>JARBWK010000009.1:43654339-44166786 GCA_030556195.1 Anolis apletophallus | reverse complement strand
ATTCACCATTTCGAAGTCTCCGTCGCCATTTTCGGATAGGGCTCGTATGTCATTTCCGGCCTTCTCTAGCTGCCTATCCTCATTGGCTGATGGCAAGCTGGTGGTTTTCTTGAAATCACCAGATTTCCACCATAGGAAGGCAGCAAGAGAAGGGCGGGGCCATTAGCCTTTAAAAGGCGAGCCCGTGCCACGTGCAGCAGTCGGTCTTCGGGCACGCAGAGAGAAGGAGGAGAGAAAGGCTGGGAAGGCTAGGCAGTAGGAGAGAAGGCAAGGCATTGAGAAGTGGTTGCTGTTTGGCCGTGAACACAGCCAGCCACGTGTAGCCTTGCTGGGGCACGTTGGAAGAAGGAAGGTGGTTAGGCAGGCTGGGTGGGAAGGAAAGGCTGTGGAAGGGCTTTGGGAACCGGCTGCAAACGAAAGCCGGCGTTTAAAGCTCCCAGGCAGCGCCATTAACTAAGCCATTCTGAATTTCGGAAGTACATCCGAATCAATTTCGAAAAAACCTCAAAAAACTTAGGAAGTACATCAGATATGAAGCACCAGCCCCCTACATCCGAAACAAGTTTCGAAGCCGTTTTTTCCGTGATAAAACACACACTCTCCCTCTCCCTATATATCTATCTATCTATCTATCTATCTATCTATCTATCTATCTATATATATGCACCTTATCAGTATACGAATCGTGTGTAATAGGCCTGTGCACAGATTCATATTGGTTGGTTCCCTTCGTCCACTCCGGCTAGTTTGGAGGGTTGTAATGTAAGGGCTTAGCCGTCATGTTTTTTTCGCTCAAAATCGCCCATGTGGCTGCCGGACACGGCTTCTTCCCTTCTATTTGGGAGCATGTGGCGTGTGCTTCCTTAACTCCGTTGCTCAAACCCAGGCTCCCTTGAAAGGAAGATAGGAAAGGGTCCCAAGAGGGTGCTTCCTTAACCCTGTTTCTCAAGCTCACGCCCCCTTGAAAGGAACAGATCCCAGGAATGTGAAGGGGAGTCTCATAAGTTCCCCATTCCCACCAATGGGCCAGATCTTCTGGCTGCCTAGCCAAAAACACATTTTTCCATTAGCCAGTTTTTGGAATGCTCCTGAAAAAAGGATCTGGGCACTCAACAAAATTTGGATACCAAAAACAGATGACCCTCCAGCCGAATTGTACAAACCTAATGTGTAATATAATTCCTAAAATACAGACAGAACTAAACACTAAACATTTCTTGGGGTTCCACGAGAAACTTTTGCTTCAAATAAGGCTCTGTGGCTGAAAAGGTTTGGGAACCCCTAAGACAGAGAATACAAAAGGGACAATAAATCTACCAAACCTTTTGAAATCATCATGTCTTTCATGTCAAGCAGCCTCTTTTCTACAGTTATATTGCTGTCCGTATATATCTTCCCTGCTTTCAAGGTGGAATTACTTTTACAAAAAGATCCCTGCAGAAGCAGCTTTGCAAACTCTTAAAGAATGTTATTTTGATGACAAAATAAAGCAGCTTTCTTAATTGTGAGGCAAGACTAACCAATACATATAAAACTTTAGTGACTAGTTAAAAATATTTAAACACATATTGAAATATTTCAGTAGGCAAATATTATCAAACCTTTTAGCATTATGGTGCATTTGACCAACTGAACAATGTATGTAACATAGTAATTCAATATAGCTGTTTTCTAATTTTTGAACGTCTGAATGCAATACTTTCGCAAACGGGGGAAACCTCTCGAGGTTGTTGCTTTCAGCCATTTTTTAAATATCAAACAATGTCTTTGTTTGCAAGTTGGAAGACACAGTAACAAATGAGCCTGGGGTTTCAGAGGCTGCACATGGACCACTGGCCTGGATTCATGATTCAGGATGGCTGTTCTCTATTGAAAATAGAAAACTTGATGGTTTCCCTGTTGAGATTAAAAATGTAAGTGGGCAAATTATATTGTAAAATGTAAGAATAATGTAAAATATGTGTTTATTTTAAATGGGACTACTTGGAGTAAGTTTGTTACAAACTTACTTGAAGCCAGAAGCCTCCAGAAGGTGCTGGAAAAAGTTACAGCTGTAGGTGTTTTGCAGCTATCCCTGTATAAAATAAGGCAGCTGAGAGTCTGACCTTGGGTGAGGAATTTTGTTTTGAAGAAGCCAGTAACTTTGCAGAGGACGACGTCGAAAAGAAGACGGAAGGTTTATGTTGTTTCTTATGGACTATTTGTTTGCTAATACTGTCGTTTAATTGTGCCTGAACATATTTTATTTAAAGAGCTTTATTTTTAAAATAAATGACTCTTGAATTTTTTAACTACAGAGAGCCAGCTTAATTGACAAAAAAACAATACTCAGATCAATACAGAACCTCAACATTCCCCTCCCTGCAATCAATGTAATTTTTAGCTATAGCTAGTTTTCCCTACATGTTGTCTAATTGGTCTGGTTTAGGTATCTTCTCATGAAGAGACATGGTTAACTGAGTCTCAGGATCGGATGACCATGATTGTCTCTTGCTAATTCTGTTCGCCTACTCTTTTTCAGAGAGGGTACAATTAGTCATATTTGTGAATTTAATGGTTGTGGATTTGATTAATATGGTCTCAAATAAGATTTAGGTTCCCCAATAAAATTCTATGATCAATGTCTCTAGGCCAATGGCCATAGTTCTGCTAGAGCAGGGGTCGTGAACCTATGGCTCGCGAGCCATATGTGGCTCGTTCGAGGATTGCATCTGGCTCTCCGCCTGTCCCTCACATGCATGCGCCGCATTCGCCCTCCGTCTCAAATTCTGCATGCGCAGCTGAGAGCTGGCATGGAGAGCTTGGCACTGGCCCCACCTCCAAGCTCTCCAGGCTGGTCTCAGCTGCATGCGGAATTTGAGGCGAAGGAGGGTGAAGGCCACGCACGCAGCTGAGAGCCGGCATGTGAGGGACAGGTGGAGAGCTCAGCGCTGGCCCCGCCTCCAGCTGAACTGCGCACGCGGAATTTGGGGCGAAGGAGGGCAAAGGCGGCTCGGGCCCCCTCCTCCTTGCTCGGCTCCTCAGAGGCCTCCAAGCAGGCTGCTGCTGCTTGCCAGCACCTCCTTCCTTCCTTGCCTGCACGCTGCACCTGGCCTGGGCCACGCATTGACTCTTCCACCCTCCATCCAAGATGGCGAGGGTGCGCCAGCAGCAGCCCCTTATTCGAGGCACGGCCATGGCACTGAACCCAAGGAAGTCAAGAAACTACGGAGGTGCTGAAAGCCGAGTCATCTTAAACGGCGAGTATATCCCTAACTCTGTATTTTGGGATGACAAGTTATATCCTCCTTTCCCAATAATAATAAATTATGGATTTGATATGTTGAGTATGTGCATATATACTCACATTTAGTTGAATTCAGTCTTAAAATATATGTATATATATATCATCCATTCCCTATATATATGTGTGTGTGTATATATATATCTATATATATATAAAGAGATGGTCCGTTTTTTACACTTATGCACGGGAAAACTATAGGCCCCCCAACCATAAAACCCACCCAACACATTCCCCCAGACCACAGAGTACAATCGTGGCACAAAAAAAACCACCTCCCTACCTTTCAACCCCCCCCAAAAACGACCCCCAAAAACCGCCCATTGCATCTCATTCTGCACTGGCCACGAGCACAGGAGAGAGGGAGAGCAATCGCGCAGGCGCACTCAGACCCCCCCCAACCCACCAACCCACCCCGTCGCCCTCTCTCCTCACTCACCGGGACCTTCGCAGCCCACCTCCCTACCTTTAAACCCCCCAAAAAACAGCCCCCAAAAACCTCACAGAGCCGGATCGCGTGGCCGCCGCCATTCCCGCCTCCTCCGCTGCCTTCTCGCCCTCCTCCGTCGCCTTCCAGGGGTTTACGGACCCGCGCTCCGCTCCTCCGCCCGGGTGCTCCGGCCGGTGTTGTCGCCCCCTCCTCCTCGGCCTCCTCGCCCGTCTCCCTGCCGTTCCCGGCCCGCTCGGGCGCCACGGGGACCACCTGGGAAGCGAGCGAGGAGGCCGCGGAACAGCCGCCCACAACGCCGCACACACCACCCGGGTCCAGCCGTGGCCCCCGGGTCCGCCAGCCCCTCGAGGACGCTAGAGGACGCCTAAGAGCAAGCACAGGAGGCAGGAACGGCGCCACCCGCACATCCCCCATCCCGGAGCATCTCTGGGGCGCCGAACTACACTTCCCAGAAACCTCCGCGGCCGGAAATAGCCCTGCGGGCCTTCTGGGAAGTGTAGTCCCATGGAGCACTTCTCTCCAGGAGAGGCGGAACTTCGAAAGAGAGAGGGTGAGTGAGAGAAAGAGAGTGAGAAAGAGAGGGGGGAGTGAGAGAGTGAGTGAGAGAGAGGGGGGAGTGATAGAGAGAGTGAGAGAGAGAAAGAAAGAGGGGGGAGTGAGAGAGAGGGGGGAGTGAGAGACAGAGAGAGAGGGGGGAGTGAGAGACAGAGAGAGAGGGGGAGAGAGAGAGTGAGAGAGGGGGGGGGGAGGGGGGAGTGATAGAGAGAGAGAAAGAGGGGGGAGTGAGAGAGGGGGGAGTGAGAGACTGAGAGAGAGTGAGAGAGAGACGGGAGAGAGGGGGGGGAGTGAGAGAGAGAGGGGAGTGAGAGAGAAACAGAGGACAGGAGTGAGAGAGGGAGGGAGGGAGGGATAGATAGGAAAAGAGAGAGAGTGAGTGGTAGATAGAGAGAGATTGGGTGATACACACAGAGTGAGTACAGACATAGAGAGACACACAGAGAGCGAGTGATAGAGAGAGTGTGATGGAGAATAATATACACAGTGAGAGACAGTGATAGATAAGGATAGGGATAGATAGATAGATAGATAGATAGATAGAGAGAGACAGACAGACAGACAGACAGGACAGACACAGGAAGTTAGAGAGAGATAGGTAGATAGGGAGAGAGAGAGAGAGACTGAGAGAGACACAGAGAGAGAGAGACATGGCACAGCAACGCGTGCCGGGTTCAGCTAGTGTGTGTGTGTGTGTGTGTGTGTGTGTGTGTGTGTGTATAGGATCTCAAGAGGATCTAGAGATCGCTCTCTAGGAATCTTTAAAAGTTTTTCAGCATGATGTATTTTTTCCACTTTCATACGGATCTGTGTCCTTACTCTAGAAAGTGTATAAAACATTGCTTTGTCTGGTCACCTGGGCTCAAGATTCCTTCGTTCGTATGAACTAATGAGTACAGTATCTTCCTGGCTGTCCCATCCTTGACTCAATTGTTCAGATATATGCGTTGACTGAGAAGAGTTTTGAGAAGAGGAGATATGAGTCGAATCACTGTCACTAAACACAGTGGGTGAGTGTGGCTCGGTTGGATCTGTAGGAGGCAGAACATTGTCCTCATGTTCGGACGTATCTGTATCTTCCTTGTTATGCCGGAAGAAGTTCTCCCATTTGGGCATTTCCAAATTACCCAGCTGTACACCTTCATTTTGCTTGGAACTTGGTTCTGAATGGGCCAGTCCAACTTTGGGCACTAATCCCTTGGGCACCCAAAACATCTCTTTCTCAGACTCCTCCTCGTCATAATCTTCATCATTGGATTCTTCACACTCCACAAAATTTACTTTTACAACCGTCTTATAACCGTCTTCGTGGTTTTGCACTAGAGATTTGTTCTCTGGTTTAACTCCTGGCAGCAGTTTAGGAAGCTTGGATCTCACAGAAATTAATTCTGTATCAAAAAGATCATTACCATCACCACCTGTCAAGACAAGAAACCATGTTTCAGAGGAGACGTCAAGAAGACATGAAACCACTCAATGCTTTCAGAACCATGCAGTGTCTATTATCTGGGACTGAATCTACATCCATTTTGGCAAATAAATGCCTCCCCTGCAGATGGCCAAAACAGTGAGGAATGGTTTGCCAGAAACCCCTTAACTAGCTGTACTAATTATCCCTATAGAGAAGTGGTTCTCAACCTGTGGGTCCCTAAGTGTTTTGCCCTTCAACTCCCAGAAATAGCAGACAGTTTACCAGTTGTTAGGATTTCTGGAAGTTGAAAGCCAGAACATCTGGGGGCTCACAGGTTGAGAACAACTTCTATAGAGGGAGTCTTCCCTTGAATTTTTTTAATGTATTTTATTTTATTTACTACATTTTTATACCGCCCCTCTCAGCCTGAAGGCGACTTGAGGTGGTTTACATAAGGCAATTACTGCCCTCCAGATAAAACACAATTAAAACACTAAAGCAATAACCATATAAACAACAATTAACATAAAAATACAATTCTCAGCATCTCGTTAAAATCACTTTCTATCACATCGTCATCATTCCATAGATCTAATTAAACAATATTATTTCATCTGCAAATGCCTGCTCGAACAGTCAGGTCTTGACTTTCTTGTGAAATGTCAGGAGGGAGGAGACCGATTTGATGTCACTAGGGAGGGTGTTCCAAAACCAAGGAGCAACCACTGAAAAGGCCTTGTCTCTCGTCCCTGCCAATCGTGCCTGCGAAAAAGGCGGGACCGAGAGCAGGACCTCTCCGAATGATCTTAAACATCTCGATGGTTCATAGGGAGAGATGCGTTCTGACAGGTAAGTTGGACCAGAACCATTTAGGGCTTTAAAGGCTAAAGCCAGCACTTTGAATTGTGCCCAGTAGCAAACTGGCAGCCAGTGGAGCTGGCACAACAGGGGAGTTGAATAACAGCAGCGCTCTCTGAATGCCACTCCCGTTATCAGCCTAGCTGCTGCCATTAGAAAAGATGCAGCTTCTGAACAGTATTCAAAGGCAGCCCCGCATAGAGAGCATTGCAGTAATCTATACAGGATGTAACCAGAGCGTGGACTACCGTGGCCAAGTAGGCTTCCCAAAGTACAGGTGCAGCTGGCGCACAAGTTTTAACTGTGCAAATGCTCCCCTGGTCACCGCCGAAACCTGGGGTTCCAGGCTCAGCGATGAAATGATATATCCTCTTGATTGCCTAGATCAGCATATGAAGGAGTTGGGTTGTACTATGTCTGAATACAAAGGGAGAAGGGGTCATGTACAGGCAAACTCTAGTTCAGAAAACAAAGCTCTTGAACGTCGAGACATTTTATTTAAGAAAAAAAGAGTTGATCCCAGCACAAGGCTATTGTGAAGCCTGAAGGACGAACAGATATGCAATACATTTATAGGTAAAGCAGTTCAATATTTATGGAAGCTTCCAACTATTTGTCAATTAACAAAATCGCCCCTCTTTACCCCATTTGTCAGTTAATAAAAATACCCCAGGAGTTATCCCTTCTCCCTCTTTGGGCTCATTCTCTCACAACAACAGCCTGGCACTTTCTGGTTGTTATTCACTCTCAGCAACTGGTGTACTCCCACCAGCCCCAATATAATAAGAACATAAGAAGAGCCATGCTGAATCGGACCTCAGCCCATCTAGTCCAGCATTCTGTATCACACAGTGGCCCACCAGTTGTACACGGGGATCTCGAGCAGAAGGGAGGGCAAAACCCTGACCTGCTCCCGACCCCCCACAACCAGTACCCAGGGAAATCCTGCCTACCTCAACCAACTCCGAGGTGGCACTTGAATGTCCTTTTCAGTAACTACCGATACACTTGGTATCCATGAATCTGTCTAATCCTGCCTTGAAGTTGTCCAGGCTGACAGCTGTCACAACCTCTTCTGGAAGTAAATTCCATAACCCAATGACCCTCTGGGTGAAGAAATATTTCCCTTTATTAGTCTTAATTTTCCTACCTTGGAGCTTCAGGGAGTGCCCTCTAGTCCTAGTGTTTTGTGACAAAGAAAATATTTTTTCTTTATTCACCTTTTCTATCCCATGCATGATTTTATTGATTTTCTTTATATGATTTTCTTTATATGATTTTCTTGACCATAATAGTATGGTCAAGAGCATGATAAGATGTGGCACTCAGTACAAACATATCATAAATACAACCACCTCAAAATAAGTAAAAATAAACCATCAAGCCAATTGGAGAACCAAGCGCCAGTCACTTTTTCCCAGGCAAACCTTCCTCACAAGGGTTTATGATGGAAAAAAACTACAGATGCCACCTCAGAGTGAAGTTGAGATTAAAATGGAATCTTAAAAGATATGGCAAATTACACAGATGAGATAATGCAGGATTCTCTAATTGAAGCTAGAATTTTGGCCTCCTTTGCCACAGTCATCTGAAAACAGCATCTCTTTTACCTGAATCTGTTTGATCCGACGCTCTGGCTCTCTTCAGTGCCCCAAGTGGTTTATACATTGGTTTGTTCCTTTGACTGTACCGGCACAATGGTTTTAAACTGAAAGGAACAAGCAAATGGGTCACTTTGGAGTTTTTGGTCCAGAAATTGCTTGCCTTCTTTGCCTTATGTCCTCCCGAAATAAGATTCAAAGCAGGAGATCAGATGTTTAAAATGTTTGAAGACCATTAAATAGTACATTCAATTGCAAACACTATTTTTCAAGCGCTAAAATTTGAAACAAATAAAATATACAATGTACATTGAAAAGGCAAACCCAGTTACACATCTAACCCTGGGTCAACCAAGGGTGAAGGCCTATTTAAACAAGAAGGCCTTTGTTTGCCAGAAAAAGACAACAGAAAGGGGTCAGATTGGATGCCCTTTGCAAAGCCTAATTTACTGCATCCTATTGTCAAAGGCCTTTATTCTGAGACACATTTTAAAAATATTTATGCAGAAAGATGCTAAAATAACCGGAACTATTTGATAAGATTTAGGATACAAAACAGATGAATTCAAACCCAACCAAAGTATAAAGCAAGCACTGTTATTCGGTACTTCCCCTTTTGAAAAGTATCCATGCACTTCACAGAATAATCCCTTCTCCCTATGCCCCCTTTTACACTGCCATTTAATCCAGATTGTCAAAGCAGATAATCCACATTCTGTGTTTTGAACTGGATTATCTGAATCTACACTATCATATAATCCAGTTCAAAGTAGATAATCTGGATTTTATATGGCAGTATAGAAGGGGCCTAATTTACTAGATGTCAGAAAGGGCAACTTTCTTTTGTCAGAGAGAAAAAAAGCTATCGGCCTTTCCGTGTTTCTGTTGCAAATGAGGCCAGTGGGAACAATCTGTCGGATAGGCATCCAAAATGCCACTGAACAAATACTACAAGCCAAGGTTTCTCAAAGGCACACCCCTCTAATGGATGTGGGGATTAAAATCAAAATACTTTGGCGGGCTATAGTGAATGTAAGGGTAGCTAGATTTTCAGGGTTACCATTAATGGAGGACCAAAGCAATGCAACAAAAAGACACTTACATTTCTAGAACTCCTTCCTCTGTTGCACCTGTTGGGATTACATTGGGAAACACGTTGACAGGGCAAATATAGCTCACAAAATCCTGGATCTAGACGCAGTAGTAGTGGAGGAAGAGGTGTTATTAACTTTCAGAATTAAAAATCTTACAGAACTTTTCAACAATCTTGAGAGAGAAAGAGCATTTCTTGGTTGTTGTTTTTGTTTTGTTTTTTTAAGGTTACTCAGAAAGAGGAACACAAAGTTGGAAACCAGAATGACAAATGAGTTTTAACATTATCCACTGAATCATTCTGGTTGCGCTCATGGATGCACTCCTACAGAGGAATGCAAAAAAGCAGGCCTTTGTATTTACACGTAATTTACATTCACTTTTTTTTATAAGGCCACCACCCTTTATGTCTTTATTTCCACACCAGTGATATAAAACTACTACATGTTTACTGAATACAGACCAAATTGGATTAAGGTCAAAATACAAAACATGAAAATGACATTTTTAGGATCAGCACATTTTGCTACAGGCCAAGAATTCTTGCATATTCCAGACTATCATAACTTATATAGCAAGCATCAGAAAATACAGTTGGATATTCAGGGACCATTTGAAATCTGTAAGTATTTATTATGCCATTTATTTATTTATTTTTATTTATGACATTTATATGCCACTCTTCTCACCCCATAGCACAATATTAATATTATATATTACATTGTATTATTAGTAATATTACATGTAATATTAAATATATAATTATAATATCATATTAGTAGTAGTAGTATTATATTGTATTACATTATAATATTATCAACATTTAGCCATTCAAACTTTGAAACTAAAAGGTCACACAGAAGAGGATTAATAGTGAACCAAATAACTACCAGGAATAAAATGACTGGCTTGACTGGTCATGCCATGTCCTCTCATAATGTTTTTAATCAGCAATAAGGTAACTGCAATAAACTCTTTATTTTATAGGCTTGTTCTCAAAAATGTCAAACTAATATGCAATAAATAAACTGATTTTATATGACGTGCTTATTGTCATCTTTATTGTATTTTTCTTAGTCCAAAGCCCCTGAGACTAGACAGGTAATATATGTAAATAAGTACCCACACACCTGTACAAACTATTATTGTATTATAAGGGACATATGATAACATACAACACAAACCTCACTAAAAGAAGAGTGAAAGGAAAAGCAAGCTCTGTATGAACTTTCTCCAGTCCTAAACAGAAACAACAAAGAAAAAAACATATTTCATCTTACTATTTATTCATCACAATGTCAAGTTAGAAAAGAAGTAGCTGATGATACAAAAGAAGCTACTTTGAAGAACAGCAGAGTATTTTGTAGAATGTGAATCTTCCACGTGAAACTAGTTGATTGTATGAAGGACAGATCTCAATCAATTTCAGACAAAGTCTGGAAGTCATTTTTTGTATTATTAGTCCCAGAACCTCCAAACCTAGCACAGACACTTTTACAAACTTTGATTTTACCCCTTTTCATGGCCAGAAGCCCCATACTTCTAACAACCAGAAGCAAATACTAATCTATATGAGTAACCACTAGCTCTTGTGTTTCTTTTGTGATCTTTCACAGGACTGACATATGCTCTAGAAAGAAGATACTATTAAATGTACTTTTATTCTAATTCGCCAATATAGTTATTGTGTTTTCAGTGTTCCACAGAACACCCAGAACAGAGGTCAGAATAGGGTAGCCTTCCAAATGTTGTTGAACTGCATCTGATAGCACAGGGGTTGGGAACCTATGGCTCGCCAGCCAGATGTGGCTCTTTTGATGATTGGATCTGGCTCACTTCTGTGCCCAATGACAGCGAGAGCATCGCAGGGAACCCGGAAATGTGAGCCACAGACAAAAAGACCGCACCTCTACATGTCTTTGCTATCTGAGGGCGGGGCGGCTTCCCAAGAGAGGTTGATTGGGGCAGGCCCTGTGGAAAGCTCACGCATGCGCCCTGAGGGCCCGTTCCATCGCAGAGCCCGCCATTTTGGTTTGCCGCGGCCTCAGGGGTGCGCCGGTGCTGAAGTAAAGGAGGCAGCGTACATCGAGGAGAGGAAGCGTACGTTGAGAGTGTGGGCCCGGTCAGCTGGTGCTTAGTCGGGGGACGATAGGGTGGCGAAGAGCTGTAAAACCATGGATGAGGAGGCGTCGCAGGCCTGGGCTGGGCTAAGGAGGCCTCAGGTGAGGGAGCGAGTGGATGGGGGCGTGAGAGGGAGGGAGGGCCCGTCTCCTAATTCTCTCACACCAGAAGCAACTTGCAGCTCCTCACACACACACACACACACACACACAAATCCTGACTTTTCTCCAATGCACAGAAGATAACATATATAGGTCTTGTCTTCCCTAGGTTGTTATCTTTGTAAATATATTATATTTTATGGCTCTCACTGAAATAAATTTCAAAATATTTTGCTTTCATGGCTCTCTGAGTCAAAAAGGTTCCTGACCCCTGTGCTAGCCGTTTAAGTTTGCCTAAAAAATGCCCGGGGGTCTGGGGTTCAACAACATCTGGATGGCCACACATTTTCTACACTTTACCTAGAGACTAAATCCTAATCACTAATGCTCAGTCATAAAGTCAAAGCACCACATTACATCTTATCATTTTTGTTCAGATCTATTTGTTCTAAAATGTTTGAAAAATCTCACTTTCCAGGTGATTAAACAAGCAAGGGAGCTGTTCAGAAACAAAGGTAAAACTGTATCGACATTTTAAAAAATATGCTCGACTTACCTCACTATTACATTGGTTTTCCTCATTCTTTCCCCAAACCACATTGTGGATGGCTTGACACTAATGATATGCAACTGTTTACCATTCTGGGAAGTCATGCCACAGGGCAATCTGTTACTTCGCATGATTTCATCATCCTGTTGGACAGACAGTAGCAACTGAAACACGCAGGAAGATCATACACATGACGTTTGGCAAGTTCTTCTGTCTTACTCACTTTCCTTGCTAGAAATCAATATACCCTCCAGCTATTTATTTATTTATTTATTTACTCGGCTTCTATGCCGCCACTCCCAAATAGGCTCGGGGCGGCTTACAGCCAGAAAGCAGAACACTATACAATAAACATATACACTCTAAAATGCAATATAAAATACAAGATAAAATACACAATAAAACAGCATTAAAAACACACTTAGGATAGTTAAAACGGTCTGGCAACATTGGCATAGCTTGGGGGTCCCGCTGGGACTATACCTGGAAGGCCAGCCGGAAGAGGTGAGTCTTACATGCCCGCCTAAACGGGAGTAAGTCATGAATAGCCCGTGTAGCTGGCGGAAGGGCATTCCACAGTATCGGCGCTATGACCGAGAAGGCCCTTCGGCGAGTGGCAGTTCTTTTGGCCACTTTAGCGGAGGGAACAGCTAGAAGATTAGAATCCTCCGAACGAAGTGATCTAGAAGTGTAAGATGGGGTGAGACGGTCCCTCAGATACGCTGGCCCCAGGCCGTGTAAGGCCTTAAAGGTAAGAACCAACACTTTGAAGGTAATCCGGTGCTCAATAGGCAGCCAGTGCAGATCCTGCAAAATGGGTGTTATATGGCATCCTGCTGGGGAGCCAGACAGGAGCAGGGCAGCAGTGTTCTGCACCAGCCTGAGCTTCCGGGTTATCGACAGAGGAAGGCCGACGTAAAGAGCGTTACAGTAATCTAGCCTCGAAATGACCGTGGCTTGGATCACCGTGGCCAGGTCAGACCGGGACAGGTAGGGGGCCAGCCTCCTTGCCTGTCGGAGATGAAAGAAGGCGATCTTGCTGACCACAGAGACCTGGGTCTCCATGGTCAGCTGAGAGTCCAAGTGGACCCCCAGGCTCTTCACGGAAGACGATGGGCATAACGCCGCACCGTCCAGGGTCGGAAGCTGGACATCCCCACCGCCCGGACGACCCGGCCACAAGATCTCCGTCTTCGCCGGATTCACCCTCAACCTACTGGCTCGCAGCCATCCAGTAACGGCTTCGAGGCAGCGCTGGAAATTATCGGGGACGGGGCCAGACCTGTCCTCCACCCTCAGAATGAGCTGAGTGTCGTCAGCATACTGGTGACACTCAAGCCCATAACTCCGCACCAGCTGTGCAAGCGGCTGCATGTAGATGTTAAATAATAGAGGGGAAAGAATGGCCCCCTGCGGAACTCCACAAACTAATGGGGAGCCCTCGGAGACCACTCCACCCCTCCTCACACGCTGAGACCACTGGTGGAGGAAGGAGGTCAGCCATTTAAGGGCTGTCCCCCTCACTCCAGCCATGGCCAGGCGGTAGATCAAGAGATTGTGGTCGACCGTGTCAAACGCTGCCGTGAGGTCCAATAACACGAGCAGCGCAGACCCGCCTTGGTCGAGCTGGCAGCGGAGTTGGTCTGTGATGGAGACCAGGACCGTCTCCGTCCCGTGCCCCGAACGGAAGCCGGATTGGAAGGGGTCTAGCCATGTTGCATCATCTAAGAAGGACTGCAACTGCTCCATTACTGCTCTCTCAACTACCTTCCCCAGATACGAAAGATTCGACACTGGTCGGTAGTTGGAGGGAACCGCCGGATATAAAGACGGTTTCTTCAGTAATGGAGCTACCATTTAAGCACTCTGGAAAGACTCCTTGCTCAAGGGAGCTATTTACGATATTCAACAGAGGCCCATGTAACCCCTCCAGGCAAGATCTAACAAGCCAGGAGGAGCACGAGTCGAGGGAGCAGGTGGTAGGTCTGGTTGCAGCCACAATCTTATCAACAGCATCTGTGTCCAGTGACCGAAACCGGTCGAGGGTGGGCCCGGCGGAGGGCCACGGGGTCTCAAGTTCCCTTACTGTATCAACCGTGGCTGGCAGATCCCGGCGGAGGCTCAGTATCTTGTCTGCAAAAAAGCTCTGAAAAGCACCGGCAGTAAGGGCCTGATCACTGTTTTTTGGGACAGTAGGGACCGTCGTCAAGGACCGAATTACTTTGAACAATTGGGCTGGGCGTGAGCTGGCAGACGATATCTCGGCGGAGAAATAAACACTTTTGGCCGCCTTGACAGCACGCTCATAAGCATCTTTGAATAGCTTATAAGCCGATAAAGAGGCTCCGTCACGGAGTTCCCTCCACACGCTCTCTAGCCGTCTCCTTTCCCGCTTCATGTAGCCATAGTACCAATATATATATGCACACACACATACATGTATATCCTAGTTTCTCTACCTCATCTAGATGCTACCATTGACTCAGGGGATTAAATGTTGGTTTTGGTTATGAAGAAAGCAGATGCAAAGATGAGATATACTTAAAATAGAGTTTCCTTCTGACATCTAGTTGTGAGGTATGAGTTAAGAAGTATTCATTTAAAGATCATTTACTGATACTGCTGAGGACAACGCAAACACTTACAAGTGTACCTATCCCCATTCCCTTAGTGCAGTGGCTCTCAACTTGGAGATCCCCAGATGTTTTGGCCTTCAACTTCCAGAAATCCTAACAACTGGTAAATTAGCTGGGATTTTTGAGAGTTGTAGGCCAAAACACTTGGGGACCCACAGGTTGAGAACCACTGCCTTAGTGCAACATGAAAATATTTGCACTAAGCTTTGACCAGACAATAAAAAGTCATAATAGTAGCACAGTCTGATAACCCTGGATGTTTTGTCCGGTTTTAATGGATTTGTTTCAATCTGTTCAGCTCGAGGATGTGGACAAGATCCTTGGAGAGGTGAGGCCTACCACATGCATCCTAGAACCCTGATTCCACCCAGCCTAAAACAGGCTGTTCTAAAACCGCTGTTGAAGAAACCATCACTGGACCCCACTCAATTAGTCAACTATCTTCCAGTTTCCAATCTACCCTGTTTGGATAAAGTCATGGAACGTGTGGTGGCCTTGCAACTCCAGGGGCTCTTGGTAGACACTGATTATCTTGATCCGGCACAGTCTGATTTTAGGCCAGGACATGAAACTGAGACAGCCTTGGTCACCTTGGTAGATGATCTCCGCCGGGAGCTAGACAGGGGGAGTGTGTCCCTGTTGGTTCTGCTGGACCTCTCAGCGGCCCCTGACCACGGTATCCTTCTGGGATGCCTCGCAGGAATGGGGATTGGAGGTACTGCTCTGCAGTGGCTCCAATCCTTCCTGGAGGATCGGTACCAGAGGGTGTTATTGGGTGACACCTGTTCAACACCACAACCGTTGTCATGGATTCCCTCAGGGTTCAGTTCTGTCCCCGATGTTATTTAACATCTACATGAAGCCGCTAGGGGAGATCATCCGGATTTTCGGAGTAAGGTGTTATCTGTATGCAGATGACATCCAAATCTGTCACTCCTTTCCACCTCCTACTAAGGAGGCTATTCAGTCTTTGAACCAGTGCTTGGCCGCTGTGTCGGCCTGGATGAGGGCGAACAGATTGAAACTCAATCCAGACAAGACAGAGGTCCTCCTGGTCAGTCAAAAGGCCGAACAGGGCATAGGGTTACAGCCTGTGCTTGACGGGGTTACGCTCCCCTGAAGGTGCAGGTTCACAGTCTGGGAGTGATCCTGGATTAATCGCTGAGCCTGGAACCCTAGGTCTCGGTAGTGGCCAGGGGAGCTTTTGCACAATTAAAACTTGTGCGCCAGCTGCGTCCGTACCTTGGGAAGTCCGACTTGGCCACGGTAGTCCATGCTCTGGTTACATACCAAATAGACTACTGCAACGCTCTCTACGTGGGGTTGCCTCTGAATACTTCCGGAAGCTGCAATTAGTTCAACGCTCAGCAGCCAGATTACTAACGGGAGCAGGGTACAGGGAACACACAACTCCCTTATTGCACCAGCTCCACTGGCTGCCAATTAGCTTCCGAGCACAAGTCAAAGTGCTGGTTTTAACCTACAAAACCCTACATGGTTCTGGCCCAGTTTACCTGTCAGATCGTATTCTCCCCCATGAACCATCAAGAGTGTTAAAATCATCTGGAGAGACCCTGCTCTCTTTGCAGGCATGTCTGATGAGGACGATACAGGGCCTTTTCTGTGGTGGCCCCCCAGCTGTAGAACTCCCTTCAAATGAAATTAGATCTGCCTCCTCCCTCCTGACTTTAGGAAGCTAGTGAAAACGTGGATGTGGAATGAGGCCATTGCAGAATGTGGGCGTAGATCGCTAATCGACTAAATTATTGACAATATATGGACTGAATACATAGACTGAGTTGGACATGATTTTACCTTGGCGAACGGCTTTTTATGTAATTTATTTTATATGTATTGGTAATTTTATTTTTATTTATGATGTTTTAGATTTTAATGTTAGCATTGAATTCTTGCTGTCTGCCGGTCTGCGTCCCTCTACGGAGGTGAGAAGATCAGGATACAAAAGTTTTAAATAAATAAAGCCATGAAGCTATTATTAGTTTTCCTTCCTGGCTCCAGTTGCTACTTCAGTTGAGTCTCTTCCTCTTTCCCAGAAGATATATTATTTCTGAACATACAGTACCTGTATCCCAGAGACTCTAAAATAGAAACATCAGAAACCAGAATTGCTAATTGATACACACCCTTGGATGCCGACATGCATGAATCTGAGTGTGCCGATCTGAGGTGATGTGGTAAAGGATCTCTGGCATGTTTTTAAACATGTCCAATTTGTTCACATGCACCTAGGAAATTAAGTTCACAGACATTAATAACATTTCAGAATTTGAAAAACAAAAACCAACAATAATCATTCCAGAGGAATATATCCCTTTACTGGATCCCTCCACACAAATCCTCTCCCTCCTATTGGCTGTGTCTGCTGTGTCTCTCATTTGTATTATGTCCCTTAAGTTATAGTTGGTCTGAGTGATGATGGCCTCATGTCAAACTGAGGGTCCCTAATCTCTCCCAAAAGTAATAATTCTGAATTAAATGAATTGTTTTCCTTGTCGGGTAGTTTAAACACAGCTAACTTTCTTTTCATCCTGAAAGAAGTTGTATTAAACAGCAATCCTACCTTGACTCCAAGCTCTTCACTGAGATTTGTGAATAAATATTCGTATCCATAAGCAGCTTTGCAGTTCAGCCACACCACATGATAGCGACTTAGAGTGATCCAATTCCGTACTAATTCCAGTATACCTTGCATACATTCTTCCTATAAATTGGAAGAAGGCAAACGATTGATTTTAACTTGAAGACTGGTGGCATAGTGTTGCATTTTGGAGACTGTTAGAAATAATTTTCATAGCTCAAGATCCATAGTTCAAGGTACTTTTCCTCCCTCTTGTTTTGTGTCTCTTCCACTATGAGAGGGAAGTTTAAAAGTGGTTTAAAACCAATAAAAGTAAAATTAATATTAAAATGAAACACAGAATGCAAATAATCAAATAAACATAATTATGCTAATAACAGAGTAGTTGTATTTTACTTGCTTTTTACATGGATAACTTGCCTTTATTTCCATAAATACATTTCCATTTTCACTCCTCTGTTGTGCTGCCTATCCAATTCCGAGCACAATTCAAAGTGCTGGTTTTGACCTTTAAAGCCCTTTACGGTTCTGGCCCAGCTCACTTGTCTAAACGTATCTCCCCTTATGTCCCACCTTGAAATTTGTGATCTGCTCTCGATCCCACCTTCGTCTCAAACACGGTTGGTGGGGACGAGGAACAGGACCTTCTCGGTGGTGGCCCCTCGCCTGTGGAACTCGCTCCCCAGCAAAATAAGGTCAACTTCTTTCCTCCTTTCCTTTCGAAAAAAGTTAAAGACGTGGCTTTGGGACCGGGTGTTTGGCTGATGTGGGGCAGCGGACGGACAATCCAATAATGACAGGATTGTGTTTCATTTTAATATTAATTTTACTTTTATTGGTTTTAAACCACTTCATTGGATGTGTTGCAATAGCAGATTCCCAGATTAGTTTAGTGTTTACACCTTATTTTATTTTTCTGGTTATGTAATATTTAATGGTCATTTTACTTAAGTAATATTTGTCTTTACTGTTCTAATGTAGCACAAATCCTATGTAAAACCATACTATGTATTTTTGACATTAATATTGAAATCTGAAATATATACAGAAAGTCTTTATTTCCTGGTTATTATATTGTATTATTATTTTGTATTATTTCTGAGATGTACTTGCATAGGGCATTGAATGTTAGGCTTTTCTGTATGTAAACCACCCTGAGTCCCCTCTTGGGGAAAGAGGGCAGTCTGTAAATAAAGTATTATTATTATTATTATTATTATTATTTTATTCTGACACATTCAGGAAAATTCATTATATGTATTTGTGGAAACTCTGTAATCCATAACACATACATATAACCCAACATAGACCCAGAGTGGTCTACTGTAAATTATACTGGAGTCAAGACAGAAGAAACTAGATTACACTATGTATCAAAATTTGATATTTTCCCCCCTTGTTCCTGTCTTGAAAGTGTTATTCCTGTTTAATTGTGTGGAAATTACTTTGAAAGTAGTTGTTATACTCCAGACACTTTGTTTTTGTGGCTGCCACAAACTACGTTGAATTGGTTGAGACTATTATGAGATATTCATTGACAAACTCTAGCAAAGTGTGCTGCAGGATGTCCTCCTGTAAAATCAAAGATTCTGCAGTTTAATAAACTTTCCCCATGTTTGTATGATAGAACCAATTAGAAAATGGTGTTTATAACCCAGGAACAAAAATCGTGTTACATAGAGATATCTGGTTGTTGAAATGACTAATCTTTCAATGAAACTCTAAGTAAGGTTAGCAAAAGATCCAAGCAGGACCAACTAGCTAACAGTAAGGCAACAAAAACTACATGATTTTACCCCTTTTGTTTTATTTACCCTGCTTGGTATCTGATAGAATCTGGGATCGCAGAAAGTGGTATCTAAATACAGACTCTGGATATCTTTCACTCTGGAAAAAAAAAAAGAAAAACAATATTTTTAAGAGTGCTTGGTTCTTGGCTCATACTGTGTTTACAGTATCAAATGTGTGTTAGCTTTTTAGAAGAGATCTTTATGACTGTTTTAATTATTCAATCGCTTTCACAAAATAATGCACCCAGGAGAAAAACTATTCTCATGCCTAGTAAGACAGAGGCATTCACTGTAGACTGTGGACATGTTTCCATACAGCAATGAGTAGATATCAGACCTTGACAGACTGCTTTTCACTAGTGTCCATGTCAACTCATGGCCAGTAGTGAAGACATGTGGCATTGTCTATGGGCATGGTGCATCCTCTCAGCCTGCAGGGCATGGCTGGGCACCAAAGTCAAGTTGTTACAAAGCAGAACCATCTCATATCAATATATGTATTAAAATTATTTTTATTTAAATAAATAATTTTATTTATTATTTATAAAATAATGTAGTATAATATAATATGATATAATATAGTATAATGGTACGGTATAATATTGTATATGCATATAATATGGATAATGTTGTAATGTAATACAATATAACACTACTACTAATAAGATATTACAATTGTATATTTACGTTACATGTAATATTACTAATAATATTGCGATATAATTCGTTATAATACAATGTGATATGTAATTGTTGTACTGTGACAATGACATAGTATGTTGTATTTAATATTATAGTATAATATAGTATGGTATAATATATTGTGTATACATATAAAATTGATAATGTTGTAATGTAATGCAATATATTACTACTAATAATATGATACTATAACAATATATTGTGTTACATGCAATATTACTAATAATATTGTGATATAATTGTTATAGTTCAATGTGATATTGTTATAGTACAATGTGATATGTAATATTGATGTTGTACTGTGGCAATAATTAAAGTTCATTGTATTTGCATTTTGCTTGTGAGCTGCTCTGAGTCCCCTTCGGGGTTGAGAAGGGTGGCATACAAATATCGTGAAATAAGTAAATAAATATCAAACATATAGGAATAGGCTTTGTTCTTCTATAGTACAGAGTTATCAGAAGAATTGCCCTTTCACTAAAAAGACAGAACTGCAGTATATTCAAGCATGTCCCCAACCAGAGAGTCCCTCTTATTTGTACATGAGGAGCAACACAAGGATTATACACACACATGTACAGCATATGAAGGAGGTAATATTTAACAGATTTCACCTGCAGCATGAGGAAGTTATCAAGTGAGTAATGTCATCTCATCATACTGTCACTTATTGTGGGATTGGACCTGTGAAGAGGCTGTCACAATACCCAAAGTAAGAATATGACTGATTTCTCCTCAAATCTAATTTGCCCACTCCAAGATGAATAATCCACTGTACATACTGCCTTCACCTGTCCCTCTAGCTTAGGGCTCTTTTCAATTTTACCAATCAGTTATTTCACCTGCAAACTATCTCACATCACAGTGAGATCAAGGTGTGAGATTCTGAAAGAGTATAAAAAACTTACATCATAGGAATTTAGGATCACATACCTGTTCCCAGAATGCAATAGCTCCATTCTGGCAACTTCTCCTTTTGCAAGTCTGAAATCTCCAGTATACAACACAGTGCCATTTTCACCTTGGAACAGAAACCTAGATGGAAACATACATGTGTGTTCCTGGAACTCTATTTGGACATTTACTTCCATGCATTTAGAGAACGGCTGGAGGAAGAGCAGGGTATCACTAGCTGCACGCCCCATCCCGTCTCCCCTGCAAATGTGCCCCTCCCATATCTGCAAAGTCTGAAATAGGAATATATGTGGACATTTGGTTGAAGATGGTGAGAATATGCTCTAACTAAATAGGGACCTGCTTAGAATCCTCCACAAAATATCAATTATAGCAATATCCTCAAGACTCTTCTTTCAAACCTACATTCAGATGAATCGTAGTGAACGAGGACAAGATAAATATGAACCAGAGGTCCATAGCTCACGTTTTCATTTTGTGACCTGCTTTTAAAATGGTTGCTGCCTCTTTTGTATTAGTCTTCTTTTCCCTTTTCAGTAGTATTTTATTTTATTTTGCATTACGTCAGCTTCACGTAAGCTGCCACATGCCCCTTTGTAGTTGGGGACAAATTTATTTTCAATATTTAAAATACAGTGAAATTCAGTTTGAATGGGATCACCACACATTGTTTAATGTGAGTCTACCACATTAAAATTCACAGATTTTGATGCCATTATTTATTTATTTATTTACTACATTTTTATACCGCCCCTCGGCCCGAAGGCAACTTGAGGCGGTTTACATAAGGCAATTAATACCCTCCAGATAAAGCACAATGAAAACACTAAAGCAATAACCAAATAGACAACTAACAATTAAAAACATAAAAATACAATTTTCAACATCTCAGAATCAAGAGCAGATACAGGAAGCAAGTCTTAGCAAAGATATCCATAATGAACTAAATGAAACAACATTCTAACAACATCTTAAAACTTTTATGTTGTTAAAATGTACAATTGGTATTTCTCAGTCATTACCATTAACTAAACGAAATTCTTACATGACTGATCCTGGGCAGTGGCCAGCCGGTAGAAGTGTTACAACAATATCTTCTTTCTGTGACCAGACACAGAAGAAAAAAAAGACATATTTACTAGTTAATACTAACTATGGATGGCAAGGAGTGGGCAATATACCCATACCAAGCAATATAACAAGAGAGGGGAGGGGAGAACAGGCAGCATTACACTACATTGCCTTGTTCTTGACCTTTCTGTGGTTATCTCTGCAGTCAATATCCTTTCACAATGTAATTCTAGTCCTTTTGATAGACATTGAAGTGTTAAAGAGGCACACAGGCCTCCAAGTTTTAAGACTTTTTTTTCCACTGCTCTTTTGGACCAAGGACCACCTAGGGACAAAGCACTGCTAGAAGTTGCCCGCCTTAGTACAAACAAACGGCAAAGGAGGAAAGTGTGAAGATCCTAAAGTGGAGCAAACATAAAAATTAGGACAAGTGTAGGAAAAAACTATTTGTTGCCACAACCTGCCTCATTTATTATATTAAGTCAAAGATACACTTCACAAATAAGTAGCACTCCTACCCATCTGAGTGACCATTTTAACTGAAATTTCAAAACAGCCAGCAAAGTTAATTACCTCACCAGATGCTTCATCAACTAGATAAATTTGTGTGGGAGTTTCAACTTCAAGGGCAACCTACAGCAAGCAAGCAAAAAACATATGAGATGCCTATATTCAAAAAGTAGCATGCATATTTAATCAAGAAATAAGACTCACAACAAAAACATTTTTAAAGAAGCAGCTTTTTTCTGCATATGGGGGAGGAAAATATTACAATCTGAATAGCTTCAAAAAAGTAAATTTCTCAATAATTTATTATTTATTTCTTTATTATTTGGGCTTATATACCGCCACTCCCCAAGGGCTCAGGGCGGTTTACACACAAGAACAACAATAACACTTAAAAACCATATTAAATTACATTAGAAAATTCGAATGCTTGCTGATACAGATGGGTTTTGCATGCCCTGCGAAAGGTTGATAAATCCCGCAAGGCCCGGGCTTCTGAGGGTAGAGAATTCCATAAAGGTGCTACGATCGTAAAAGCCTTATTCATTTATTTATTTTATTTATTATTCGGGCTTCTATGCCGCCGACTCCCTGAGGCTTGCGGCGGCTTACAGGAGCCGAAGGGCACAGTAAAATACAGCCAATAAGCAGTTAAAAACAATTAAAAACAACAGCAGTACAGTAATTAATAACAAAGTTAAAACAATGAACAGCACATCATCCTCAGAAGAACGAATAGATGGCGGGGCATGGGCAGGACTTACTCACCAAAGGCCTGCTTAAACAGGTATGTTTTACAGGCCCGTCTAAACGGGAGCAAGTCCTTCATAGCCCGAGTTCTGGCCGGGAGGGCGTTCCACAGCGTAGGTGCTATGACAGAGAACGCCCTCCGGCGGGTAGCAGTCAGCCTTGCGAGTTTAGCTGAAGGTATCTCCAGGAGATTGGAGTCCTCAGACCGAAGTGATCTCGGAGGGCAATATGGGGTGAGACGGTCCCTCAAATACGCTGGCCCCAGGCCGTGTAAGGCCTTAAAGGTGAGGACCAACACTTTGAAGGTGATCCGGTGCTCAATTGGCAGCCAGTGCAGATCCTGCAAAACAGGTGTTATGTGGGCGCCAGCTGGCGTGCCAGATAGGAGCCGGGCGGCAGTGTTCTGCACTAGCCTGAGCTTCCGGGTCACCGACAGAGGAAGGCCAACGTAGAGCGCATTGCAGTAATCCAGCCTTGAGATGACTGTGGCTTGGATCACCGTGGCCAGATCGTTCCGGGAGAGATAGGGGGCCAGCCTCCTTGCCTGTCGCAGATGAAAAAGCGATCTTGCTGACCGCAGAGACCTGGGCCTCCATGGTCAGCTGGGAGTCCAAATGGACCCCCAGGCTCTTTACGGAAGGCGATGGGCATAACACCGCACCGTCCAGGCTCGGAAGCTGGACATTAACATCACCCGGGCGACCCAGCCACAAAATCTCCGTCTTCGCCGGATTCACCCTCAACCTACTGGCTCAACCTTATGCCTAGTTGCCATCAGGTGGAAGATCTTGAAACTGGGAATTTCTAACAAGTCTTTGTCTTCTGAACACAGCGATCTCTGGGGTTTGTAGGGGGTAAGGCGACCCCGCAAGTACACTGGCCCTGGACCATATAAGGCCTTGAAGGTAAGCACCATAACTTGGAAGGTAATCCGGTGCTCAATCGGTAGCCAGTGCAGCTGTTGCAGAATTGGAGTTATATGGCATCTCGCTGGCTCCCTAGCAAGAATTTGGGCCACAGCACTCTGCACTAACTTGAGCTTTCGGATCACCGACAAAGGTAGGCCGATGTAGAGGCCGTTACAGTAGTCAAGTCTTGAGATGACTGTGGCCTGAATCACCGTAGCCAAGTCGTTCCGAGACAGATAAGGAGCCAGTCGTCTAGCCTGAAACAGGTGGAAAAATGCAGTTCTGCTCACAGCGGAAATTTGAGCCTCCATTGTCAGCAGAAGGTCCAGAAGGACTCCCAGGTGTCACGAACACCGACTTAGAACTGCCCCTTTAACACACACACGGAGACGTAGCAAGGCTAACTACTTTTATTGAATATAAAAAGTCCAAAAGGCAATTCTCTTGAAGAGATCAAAGAATATCGCAAACAGCAAAGCTGTAGTCCAATTACGAAAGCAAAGTTCCAATAGATAAGTCCAAAAGCAAACGTGGCAAAAACTTGGCAAGTTTCCGGATTGCCTCCGGAACAAAGCAGGGTATCCGCAGCAATGCGAATCAATAACAAGGCAAGGTCTTGGTCCAAGACGAGCCAGACTAGGCTCCGTGATTCACTCCGCTTTCACGCCCTTCAGATCAGACGTGGCCGGAGAACTGAGGATCAGTTCCCACGGGGCCGTTCTTAATCCTTCGGCCGGGCCCCTCGACGATCTAGGGCCCGGCGTCTCCAGTCTCTACTTTCCGAACGGTGACGGTCTAGGGACAGATGCCAGCTCCTCCTGCCCTGCTCTATGTCCCTGCGTCTGTTATGGGAACGGCCCCGCTCTTCCAGTTCAGTATCGCTATCTCCTTGAGAAGCAGCCTCCCCCCGAACTTTCCCAGCCGCTGGCCTCCATCTGCTGCTCGGCCAGGTCCTGGGAACCTCTGCCGTTTGGGAATTCATAACTATCTCCGCTATCTGTTTCGCTGCCTCCCATCTCCACCTGGTCCGCTCCTTCCCCGGGAGAATGCTCCCACTCGAAATCCCAGGCTAAACTCTTTGCAGGTGAACTGGGCAAAGGCACTGCTGACCAATCTTGCTCTGGGCCTTCCAACTCGTCCTCCGAGTCCCCTTCAGCCTGTCGGGGTCCCAATGGCATCGGGACCCCGGCGCTCACCCCTCCCAGTGGCACGAACGAACCCATGGGTGCTACACCAGGCTCTTTACCAATGATGACGGGCATAATGCCTCACCATCCAGGGTAGGCAACAGAATATCCCCACTGCCCGGGCAGCCCAGCCATAGGATTTCCATCTTCACTGGATTCACCCTCAACCTACTGGCACGTAACCATCCAGTAACAGCCTCAAGGCACTGATGGAAATTTTCAGGTACAGAGTCAGGTCGGTCCTCCATCCTCAGAATGAGCTGCGTGTCATCAGCGTACTGGTGGTACTCAAGCCCAAAGCTTCGCACCAGCTGAGCAAGTGGTTGCATATAGATATTAAATAGCAGAGGGAGAGAATGGCCCCCTGGGGAACCCACATACCAAGGGGGATTTCTTGGGGACCAGCTCTCCCCTCACAACTCATTTTCCTCGATTGTGGAGAAAAGAAGACAACCAGTTAAGAGCTGTCCCCCTAACTCCAGCCACGGTGAGCCGGTGGGTTAAAAGATCATAATCTTAATTGATCACCCAGTGTTCCCACCTAGGGCCGTGAGGCGGATTCCGGTGCAGGCCTGGATGAGACCTTGGCCTATGGCTTCCCGCCGGGAGAGACTTACACAGGGCCCAGGCAAAGGCCGGCACCCCCAGAGCTGGAAGAGTTCCAAAGATCGGCACCCAGGGGTGCCTGTTTGGTGAGAGATCCCCTTTTGAGCAAAATCTGGCTGGCTCATGGTCTGGACGGAGGAGCATGGGGGCCTTGGAACATGAGGACGCTGCTGCCTGGCTGTTGGGAGCTGGAAGCGCTGGACGTTTCGAGGACCCTGGAAAGGGGACCTGAAATCCAGGAGACTGCTATCGGCACCACTGTCTCTCCTTTTCTGAGAGGCAGGCCCAAGGAGCATTCCCAAAGATGGCGGCTGTCCTTGAAGACGCTGATGTGGAGGTTGTTCTCGAAGACGCCGATGGTGAGCTGGCTTTCTTCCCGCTGAGCCCCAAGAAGCGACTGCGCAGTGATTAGTGATCCTTTACTTTACAATGTGACAGATGAATGATATGAGCTAAAGTCAGCCTTTTAGAATAAGTTCATCTCCTTAGGATGACACTATTACTATTCCTGTTTTGCATAAACAGCTGTGTACAAAGGTTTTGAAAAGTTAGAACACTTTTTGTAACATACAAGAAGAATGGCAACTTACTATGTAATTCTCCCAAAATGTATATCTCAGACTTGTTAGTAGCAGCTCTTTGGTTACTGGCGAACAATACAGGCGAACTGTTAGGCTTTGAAAACAGAAAAAAAGTGCTTTAGGGGGGGGGGGGAACGGGGACATAATGACAGCAACAAATGAACAGGTGAAATGTTGAGTTTGTCACAAAGCAACTTCCAGGCACTATACACAGCTTTTGACATGAGAGGGATTTCTATACATAATTTGTGCCCAGTCGGCTGTTATTTAACAGTAAGCCATCCTAGAGGACACTTTCTAAACCCCAGAGCCCTTTTGCACTATATTATGACAGTAATTATTGTACTTTAACTATTATGGGAACATCCTACTGAACCTTAGGATTTGTAGTTTAGGAGAAAGTATTTAGAGACCTCAGACAAAGAGCTTTAGCACCTTACCAAAGCCTTACACTATGTGACAAAATTTGGGGGGGGAAATCTGTTCCTGGCCTAAAAAAGTGTTATTTTCTGTTTAATGATGCGGTACTTATTTGGAAAGTAGTTGTTTTACTCCAGAAACTTTGTTTTTGTGGTTGCCACAAACCATGTTGAATTGGTTGAGACTCCTTGAGATATTCATTGAAAAACTCTGGCAAAATGTGCTGTTGGGTGTCCCACAAAAAGCAAAGTTTTTGCAGTCTAATTAACTTTTTCTATGTTTCTATGATAGAGCCAATTACAAAATGACACTTATAACCCAGCGACAAAATCATGTAACATAGTGTTATTAGATGCATTCCACATGATAAGTTCATGACTAAAAGTAGGATCACACTTCTAGAATTCTGAAGTGTAAGAAGGCCTACAAACACAGGCTGCATCTACACTGAAGAATTAATGCAGTAGAGTCAATGTGTAACTGCCATGGTTCAATGCTATGGAATCCTGGCAGTTGTAGTTTGGCAAGGCATCAGCACTATTTGGCAGAAGACTCCGGAAAATTGCAACTCTGATGATTCCATAGCACTGTGCCATGGCAGTCAGTGGTAGTGGTGTCCCTCTATGCAGTCTGGGTAGACCTTTAAGGTCTAGTAAGGAGTCCCTTATCTCAACAACAGTCCCTGGCCATCATGCACTTAAAAATCACTAGAGAAGGTACATTCTCGGGGGTGGCTCCTAACTTGTGGAATTTGCTGCCGGGAGGAAATTAGATCAGCTCCCACCCTCATGAAATTTAGGAAAGGCGCAAAGACTTTCCTTTTTGAAGTAGCTTTTAACTGAAGCCCGATAATTAGGGATACAGAAGAATGGAGAAACAACAACAAACTTTTAATGTTTAATAATATGAAAAGTTTTTGGAGACTGTTGAACCTCTATTACTTGTTTGGTTACGCTTTTTAATTTTTTGTATGTATGTTTTTAAATATGATGTGAGCCGCCTTGGGCCCATTCATAAGATGCATAGAAATCTCCATAATAAATAAATACAATTAATTCTGTGTAAATACACCCATAATATCTTGCATTATAAATCATTTGTTCCTCGACCCAACCACTCAGTACGAACTGAAGCATACTTTTGATATCATACGCATTCTAGTCATATAGCTCAGGTGTTACCCTAGTTATTTATATTCCAAGACATGATTTCTAACTTCCAGTTCCAGTAAACTGCTTTGGATCCCAACCAGACAGAAAGATGGGATATAAATTGAACAAATAATTAAATACAGTCTAAGACAAATGATCTTTCAAGATGAATGAACCAAGAAAAAAATTATTACTATGACTAATTCCCTGGACACATTAAAAACTGTGCTGCAGACATTGCACTATTAAATATGAATACGGTAGATCCATCTGATAGTTGTGCAGATTCTTTAAGTGAAACATCAGGAAAAGTGAAAAACAACTCTTCCTCCACAATGGAAAGTATAGAAAATAAAACCCCCCAGAAAGGATACTAGTAGCTAATTTTAAAGGTAGCTAATTTTAAAGGCAGGTGAGTACAGGCAAATATAGGGGGGAAATCCGCCGACTCTACAATAACATTATACAATGAGCAATGAGAACCATTAGACAATTAATTGTTTTTAGATGTTTTTAGATGCTAATTGCTTTTAGATGTTTAGGTATTACCTGTGTGTTTTTACTGTAAATCGCCCAGAGCCATCTGGGATGGGCGATTAATAAGTCCCTAAACAAATAAATAAAAGCTATATTTCAATATTTTAGAATGATTTTTCTTAACTGCACAATTAAGATTAGATTGAAACAGAGAGTAGATGAATATGATGACAAATTGAATTGCTACTATATGACATGAAATTATGATGTGTCAATTTCAACTGAATATAGTGTTCTTGGAAACTTTTTAGCATGTTATTTAGCTCAAAACAACAGAACATAAATGAAAAGGTCTGACACTTCATAAATGTAGTGAAAAAAAAATCTGATGACACAAAAAGCGTTAAAAAAACAGAAGATGAAAAATCAAAGGAGCAACGGGGACAAAAAATGAAAGTTGCCATTGACTACCTGCATGCCAGTCTTCTTTTCATGGAGGGGGCTCTCAGGCCTTTCATGTGATCTAAATATTTAATAAAACACTTATATTAGAAATCCATCACACTAAGAACATATATCTTAGAGGTCTGAGGTCACATCTGGTAAAAGAGCTTGCTAAGGGTAGAAAACCAGCATTAGTATGAAATTCAAAAAGTTAGTAAATTATTTAGCAAGTAAAAATGTCTCACATTCGCTTCAGATGCTCTCCCTCACATGAAAAACACACACATCATCCAATCAGTATATATGCTGAAATGCTGTTTGGTACAGCTGATTTATGAGAAGCTAAATGATATATTGGATAATTCAATGATTTTAAAATATTGTTTACTAGCAGTGCTTATATTGTACTGACAGAAAGAAAGTCAAGTCGTTGAAATGCAGTGCCAGAGTTCTCTTGTAGACTGGTAAAAAGATGATAATAATAATAAACTTTATTTATACCCCGCCCCATCTCCCCAATGAAGACTCGGAGCGGCTCACACGAGACCAAGCCCAAACAACAAATTACAATAAAAGTGTATATTTAGGATTGTGCGAAGACAGCGCTGATGAGAGCATTCGAGGAGTCGTAGGTGTTGGCGATAGGTGACCCATGTTTCAGACTCATAAAGGAGAATAGATTTGTTGCTCCAGACTCTTTTGTGAAGCCTTCCAAATGCACTTTATGCCTTTGCTAATCTGTGATCTTTCTTTATCAATCTTGGCATCTGAAGAGATGCTTCCCAGGTAGGTGAACTGCTGAACGGACTTAAGCACAGAATTGCCTATGCTGACGTGGGGATGATGGTGTTCTTCCTGTGGTGCGGGCTGGTAGAGAACTTCAGTTTTCTTCAGGCTGACTTCCAACCCAAACAGCTCTGCAGCTGTTGCAAAGCAGGATGTTAGGCGCTGCAGGGCTGCTTCTGAATGGGCAACAAGGGCAGCATCGTCGGCAAAAAGCAACCCACGGACTAGATAGTCTAGTCTTAGTGCGAGCCCTCAGACGGCTTAAATTGAACAATATGCCGTCTTCTTGAGATCACATCATATATACTATATCATAATAGAATACAATATATTGACATTATAATATATCATATATTACATTACAATGTAATATAACAATATTATATTACTATATTATGTTATATCATAATGCAATACATTACATTATACTATATTTTTTATATATAATATTACTAGCTGTATCCGGCACGCGTTGCTGTGCCCTATTTAGGAGATGCGAGAAAGTCTGAGTATGTAAGGGTTGGAAATGATGTTACTTACGGTCTTGGTGGGGTCATGCAGGCATGAATTGCGCACTTTTCTATGTGTGCTCCAAATGATGTCATCTGGAAGCATGAGTTGTATTGTCTTATATAGCGGAGGAAGTGTTTTGATTCTGGAGTGTCTCCACTCAGCAAAGTTTGTAGTGGTTGTGGAGGAGTGGCAAGTGGTGGTAGAAACTAAAGTCCTGGTGGTGAAAACTAGGTGGCGCTGGTGCTTTTTGTGACCTGCTTTTAAAATGGTTGCTGCCTCTTGAAAGTTTTGTTAGAGTTCTCCACCAGAACTTTAGCAACACTGTAGAAGCAAAGCACCAGCGCCACCAAGTTTTCACCACCAGGACTTTAGAACCATGGATTGCCCAGGCCCATCAGACAGCTATAATTCTGCAGTGGCAGTCAGGGCCCTTCTACACTGCTATATAAAATCCAGATTATGTGCTTTGAACTAGGGGCCCTTCTACACTGCCATATAATCCAAAATATCGAAGTATCCCAGGATCTGATCCCACATTTTCTGTTTATCCCAGATTGTCTGGCAGTAGGGACTCGTATCATGCAGTTTAGAGCGAAAAACCTGGGGTCACATCCTGGGAGGTGGTCTCACTGCCAAATAACCAGTTCAAAGGTGACTATCTAGTGGCAGTCCTTCCACAGGCCCCACTGAACTATCAAAAAATTCCACGAACTATCTGAGTCTGGTGGTCTTGATAATTATTTCACTCTTCTACCTTGAACACACACTGTATGGAACATTGAATACTCATTGGATATGTATGTAGACTTTGGTCGATAGACTCATATTTATATTTGGATTTGGATACTACATTGCATTCCCTCCTCCTTTGGATTACAATATACTTACCTTTTAAGGATTATCCAAAACATATTGTGTTCTTTTTGGACTGATTTACGAGGATTCTCTCTACTTTGTCTGTGGACTCATATGATACTACACTATTTCTGGTGAGAAATGATTTAATTTAATTTTTAAGCCATTGGTGTTTACCTAATATAGAAGGGGTGTCATAATCCAGTTAAAAACAGATAATTTGGATTGTCTGTTTTGATAATCTGGACTATATAGCAATGTGGAATGGGTCTCAGTTTCATGGTTATGATTATAGTTTTATAGGGTGTCTCTACAGTCTGTACGGTCGAGTGGATGCGGTCAGGCACCACCACTTTAACTGCTAATGGAATCTTCAGAGGCCATCTACATTGCCATATGAACCTGACAATCCACATATGCTTTGAACTGGATTATGAGTCTACACTGCCATATTTTTTTAGTTAAGAGTTTAATTATTTCTGTTGTTTTAAAGTGTGTTTTTATATTCTCTGTAAGCCATCCTGAGCCCTCGGGGAACAACGGTATACAAAACTAAATAAATAAAATATAGCATAATCCAGTTCAAAGCAGATAATCTGGATTTTATATGGCAGTGTAGAAGAGGACAGAGTTGTAATTTTTCAGAGTATGGAATCCTGGAAATTGAAGAGAGATATTGACAAGCTGGAATGTGTCCAGAGGAGAGTGACTAAAATGATCAAGGGTCTGGAGAACAAGCCCTATGAATAGCGGCTTAAAGAGCTGGGCATGTTTAGTCTGAAGAAGAGAAGGCTGAGAGGAGACATGATAGCCATGTATTAGTATGTGAGAGGAAGTCATAGGGAGGAAGTCTGCTGCCCTGGAGACTCGGAACAGCAACAACAATAATAATAAGGATGCCCATCTGACATCAACCCGATGTAGAGCTTTTTCGGCTATCACCCCATCACTCTGGAACGCCCTCCCTCCTTACATCAGAGCCACCCGTGATCTAACAGACTTTCGCACGGCTTGTAAAATGTGGCTGTTTGAGAGGGCATTCGGCTGAGAACCATTAGACAGTTAATTGCTTTTAGATGTTTTTAGATGTTAGATACTTTTAGATGTTTCAGGTATTTAGTTGTGTGCTTTTACTGTAAATTGCCCAGAGCCATCTAGGATGGGCGATTAATAAATCCCCAAATAAATAAATGAATAAAACCGCCTCCATCTCCCCAACATGAGGCCAAGCCCAAAAGAACAATACAAACACAATTGAACATAAAACAGCAAAGGAAAAAAAGGAAAAAATCATAACAAAATACATAAAAAGACAAATAAGATTAACAATATGACAACACATAGTATAATCGACACAACGGGCGGGCCAGATGTCAGGATAAAATGTTAAAAGGTTAAAACCCTGGGTGTGATAGGAAAAAAGTGTGTGTTTGTAGAAAAGGAGCCCAAGAAGGAGGAGCAATGGGGTTTAACCTTTATAGAAGGGAACAGCTTTCTCAAGAGGGCGATTTGGAGATGGATTGTATGGTCACTCTCCGAAGGCGCATCGGAAAGGCCAGGTTTTTAGCTCTCTCTTGAACGCTGCTAGGGTAGGTGCTTGTCTGATCTCCCTAGGTAGCGAATTCCAGAGACCGGGGGGCCACAGCGGAGAAGGCCCTCTCCCTCGTACCCACAAGTCGAGCCTGTGATAGAGGAAGGGGTGAAAGAAAAGGCCTCTCCGGAAGATCGAAGAGATCACGCAGGTTTGTGGTAGGAGAGGCGGTCACGAAGGTAGGAGGGTCCCAAACCATTTAGGGCTTTGTAAGTGATAACCTGAACCTTGAATTGGGACCGGAAAAGGAACGGCAGCCAATGGAGCTCCTTGAACAGGGGTGTTGACAGCTCTCTGTAATTTGCCCCAGTTAGAAGTCTGGCTGCCGAGTGTTGGACCAATTGGAATTTCTGGGCTGTCTTCAAGGGAAGCCCCATGTAGAGTGCATTACAATAGTCCAGTCTCAAGGTAACTAAAGTCTGGACCACTATGGTCAAGTCAGGCTTTGCAAGGTATGGTCACAGTTGGCGCACGAGTTTTAACTGTGCAAAGGCCCTCCCGGCCACTGCCGAACCCTGTGCATCAAGCGTCAGTGCTGAATCCAGGAGGACCCCCAAGCTGTGGACCTGTGCCTTCAGTAATCCCCTTTGTTGGCAGGATGAATTCCTGCACAGGTAAAGGGCAGGGGGGCATCAGAAAGAAACGTAAATGAAATCCCAGGGCCCCGATTTGTGGATCTAACTCCACAAATGTTCTTAATTTGTGCAACTTTTGTACATTTTTGTGTAATTCAGCTGTACTATGTAACTAACAATTTTTTCTTGTTTTTCAGGAGGAGGAAGTGAATGGAGCTTTAAAGGAAAACCAAGATCTTAGTGACAAAAGAATGGGTGACACAACTACCTATGTGTAAGTCAGGCTTGTGGGATATTGATCATACTTGTGGATTTACTTGGTTGGTTGGGATTTTTTGCCCTGCCTTTTCTCATTCAGACCTCTTTTAGATTGTTTTGATGTACCTAAATAGATATAAGTCTCTGACATGGTCACTTTCAGTTCTGGCTGACCATACCTCGCAAAAGTAGACTTGACCACAGTGGTCTATGCCTTAGTTACCGGTATATCTAGATTGGATCACTGCAATGCACTCTACGTGGGGCTACCCTTGAAGACGGCCCAGAAATTACAACTTTCCAACGTTTGGCAGCCAGATTAATAAGAGGGGTGAATTAAAGGGAGCAGTCAACCCCCCTGTTTAAGGAACTCCATTGGCTACTGCTTATCTTCCGGTCCCAATTCAATGGCTTCAGACTACAAGAAAGGAGATTCCACCTGAACATTAGGAAGAACTTCCTGACTGTGAGAGCTGTTCAGCAGTGGAACTCTCTGCCCCGGAGTATGGTGGAGGCTCCTTATTTAGAAGCTTTTAAACAGGCTGGATGGCCATCTGTCGGGGGTGCTTTGAATGCAATTTTCCTGCTTCTTGGCAGGGGGTTGGACTGGCTGGCCCATGAGGTCTCTTCCAACTCTAGGATTCTATGAAGAACTTTGGCAGAAGCAGCTAGACATCTTGTGAAACTAAGAGCCTACACTGGATTTATATGGCAGTGCAGATGGGCCCTACAACTCCCAGAAATCTATAGCCATGGCAGAAGTACAGTCAAGCTGCACTAAGTCTTCAGTGCAGAATCCACACAGCAGGTGCTCCCTCAGAACGAATCGTGAGCGCATGCGCAGCACGCCGCAGGCCATTGGCCACTTCGGACGGTACCTTTCCCAATCAGCGTGTGGCGCGTTTCCTATTGGCTCAGCTGACGCTGGGGTGAGGGCACGCTCGCGGTTGCTAGGCAACGCACCACAGCGGCCGGGCCTGTGGCGAGGGAGGGAGCGTCGCGGCGTCGGAGCTAGCGCGAGGTGCGGGCGGAGCAGAGGGGCGGTTGTTTGGGGTCCCACGGCGGCGGGGAGTCGCTTTTGCCCGGTTGTGAACCCCTGAAAGCCGACTCGGCGGAATAGGAACTGCGACGGCAGAGTGTGTGCCTGTGTATGGATAAACGGAATGTTTAGTTTTCCCTCTCAGAGAGGACTGTCGTTGATTGGCTGGCCTGCTAGTCCCGCCCCCTGCCACTCATTTTCCTGGAGCAACGTCATTGGTCTTTATTATCATGGCTCATAGGCACCGCTGTTTAGACCCGCAGAAGTGAGCTGTAGGCCAGGAATGGGCGTGTTCGGCCTTTCAGCTCTAGGCCCTATCATCCCCCTTCCTTGGTTTTGCTGATGGGCATTGGAATGACATCTTTTCAAGCCATGGACAGTTGAAACTTGGGGCCAGGCATGTAGCCAGGGGGGGGGGGCTAAGGGGGCTTCAGCCCCCCGAAATTCTCAGGTGGCCCGCGAGAAGGCCTTACTGGTACATTATTTAAACTGTTATGTTTATTCATATCATGATCTGATCACCATGCTCATTATATCCCACATTAATAGGGTTATTGGGATAACAATACAAAAGGTTTGCTAGGGTAGACCCTCTTCCACCCAGTCTCAGCCCCCCCCGAACCAAACTCAGCCCCCCCCAAATCAAAATCCTGGCTACGGCCCTGGGGAGTGGCGAATGATAATGGGGCAGTCTGTGGATATGGAGGCCCAGCTATACAATCCCAGGACCCTCCTGAGATTGTAGATTATGCTTCTTTCTGAGATATTTTCCCAAAGGAGGGTTAGCATTGCGACTGTCCTTTCCACAGAACTTCCTTTTGAGCATAGTATGTTGTATTTGATATTATAGTATAATATCGTATGGTATAACACAGTGTTTCCCAATCAGTGTGCCGGGGCACACTAGTGTGCCGTGAGCGATCATCAGGTATGCCGTGGGAAATTGGAACCTCCAGGAAAGGGGGGGGGGGGGGAGTCTAGTGTGTTGAAGTATAAAAACCTTAAGAAACCTACCTCGATAACCCCCCCCCCCCAATCGTTGTCTACTTGGTCTCTCCCTCTCCATGCATTGGGAAGGCCCGCCCCCCTTTCCCCAAGTAGAGACCTCCTCTTGCCTCCTGGGGGTTCTGTGTGGGAAGTTTGGCCCAGTTCTATTCGTGGGGTTCAGAATGCTCTTTGATTGTAGGGGAACTATAAATCCCAGCAACTACAACTCCCAAATGTCAAGGTCTACTTTCCCCAAACTCCATCTGCGTTCATATTTGGGCATATTGAGTATTCATGCCAAGTTTGGTCCTGATCCAACATTGTTTGAGTCCAACAGTGCTCTCTGGATATAGGTGAACTACAACTCCAATTCTCAAGGTCAATGCCCACCAAACTCTTATAGCATTTTCTCTTGGTTATGGGAGTTCTGTGTGGGAAGTTTGTGTCTTTCTGCCATTCCTGCCAGGATATCTATTATGTTCATTGAAACAGGCCAGGTTTCACACTGAGTGTATAAATACATTTTAAAAACATATTAACTATATGTATTACTGTGTTAGAGTGTCATTTTGTGTCATTTTGGTTGGTGGTGTGCCCCAGGGTTTTGCAAATGTAAAAAGTGTGCCGCGGCTCAAAAAAGGTTGGGAAAAAGTGGTATAACATATTGTGTATACATATAACATTGATCATGTTGTAATGTAATGCAATATATTACCACTACTACTACTAATATGATACTATAACTATATATTTTGTGTTACATGCAATATTACTAATAATATTGCGATATAATTCTTATAGTTCAATGTGATATTGTTCTAGTACAATGTGATATATAATATTGATGTGCTCTGGCAATAATTATAGTTCATTGTATTTGCATTTTGCTTGTGAGCTGCTCTGAGCCCCTTTCGGGGTTGAGAAGGGTGGCATATAAATATCACGAAATAAATAAAATAATTCTAAGGCGTCTGATTGGCAGCACCCATGTCTTTGTTAGTCGTATCCATCCATCTTTTATCTGGCTGTCTGTGTGGTCGGCGTCCGGCAATCCCCAGTTTGTGCTACTGATGGTGTTGTTTGTGCTACTGATGGTGGTTTCCTTCTCATGGCGTGGCTATATCGCTGTAATCTTGCTTCCTGCATTTTTTTGCTGGTTGCTTTTGTTCCTAGTCTTGGACGGACTAGGAACTTTGGCACATGGTCGAGAAGTGTCAAGCCAAGTGTCCATCTCAGCATTGTCGTTTCCATTGTGTTAAGGGCATGTTCATGTTTCTTAGGCCCATTCCACACAGCTGTATAAAATCCACATCGAACTGCCTTATATGGCAGTGTGGACTCAGATAATCCAGTTCAATTCCGATTCAGATTGGATTACTGTAATGCACTATACGTGAGGCTGCCCTTGAAGACGGCCCAGAAGTTTCAATTGCTCCAACTGGCGGCAGCCAGACTTCTAACTGGAGCAACTTACACGGAGCGGTCAACCCCCCTGTTTAAGGAGCTCCACTGGCTGCCATTCATCTTCCGGTCCCAATTCAAGGTGCAGGTTCTGACAAAGCCCTAAATGGTTTGGGACCCGCCTACCTACGTGACCACATTTCTCTCTACGAATCCAAGCTATCTCCTCGAGCATCTGGAGAAGCCCTACATTTGCTCCCACCACCTTCGCAGGCGCGTTTTGGGGGGACGAGGGAGAGGACTTTCTCTGTGGTGGCCCCCCGACTCTGGAACTCGCTCCCCAGGGATATTAGACAAGCTACCACATTGGCAGTTTTTAGGAGGAGCCTGAAAATGTGGCTATTCCAATGTGCCTTCCCTGAATAAAGTGAATAACTCCTGCTGTGATCAACCCTTGGAAAATGTCCTCAGAAGCACTTTAACGTCCTGTTGGGTTATCTGCCCATATTATCCTTTAAACCCTTCCTGTTACATACATTCTACCTCTGTTGCATCCACTATTATTCATTTTAAAAATTTTAATATTTCACATTTGGCCCGGCCAGAATGGTTTTAAACTGTCTGTTATTGTTTAGGTGTAAGCATATTGATTGTATTATTTGCTGTTTGTTGTTTATTGTGTGTCATTGGGCTTGGCCTCATGTATGCTGCCCCGAGTTTCCTTGGGGAGATAGTGATGGGGTATAAATAAAGTTAATAAATAAATAAATACTGTGGATTATCTGCCTTGATATATGGCTGTGTGAAAGGGTCCTTTGTTGCTGGCCAGCACTCTGCCCCATAGAGGGCTACCTGGTGAACAACTATAGTGTGGATCTTAGCCTTGAATCACACAGAATGCCAGTAGTTTGCCGCCATTTCAATCAAGCTGCATTTATTGGTGACCGTACATTTGGCATTGTGTTGCCATCTATGGAGACCAGTGACTCTAGCGGCCTTTCCACACAGGCCTAGAATATCAAGGCAGAAAACCTCACATTATCGGAGTGCAGACTCAGATAACCCAGTTCAAAGCAGATATTGTGGGATTTTCTGTCTTGATATTCTGGGATATAGGACTGTGTGGAAGAACCCTGGGCATTTAAATTGGGTGGCCTTCTTTAGTGCTTGTCCATTGATTGGAATTGTTCTTCCAGTTTGAAGGCCACATTCAAGACACTCTTGTTTTGGGTATGTTCAGTTGAAGTCCATTTTCACTGAGGGCCCTTCCACACAGCCATATAACTCAGAATATCAAGGCAGATAATCCACAGTATCTGCTTTGAACTGCATTATCTGAGTCCACACTGCCATATAATCCAGTTCAATGTGGATTTTATCCAATTGTATGGAAGGGGCCTGAGTCTATCACGCTATGTCTGCAGCTGTTGTTGGAGGACTGCACGTTTTTGGTGGCCTACTGTTATGTCACTTGCATATAGGAGTGTTCAGGGCTGCATAGTCTAAATCTGCTGTAGCAGTGTCCATGCAGAGTATGGTTAGTAATTGGTGAGAGGGCTAATCCCTGATGCACACTAACAGGGATGTTGAAGGGTGGAGAAATCCCTGCACGGCAGCAGACCATACTTGTAATAGATTATGCAGCATGGCAATAATAATACCCAGATGGCATGTAGTACATTCATTCTGGTCACTTTTGTTCCCCCAAAAGTGCACAGAACACATTCAGGCCTTTTCTACACTATCGTTATATCCCAGGATCTGATCCCTGGTTATCTGCTTTAAACTGGATTATATGAGTCACCACAGCCATATAATCTGGGATAACAGTATAAATCTGGAATCAGGTCCTGGGATATAAGGACAGTGTAGAAGGGGCCTCAGAGTTTTCTGCAGAGTCAAAAACCAGATTCCCTTTTATCTAGAGCTTCATTAAGTTATTCATACTTTTACTTAAGAAAATGATGAGTGTTTTTGGCACAATTTGAGGTGTTATTTGCAGTTGTCATATTCTGTCTCTCTGTTTCTTCAGCAGCTCTAATGGAAAGCCCAGTTATGTTCATGGATAGTAAGGACGTATCATCTGCAGCCTTCTCTGGAGAAACAAATACGATAGATGAACCTGGTACTTCTTTCAGTAGAGAAACAGGTGGCCTTGAAGACATGTAAGTGGTGATTATATAGGATCTTCAAGTCAATCTTTGAGTAAGTCCACGTTCACTCTTTGCTGAGAGATCTGTGACATATATTATTTAAATATATTTATTACACTCTCAAGTGGTTGAGATAAATATGAGCACTGAATATTTATTATTTGGATTACCTTATATGTATTTTCTTAATCTCTGTGTGTCATGGTAGATAACACTGATAACACTATGTAATACGATTTTTCCTGGGTTATAAATGTTATTTCCAAATTGCTTCTGTCATAAAAACACGGAAAAGGTTTATTAAACTGCAAAACCTTTGTTTTTGCAGAACATCCTACAGCACATTTTTCTATAGTTTTTCAATGAATATCTCATAGAGCCTCACCAATTCAACATAGTTTGTGGCAACTACAAGAACAAAGTTTCCAGAGCATGACAATTACTTTCAAAATAAGTACCACACAGTTTAACAGGAAATGACACTTACAAACAAATTTTGTTACATAGTGTAGAGGAAAAAGCAAGGTTTTTATTTATTTCCTTGCAATACATGTCCCTTCTCTGAATAAATGCTGAACAGACATTGGGAGGGAGAAGGTCTCTGGGTTAGAATAACTTCCTGAGAGCAGGCAGCAATGCACCTGTGGTAAACACTTGTGTATTGTAGAAGGCTTTCACTTCCAGAATCACTGGGGTGTTGCATCTTCAGAGGATCTTGTTATTGTGCCATCCCTGTACATGACAGTTTACAAGTAAAACAGCAATATAAAAGTTCCCTGCCCTGTGATAGAACACCAAAGTTTCCAGAAATTGAAATAAAAATTTGGGGATGCATTTATGCTGTAGAAAGAATCCACTTTAGCTGCCTTAGTTCAATCCTATGGAGTTGTGGGGGATATAACTTGACATGGTTTTGAACGTGGATACTTAACTAAACTACAAATCCCAGGATTGAATAGCATTGAGCTATGACAAATTATAAATGATATCCTTCAAATAGGAACTCCTGGTCCCTCTGAAGCAACTTCTCCCTTTGACTTTGGCTCAGCACTAAGATTACCATATTACACAAATCTAATGCACATCCTAATTTTGGCAAGGTAATTTAGCCAAAAAAAGGTGAGCATTAGATTTGAATAAATATGGTAAATATCTGGGGCACAAAACAAAATGTTATGGAAGTTTACATAGTGGGGGGGGGGGTTGCATAGTCTCTACTTTCCCCCTCAGACAGCAACAAAGATTTATTAATTTATTTACATCATTTATATTCCGCTCTTCTCACCCCGCAGGGGACTCAGGGCGGATCACTATGCACATATAAACGCAAATATTCAATGCCATAGACATACAACATATATAGACAGACACTCAGAGGCAATTTAACATTCCAGCTTCTGGCCACCAGGGGGTGCCGTCGCATTCCTTCATTCTTTTTCATACTTCCTGGAGATGTTTATGGCCTCGTAAGTTAGTTAAATTAGCCTCCCCACAAAGTGGTATCTAAATTTCCTACTTGACAGATGCAACTGTCTTTCAGGTTGCAAAGGTCGACAACGAGCTACACAATTGGTCGAGAGCTCACCCTGACCCAGGCAGGCCTCGAACTCATGACCTTCTGGTCAGTAGAGATCTTATGCAGCTGACTCCCAGCCAGCTGCGCCACAGTCCCGGTGCTTTATTTTTTAATGTTGACCATCTTTTAAAAATGTAATCTGCTTCTAGTGATTAGCTTTTTTACGTCTTTTAGTTTGAAGTCTAATCCTTTTAAGTGAGCAACTCAATGCTGTTATTATTTTGTATTATGTTTTATTGCTTTAATGTATTTGTATCTTTTGGGCATTGAATGTTTGCTTTTTTGTGTGTAAACCTCCCTGAGTCTCTTCAGGAGATAGGAAGGTCTGTAAATAAGGTATTATGATTATGATTATTTATTATAAAATGATAATTGTTCCAATAAAAGATTCCAAATTAAGACAGATTTTTATTCCACAGATGTGTATCCTGTGGAATTATTTTATGAAGATGCCAGTTTTATCATGAAACTCTTTGATAAGTGGTCATAGATGTTTGAGTACCAAGGTTTCACATCCACATTCATGTAATGTCTTCTTTTAGTTGTCACTTTTTGTATTTCTAACTGTAATTTATTTCAAAAATTATTAATTACAGCAAATTAACTGGAAAAGTTTCTGGAGACTCCACCAGTACTAATACCAAACCAAAATCCATCCAGCGTGCCAAAACGTGGTCAGATGAAGTTGAGAATCTGTACAGATTTCAGCAGGCTGGATATAGGGATGAAATTGAGTATAAACAAGTGAAGCATGTTGATATGGTAAGAAACGATAATTAAGGAAATCTTACGTTATTTAATGAGGAAAATGTCCTTTTAAAGGAGATTTTGAAATTTTGCTTCTCCCAGTTTAAAGCCTTTAAAGCAGTGATTCTCAACCTGTGGGTCCCCAGATGTTTTAGCCTTCAACTTCCGAAAATCCTAACTGCTGGTAAACTGGCTGGGATTTCTGGAAATTGTAGGCCAAAATACCTGGGGACCCACAGGTTGAGAATTACTGCTCTAAAGTGTGCTCATGTTTGCACCATGTGTCATTTGACCAGTGTTTTTGGCTTTCCATGTTAAGTGGTTAGTGTAGATACGCCCAGGGTTGCAGAAATGAAAAAGGGCTAAGAGTGCATTGATAAATAAGCACAAATGTTGATGAATATACAGATGTGAACACAATTACTCTATTTGAAGAGTCACTCAGAACTGCTTCCCAATGAAGGAAGGGCTAGACCAACTATTTCTGTCATGTACCCATAAAAATGGATTCCCTCTGCCTTTTAAAAACAAGAAACTAGTGCTTCTTTTACTCCTCTTAACTAATTAATAGGAACCATACTCCTAATGGGTAAAGGAAGGAAGAGAATTGCTAGAATGGTAGCTGTGTCTCCTTTAAATTCAGCCTGGCACAATATTTATTTATTTTATTATTTAAACTTGTGAGTCGCCACTCCCGGGTGGCTCGGGGCGACTTACACAAAATGCAAAATTAAACAATAAAACAGCATAAAAACACAATAAAAACACTCAGCGCAATAAGCACACAGTACTATGAACACAATAGTACATCAATATGAGATGCAGAACACGGAAGGCAGGTGCCCACCCATCTTAACATTAGCACCCGAAGGCCTGTCGAAACAGTAGGGTTTTGCACGCCTTCCGGAATACAGCTAAGTCCGTAAGGACACGGACTCCGGGGGGCAGTGCATTCCACAATGTTGGAGCGATTATGGAAAAGGCCCTCCGCCTTGTGGACGTCAGATGATACATTTTGACGCTGGGCACCTCCAGTAGTTGGCCCACCTCAGAACGTAGTGACCTAGCGGGACAGTATGGGATAAGGCGGTTCCTAAGGTACGCTGGCCCCAGACCGTTTAAGGCCTTAAAGGTCAGAACCAACACTTTGAAGGTGATCCGGTGTTCCACTGGTAACCAGTGCAGCTCCTGCAAGACAGGTGTTATATGGGCGGTCGCCGGAGCGCCAGCCAAAAGTCTAGCCGCCGCATTCTGGACCAGCTTCAATTTCCGGATCACCGACAGAGGAAGGCCAACGTAGAGAGCATTACAGTAGTCCAGTCTCGAGATGACCGTGGCTTGGACCACTGTGGCTAGGTCGTGGTGGGAGAGGTAGGGAGCCAGCTTCCTCGCCTGACGGAGGTGAAAGAAGGCAACTCGACTGACGGTGGAGATTTGCGTCTCCATCGTCAGTCGAGAGTCCAAGGTGACACCAAGACTTTTAACTGCAGATGATGGACATAACGTCACGCCATCCAGGGGAGGAAGCTGGATCTCCACCCTGCCCGGACGACCCAGCCACAGGATATCCGTCTTAGCTGGATTCACCTTCAACCTACTGGCTCGCAGCCATCAAGTAACGGCTTCAAGGCACAGATGGAAATTATCGGGTACGGTTTCGGGCCTGCCCTTCATCCCCAGAATGAGCTGGGTGTCATCAGCGTACTGGTGGCACACCAGCCCAAAGCTACGGACCAGCCGAGCAAGTGGTTGGACATAGATGTTAAATAATAGAGGAGACAGGATTGCCCCCTGGGGCACCCCACAACAAAGTGGGGAGCCCTCGGAGACACCCCCGCCCCTCCTCACTCGCTGCGAGCGGTTCCGGAGGAAGGAGGACAGCCAATTTAAGGCCGTCCCCCTCACCCCGGCTCCGGCAAGGCAGTGGGTCAAAAGATCATAATCGACAGTATCGAACGCTGCCGTGAGGTCCAATAACACGAGCAGCGCCGATCGAATATAGCATAGTAGTACTTGATCAAAGGACTGCATGCAGATGCTTTTGCCAGAGATGATGATGTGTCAATGTCCCTCTTTAGTTGCAATGAATCTGGACTGGGGAATGTTATTGGAATGCTTTGATGTCTATTCTTTAAACATTGACTGTTTGACGTGTTTCCTCTCCAGAGGCACTTAATGCTTTAATCAGGTTGTACACATAGGCCCTGCAGCACGTCACTCCTAAGTGTAGAAAGAAACAACTCCAACAATGTTATTTCTAGGTAAATGTCCCATTCAGTTGTGGTCATCAATCAGTATTGGGATTTATACAAACATGGATTTTTTTTCAGAGAATTTCTCACCCTTAGAATGTGTCCTTTGATTCCTTTAGTTGTCAGGGTGATCTGATGAGATTTATTTTGAAAACAAAATCAGTCAAGATCACATGCATGGACCACCAAACTCTCTTCTTAACTTTATGGGTCCTTCTATTCTAATCAAAGCAGATTTTACCACAGATATTTGCATGAGAAACTCTTGTGCCCTAAATGTACTTGAAAGTATCCTTTTCTAATTGGGATGAATGGTCCACAAGCCCCATGAGCGATGGTCATAAGACTGGGTAAAACAGACAAATATTGTAGGACTGAAGGTTTGGCTTCGTACACTTTGGTTGTCCGTATCATTGTAATGTTTATGGAAGCTGCTGCTCAGGCATGTAACCAGGGGGGGGGGCTAAGGGGGCTTCAAAACCCCCCCCCCCGAAATTCTCAGGGTGGTCCGCGAAAAGGCCTTACTGGTACATTATTTAAACTGTTATGTTTATTCATATCATGATCTGATCACCATGCTCATTATATCCCACATTAATGGGGTTATTGGGATAACAATACAAAAGATTTGCTAGGGTAGACCCTCTTCCACCCAGTCTCAGCCCCCCGAACCAAACTCAGCCCCCTCCGAAACAAAATCCTGGCTACGGCCCTGCTGCTGCTATAACTGAAGTCTTGCAAGGGAAGAAACAAAATGTTTGTAGCATTTTGTTTTGTTTTATGAAGCGGGCATGGGAGTTGATGGGGTTGGAAAGACAAGAATGTGAAGCATCAGCACTGGATGAATGGCTCAGCTTTTCCTTTATGAAGCATAAGACTCAATCTAGCAACTTTGATACCGAAAATATCAATACGGTATAAATGAAACCTGGAATAGAATATTATACCATGAATTTTAGCTGCTGAAGTTCACAGCATCTCCATGCATACATGCATCCATTGGCTTTTCCCTTTCTTACCCATCATCAGTCTGTGCCCTTCAATGGGTGTTGTTGGGTACACACACACAGAGTAGGGCTGGTTGATCCCAAAAAAAAAAAAAGGTTCAAAATTCGTTTCAGATGTAGGGGGTGCTGGCGCTTCGAATATGATTGACTTCTGGAAAAATTCTGTTTAACCCAGATTGGATGCGGGATAACATCCCTCCATATGAGAATTGGGGAAAACTCGCCTCCCCCCCCCCCCAGTTCTCATGTGGAGGGATGTTATCCCGCATCCAATCTGCAGTCAATGTGGAGAATCCAACTCTAGAAGGGCAAAAATCTGATCCAAGCCCTTTTTGAAAATGGCGGTCACGGCTTCGAATTTGCAAAAACACTTCCGGGTTGCTTAAATCGCTTCAGAAATGCTTCAAAAGTAAATTAGATCCGAATTTATAACGATTTTCATAGCGATCCAAAAAACCTAACCAGGCCTAATACAGGGGGGGGAGAGGTTTTTTAAAGAGTTATTTTTGTTTTTAAGCAAACCCTGCGATCTCCCCATTTTCTTGGCACCATCATTGTGTGCAATAAGTGGCTACTTTTCAATTACATAAGTTGAAATTACACACTCAAGATTTAAAAAAAATGTATATAGGGCAGGGGTGAGGGATTTGTGTCCCTCCAAATGTTCTTGAGCTGTAACTCCTCACAGCACTATTCAGCATAGACAATGATGAGGAGGCTCTGGGTTGCAATTCAAGAACACATTGAGAGCTCCATTATTCTCATTTTGATATAGGACAATGAGGACTCCTTTTGTTACTATTTGTGGGATTTGGAACCTGCTGTTATGCAATAGCCCCATTTCCCTGGTCGCAGAAAGAACATGAAAAGTAAACACAATAAAACCACAGTAGTCAATCTTACTCAATGTGAGTAGGGGGTGGGGGGAACCATTAGAGCCAAAAGAATTGGATCCTAAACACCTGGCTGGATGGATTGATTTGTGCTTCTTAAAATGTCTTCATCAAGGTTTACCTCCTTTGAAATGATTTTCCAGAGCTGAAAACACATCTGAAAAACAGTATCAGGCTTCATTTGTAATGGTTTAAAGCCTATTTGTTTAAACTAGGTCACATAATTTCCAAGTTCAACAAAATTACATGCAGTGAGAGAGTAACAAATAAAGGGCAGTGGAAAATTACCTAGTTGTGTGGGATTCAAGCCATTTTGCATTAGTTTATGAACTGACAGGCTAAGGAAAAGCATGTGTACTACCCATATTTGCATATTCTATGTTTTTAAATTGATGTATTTTGATGTATTTTGTACTGTATTTGTAGGGATTTAAAGTTATATTATTATATCATGATATTTGGTAGCAGAGTTCATATACATTTAGCAGTTATATGGAAGAAAATTTTTCAAGACGTGAGGCTTGTGTAATGACCACCTCTGTCCCCTTTCACCCTAGTAATTGTGCAATGTATTTATGGATTTATTTAAATTAAATGCATATTTTCCCAGCCATTTCAAATATATGAGCATTCCCCCTCCTTGTCATTCTGTATATAGGTTGAAAGGTGGCCGGAAACTGGATTTGTGAAGAAACTCCAAAGAAAGGACAATACTTTCTATTATTACAACAAGGAAAGAGAATGTGAAGACAAAGAAGTCCATAAAGTGAAAGTTTATGCTTACTAATTTTTGTTACAGTTCAGTATATTTGTTTTGGTGGGGATTTTTTTTAGCTGAAATGTTTTGAAATTATTTTATTGCAGTTATAAATGAAATTGAAAGTATTAAAAGCATTTTGAGTCTACATTGATCCGATTTTAAATATAGTCTTACTTTCTCTTTTCAAGACAACTCCATAGAATTATGGTACATAGACTGTGCAGTTATCACAAACAAAAGTTCCATTTGAGGAACAGTGATTCCACTGCTACTTAAATTTAGTACAGGTCATTTTTATGTATCTTTGTCAACAATCAATATATGTCTCATCAGCCCATTTAAATATTTTTCTTTTCTAAAGATAAGGGGTATCAATTATGCTTTTAAAAATGGAGAGCACACATGTGGAATCGTAAATGATTTGCCAGCATTCCTGTTGATAACAAAGATTTTTTTAGTAGTGTTGTTGAGTGCAACTTTTGCCGGTAGAAAGATAGATAATACATATTCCTATTTGCGAAATTACATAGGTCCATAATGAATACAGTTGGTCCTCTGTATCCATAGATTGTGCACTTCCCACATTCAACTATCCACAGCTTGAAAATTGCAAGTGGACATTTTTATCCGAATAGTTAAGCTTTTACTATGGAATTTTATATAGTAAGACTTCAGCATCTATGGAGTTTGGTATCCACAGAGGATCCTGGTTCCCAGCACCAGTGGATAACAAGGGCCCACTGTACCATCATTAATGAATATATGAGTCTATGTCCTCCTGCTTCTATGTATTGTGTTTTAATATAGTGGAGTTTGAAACCTACCATTCTACCATTGTGTATTTTACACAGGACAGCCAAAAGCAAGATGGATAGGACCAATTATTTATGTTATTATAGTGTTCATAAGGATATCCTTAGAGGATATCTGCACAACACCATGTTCAAAGCCTATTATAAGAAAAATATACATATGAGTGGCATTGGATGCAAGATACTTCAGACAATAGGAATACAGCCATGCATACCCAAAATCTAAGGGCCTGGCTGTATTCCATGTGATTGTTGATCACTCTGCAGTATCCAGAGAATTACTTACCATGAATTCATGGTAACTTATCATTCTTGGATATGCAGAAGAACAATCTACCGACCCAGGACAGATGGCTTCAAGCTACGTTCTGTTCAAGTGATTCTGTTCAAGTGGTTGAGCTGCATTTAGGAAGATACTGCTATTTTCTCTTATTATTCATTCAGTTCAGTAAGCAAGTTCAGTTCTGTTTGAATGGAATTGGGAAGATACCCCTATTTTCTGTCCATAGTTCTTCGGTTCTATAAAGTAAATACTATCGAGTTTTAAGCCAGGACATCTAAAACGAAGAAAAGACAGAAGGGTCAAAGGACATAATTGGGACACAGAAAAAAACTTTGGACACCCACCTCTGATGTGGGGAATAGTCCATGAGATTGTGGATAGCTCCTCTGAACATCCCAGAAGGGGCCTCATTAACTCATTGACTAGGTGAGAATGTTCAGAGTGGCGTGAGTACATTTTTGCTCATGGCTTTATTCCGATTAATTTTCAACACTGTTGGCTAGATGTATACAGGATGAACTGATCAGGTGGATAATAGCCATACCAACCTTCTCCTATATTTAGACAGCTGACCATGGCTTGCTAGGATGAAAAACCACTGGCAGTTTGACAGGAAGTACTAACTGCCTCTTATTGAACAAAAAAGTGTTTTCTTGAAAGCCCCCAAAACCTTGATTTATAGCTAATGCTTAACAGGTGCCCTAATGACAAATGAGTGAAGATCGGAGGACTATAAACATTAGCTTAGTCCTATACAAGCCACAGGCAAAGGGCTGCAATTCCTCCCCCTCTTTGCCAAGTACACCTGGAAGACCATCAGCTGCTCATCCTTACTCTTTGTCTTCATTTCTACCACCCCCTCTATGTTTTGGATTGAACAAAACTTTGTGGGTATAGAACAAGGAATTTTGTTTGGATCAAGGTGTCTGCTCTGAGGTTCAGATCGTAAAATGGTTACCCACATTTGTCTCTCCACTTATCTGGGTTGTCCAATAAAACCGCTTGCAGCATCCTTGTTGCTTAAAGCAGTTCTGTTGGAAACAAAATAATGGAAACTGTCACAATAAAGCAGGTTTAATGTTAGGTTACAATGCAAAATGTTATTTTGGAGAACCTGCATTGGCTCAGTAGCTGCAGCGATCTCTCGGGCAATGCAGTTCTGCCTGAGAAACAAGACAAGACATTTGGCTGACATTGTCTGCTAACAAGATAAAAGATTGTCCTCAGCTTTTATGGCAGCTGGGAACAAGTAAACAGCTGCATCATTTGCTCTCTCATAACCAGATCCTTTTTTACCCCTTTAGCTCCATCTGTATAATAATAATAATAATAATAATAATCTTTATTTATACCTTGCCCCCATCTCCCCAATGGGGATTCGGGGCAGCTAACATAAGGCCAAGCCCTTCAAAAATACAACCAACACAGTGAAAAGCAAAATGCAAAACAAAATACATCAGAAATAATAATTAAAAAGAAAGAATATATATACACACATACACACAATTACAATAATAAATAATACAGGAAATTCACACATAAGAACTGAATAGGATGGGCAGGCCAAATGGACACAATAAAATGATAAAAACCCTAGGGTGAGATAGAAGTGGAAGATAGCAAATGAGGGGGCCCAAAATAATGAAATAGTGGGGACAGACTTGAACTATATACTTGAACTGTTTAGATCTATCAGATTTTGCCACGTGAGTTCAAAAAGTGTCATCATGACATGGTTTAGAATGAATAAAATATAAAGCTGGTTTAAATGCATATGTAATGTAACTGAATTATGGGACACAGTCATTGCCAAATTCTCATTGAATCATCTATCATTGTGGAGTCTGTCAGGGCCGTAGCCATTGGTTCAGGGGGGCTGAGACTGGGTGAAAGAGGGTCTACCCTAGCAAACCTTTTGTATTGTTATCCCAATAACCCCATTAATGTGGGATATAATGAGCATGGTGATCAGATCATGATTTAAATGCACATAACAGTTTAAATAATGTACCAGTAAGGCCTTTTCGCAGACCACCCTGAGAATTTCGGGGGGGGGGGGCTGAAGCCCCCTTAGCCCCCCCCTCCCCTGGCTACATGCCTGGAGTCTGTGCATCATCCAGAGCTCAGCACCTCAGGGAGAACAGGGGGAAAAGAAAGGACAGATAAAACCTTTTCAGGTACTGTAAGTCCGTTCGTCAAGAGCAGAGCAGACATTTTGCATGCCAAAGCTTACAAATTTCACTTCTAACAACTCCAGTAAAAAGAATCTCAATAGGGAAGGCCTGAAAGGATACATTTCCAATAAAGATAGGTTTTGCAGATCAGAGGAGGCAAGACTGAATTAGATGGATCACTGATCTGATTTATCGTTGTGTGCTCATATGCAATCTTGGGACACATTAATAATCTGCCTATTGTAATGTCAATGTAGCATTGACCCGTTCAAAGTTGCCACAGTAAAAAAAAACACCAACGCAACATTCCAGTGCTTGTGTTGGTTTCAGTTTTATGTTTTAGAGCACTCTTTGCAAGGGAGTGTAGGTGCTGGCTAATAATTGACCATTTAATTGTAAATCACCTGGACAATGATTAGTTCAACAAGATAAAAATTCAGTTAACAACAGATATCTATAAACAAGCATTGATGTAAGCCAGTGGAAAACTACAGGACAATCTAACCAAGAAGCTACAGTACTAGGTTACCTAGAGTAAGAAACTCATTTTCAAAAAAAGGAAAAAAGCTAGAAGAATTTTAACAATTTACTTTGAACAAGTCTATTCAGGACTGTAGTTTGATACACAATAATTCCAAGTACAATTCTAACTGCTCTGGAGACTAAACACTCCACCTTTGTTCAAATCTAACTAGCCAAAACATCCCATGTAGTTCAGTGACATTTAATCCTTACTAATTGTGTTAGATTCCAATCATTACTTGATTACAACAGCTTGAAAGCTGCAATACTATATAGAAACTTGCATGAAATAAGATCCATATATCAGTATACACATAATGTAGTACCTTTTGCATCACCTTAAGTAACACAAGTTTCTAAGAAAAATATTTAAGTAGCAAAAGTATGGTAACCATTGATAAATAAAATTATTCCATGCATGTGTGAATAAGTCCTTGATTATAACTTTGAAGTGAAAACAAAAGGTTCAGTTATTAAGATTGTACTAAAAGTACTGTAGTTTACCCTCATCTGGAGTTAAGAATTGATCACAAAAAAAAACCAAAGCACTGAAACACATTTTTTTCTTCAGAACATATTAGTGAAAAAAGATGAAAAATAATCTTTTCAAAAGAAAATGCTTTACTCAGATTTACTCTGGAACACTTTGGGAACAGGACTGGTTCAAATAGACTTGGGCTGCTCTCCAAAATGGTAAACTCCCTGGAGTTCTTTACATGATAGGGCAAGAAGTGTGTATATATAGTGTTTTCCCCTCCACTTGATTTGTTTTGCATTTGGACCAATTATGAATTAATTGAAGTGTGAAACTTTCAAGGCAAAGGCTTGCAGATGAAGTTCTGGGAAGGTCAGGACTTCTTCTTAAGAACACCATACCAACCATTGCAATACATAACCAAGTAATGTATTAGAGATGTCAGACCTACTGGTAAAAGAGTTTAGACAAAAAACAATCCCTCTTCGTTCCATAGGTGGCAACAGTAAAGGAAACTGTTGATTGTGTTCCCTTGTGTGTCCATAATTTCAATAAAATATTGTTGATAGATACAATACAAACTTAATCAACAAGCACCCTTAAGAGAGACCACACCAAGAAACATGCCAAAGACCGGGAGATCGGAAGAAAGAAAGATGCACCCGAAGTGAAGATGATTGGAAGTCACACTATATTCCCTTTCCCTAAAATATCCTACCATCACCCAACCCCACCACCCAACCCCTACCTTTCATCTCTCTCCTCCTCCACTTTCTTACTTTACTATATTTTAGACTGACTATGACTGACACTGGACTGACTATGTGATGAACGTTGCTGTTTTTGAGCAGGCAGGGATCACCAGCATTGAGGCCATGCTATTGAGGACACAGCTGCGCTGGGCAGGGCACATCTCTAGGATGGAGGACCACCGCCTCCCAAAGATACTACTCTACGGTGAACTCGCCACGGGTCAGCGCAAGAGAGGCGCCCCCAAAAGATTTAAGGACTTCCTGAAACAACATCTCAGACTCGGCCAGATTGATCACCAACAATGGTCCACCCTGGCCTCACATTGGGAGGCATGGAGACGCACTATCCACAATGCTGCAGCCTCTTTTGAGAAGTCATGCCGAATGGGTCTCGAAGAGAAACGACAACGCAGAAAGAACCGCAACTTGGAAACATCACCACCCAAGGAGACTTTCTGCTGTACTTTCTGCAACTGGACTTGCCTATCTTGGATTGGCTTTCTTAGTCATCAACGCGCTTGTAGAAAGCGTGAGATGAGTCCTTCCTTAATCTTTATTCGCGAAGAGAAAGAAAAAAGAGAAATAATATTTTAGAATTGTTCCCCCTCTTTTTATTGTAATTTGAAAACCTTAATAAAAAATAAAAAATATCGTTACCTTCTCAAGATGTGGTTTCCGTCTTCAGTGGAAACCGCATTACATTTGAGCATACACACCAGACTTTCCTACATTTGGAGATTCTTTTCTGCAGCCTTTCTGTTCTGAGAAAACCGAAATGATGTGACATGAAACTTTTGCATATTGTCCTGCCTCAGTTGAGTGCTCTGTGTTAAACATACCTACAATCCCATGCAACAGCAGAGTACAGACAAACCCAGAGATGTAGCTTTCAGGGAAGCTTGTCTGTTAATATTGTGACAGAGAGAAACCCCTGATAAATGTTGAAACACAGCTAGCTTTCCCAGCTGGAAGAAACATGAAAAAGACAGTCTACTCAAAGAGCATTCTTGCATTTTTCAGAATGTGACAGATGGTTGGGTGAAGTATTTGCAAAGGTTATATAGTCATAGTGCAGATGACGTCCAACTCTGTCACTCCTTCCCACCTACTACTAAGGAGGCTGTTTTGGTCCTGAACTGGTGCTTGGCCGCTGTGTCGGACTGGATGAGAGCTAACAAATTGAAATTGAATCCAGACAAGACAAGAGACACTCCTGGTCAGTCGAAAGGCCGAACAGGGCATAGGGTTACAGCCTGTGTTGGATGGGGTTACACTCCCCCTGAAGATGCAGGTTCGCAGCCTGGGTGTGATCCTGGACTCATCGCTGAGCCTGGAAACCCAGGTTTCGACGATGACCAGGGGAGCCCATACCTTGGGAAGTCTGACTTGGCCACAGTAGTCCACGCTCTGGTTACATCCCGTATAGATTACTGCAACGCTCTCTACGTAGGGCTGCCTCTGAAGACTGTTCGGAAGCTTCAAATGGTCCAATGGACAGCAGCCAGGGTGATAACAGGAGCGGCATTCAGGGAGCGTACTACTCTGTTGAGCCAGCTCCACTGGCTGCCAGTTTGTTACCGGGCACAATTCAAAGTGCTGGTTTTGGCCTTTAAAGCCTAAACGGTTCTGGTCCAGCTTACCTGTCCAAACGCATCTCTCCCTATAAACAATCAAGATGTTTAAGATCATCTGGAGAGGCCCTGCTTTCGGTCCTGCCTGTTTTGCAGGCGCGACTGGTGGGGACAAGAGACAGGGCCTTTTCAGTGGTGGCTCCTCAACTTTGGAACACCCTTTCTAGTGACATCAGATCAGCCCCCTCCCTCCTGACATTTCGTAAGGAAGTCAAGACTTGGCTGTTCGAGCAGGCATTCGCAGACAAACTTTAATTAATTGAGACCAACGGAATATTATGACGATGCAACGGAAACCGATTTTAAGAATGAGATGCTGAGCTTTGTATTTTGTAGTTTTTAACTGTTCATTTATATGATTTTTATATGGCTGTTTTTTCATATTGTGATGTGTTTTGTATTTGGGCACTTGCTGCCACTTTTCACTGCCTTGAGTTGCCTTCGAGCTGAGAGAGGCAGTATAGAGGCATAGTAAATAGTAAATAAATTTACATTTCATATATACCTTTTATGTATATAACTTGAAAATGACTATCTACAATATTATTAATAATTTTGTGAATGAAAAAGGTTTGTGTACAATACACGGAACCATTAGAAAACAATGGTGGATTTTGGAATTCTGGATAAGGGGTGCTCAACATGTGCAAACATAAAGATGGGGGAAAGCAACAATACCTAGGTGGTTTAGTTGAAATTGGTCACATTTATTTGAAGTAATTGGTTTTAGGCTCACAGTTTGAGTCTACAATACCGATACCTTAAATCCAGAGACCGAATAAGTTACCTTCTGCATTATATTTCCCATAACTACTCCGATGCTTTAGTTATGCTCATACTGGCTGGATGATCATTGGAGTTGTAATCCCAAGAAGTAGGTTTTGCAAGCTCCGATGATATCCACTGCCTTTTAAAATAATTTATGGCCTTATTAACTTCTCTAACTTTGACATTATAAATTTATAGGATCCTTTTAGTTTTGCACTTGCTGCTCAGGCTTTTCCACTAACACGGCATCCTTCTGTGAGGCATCCTTCTGTGAAAAGGACAACACAGAAGGATGCCTCATATTCCTCAGCATATATGCCTGGAAAAATGGAAGGACATAGAAAACTTAAGATCTCAAAATTTGAGCAGACTGAAATAGGGATGTTTTTGCCAACATCCTTGACTAAGCAGAACTTAATACGTCACAACTACATCATATATCTCTGAAACAGAGTTTGTTTAAAAACCAGATGTCATATATATTTAATTTGACATGAAAAATATTGTCCTTTATTCCACTTGGCAAGAAGGGGCCGCTCTGGGGACCGGGGGGGGCTTTTCAGAGGAGAGAACCGGCATAGGCAGAACAGAAAAAGGCTTCCTTTTCCCAAGGTACACAACCCACGAGCAGCTCCTCCTGGAGACTGTGGGCGAGCTGAAGCCATAGCCTGAGATCACAGACACATAACAAGAGAGGAAGGCGGCAGCAGAGAGTGGTGTGCTATCTTGTTCAATTCTCCCTTGGTGTGTTGAGCATCATCATGATGCTTTTCCTCCAAGGAAGCCCTCCTGGAATTGGCTCTCTTGCAGTGGCCCGCCTGCCTTTCCTTTGCACCTTGTCCCATTTGAGAAGAGGGAGACCCAATGAGCCAAAATGAGTCTGCCCCCTTAATCCTCTCTCTCTTTGACCTAAATACTAACTCAGAATGTAGAATAGGCTTGGGCCAACTTTAGCCCTCCCTACCAGCTGCCAGGAATCGTGGGAGTTGAAGTCCAAAACACCTGGAATGAGGGGTGAAGTTGACCCAGGCCTACTGTAGTATCTTGGTCCAGAAGAAGGAAAAGGCAGCTTTGTGGGAGACCATCATTGCCAACCACCACCTGAGAGAAAGAGGGACTTGCCTGGAAGGCCCAAGGGAGATTGGGGCAAGGAAAGGACTGCAAGGCAGCAATGCCCTGTGATCACCGGACCTGAGCCTACAGGCTAAGCACAGAGGGCACGGACAGGACCTCCAGAGGATCAACGTGGCCAAGGCTTCACTGCAGAGTCACAGTATAAAAGGCAGCAGAGAGACCGGGGGGTGGGGAGGGGAGTTTTCCATTTGCAGGAAGATGTCACACCTCAAGGGCCTCAGGCATCACTTTTGCTTGAGCAAGACTTTAGCCAAGAAGGCGAGGTGCTGTCCAAGCCAGCTTGCTTCGCTCTTAAACCTTGCCCTGGGCCTCCCGTTCTTTCCCGTGTGAAACAAGGGATGAATGCATAACATAGGCAGCTCAAGGCCGTACCATCCAGCCTCCCTGATAGCAAGGCGCTCCAGAAGGAGCCGAGAGCTTGACTCCCTGTGCCCAGGTGGTAGTCGCTAACGAGCTGCAAATTCCAGCGAGACTGAGGTAACATAAACATATAGGCAACAATCAATCATTCAGCTGGGATGTTTGACGCACTGACATCAAAGCCAGGGAACCCTATATCTGCCCAGATATCCTGAATGAAGGCATCTCGTACCAACACTGCAGAAGGAGACGCTAAGGGAAGGAGGCCTCGTTGGGCCTCCCAGCCAAGCTTGTGCCAGCCAGCCTAAGCCGGGCTGACTTGTTCCAGCGTTGTGCCTTGTTCCTGCTCATCGTCGAGATCCTGTGGATGCTCCTGAAAGACTTTGCTGCCTAAAGAACTCTTTGCCTAAACCAACCCAGCCTTATTGCTCCTGCTGGGATTCCTTGAAAGACTTCCTTTGCATCCAGCTTGTGTTCCTGTTTTCCTCCGCTTGTGATCCTGTTGCTGCGGCTCACACTTCCCTGCTACTTCCTGACTTTGGCTGCTATTCGGAGGCACCATAAGGATTGCCTCCGAAATATTTACTCAACTTAATAATTAATAAAGCTTGTTGTACCTCAGCTGCTGTGTGGTTTATCCAGGGAGGTCAGGTCCCAAGGCCCAAGGGGGTGACAGAAGAGCCTCCAAACCTGTGGCACAATGATGTCAAAGTTGGGCAGCAGGTGAGACGACAAGGCCTGAGTGAAAAGGAGCCTGACCCACACAACAGGTGCTGGACCAAAGAGGCACCGGGTCTGCCTCGCCTTCCTACGCTCAGAGCCAAGGAGATGTCCTGAGCCAAGGAGATGTCCACACTTTCCACTCCATTCCTGAGGCCAGGGCCCAGCGCTAGTGGCCTGAGATGATGGCTGAGGCCCAGTCCTTGATGGCCACTGTGGTGTCCTGCAGGAACGTCCATGAGGAAAGGGGAAGGTTGGTCAGCTGGTCCCTCAAGCAGTCCCATGAGCCTTCACCCTTGCAAGAGGCCACCCAGCGCTGCCATTCATTGTCACACTTCGTCAGATCATGACTGATCTGTACAATGTTAAAACTGGCTCCACTGAAAAGCATTATTACGTTTGTAGCAATGTGAGTAGACAGAAAAGTGTCAATTGTGCTGTCAGTTATGCAATAAGCCATTCATATAGTCAAGTTATGCCTTGAAACTGGAGGGTGAAGAAAACATACTTCTGAATCAGCCTTGACCACATTGTGACACTGAATGACAGCCATTACATCATTTGCGCACACACACCATCTCATAATGCTGGATTAAATCAGATTTCTGGGTAGAAAAGAGCTAGAAGGACGAAAGTGACAATTTACCTGTAATGCTAATAGTAAGCTACATCATCCCCAGAGACATTGATCATCCATTCACATCTGCCTGATTTTGTCTTTGAAAAATATCCAAGGCAGAACATGTTTCATCTTATATAACTTGTACTAAATCTTTAATGGTTGTGTGCTGCTTATTCTCCTGTGTTCAGCAGTTCATGGAACATGATTCTTTCTTCTCTACAGTATCGCTACTATGTTCAGCACAACATACCTTCTCCTTGAATCAGCAGCAGCAGCAGCACTTTATTACTTATTAATCGTCCTCCATCCAGGATGCTCTGGACAATTTACACAAAACAGTAAAACCAAGCTAAAAACACAGATCATAGATATAAAAGTTAAAATTACAAGTCGACTGCTCTTCTGAATAGCCAAGTCTTGAGTGCCTGAGGAAAAGGCCACGGGTCACGCATAGCTCTCATGTACGGTGACTATTTTTTCTTCTGATTGTGTGCCTTCCATTCATTTTCGATTTATGGCAACCGTATTTCAAAGGTTTTACAATAAAAAAATGTGCCCAAACCCTAATAGTCTGACTTGCCCAAGGTCACCCAGTAGATTTCTTTGGTCAAGTAGAGATCTGAACCTCATCTCTAGAGTCAGTCATAGGCCCCATCTACACTGCCAAATAAAATCCAGATTATCTGCTTTGAATTGGATTATATGGCGGTGTAGACTCAGATAATCCAGCTCGAAGCAGATCGAATGGGCTTTCTGCTTTGATAATCTGGATTATATGGCCATATAGAAGGGGCCATAGTCCACTGTTCAGAACCCAGTGAGTTTCTATGGTCAAGTACAGATCTAAACCTTCATTTCCAGAGTCATAGTCCAATATTTAGAACTCTTCCGCATTGAAGTAGCTTATATGTAAATGTTCTACATTTCTACATCATTTTAGGAATGGGTTTGCCAAGAAAGAAAGACTCTCATAGTTTAAGTACCTAAAACTTAAAAGGTAATAGATCTTTGTACTTCTCAATGCACTGAATAACCTACTTCAAAGCTGTTCTGTAAGTGCTGCCTCTTTTGACTGAAGGAGAGTACCTGCTGAAGGTGGAAGTGCTCCATCATTCCTTAATTCTTTGTGTACATTGTGTTTCGAGAGAGTCACAGCACAGGTCTTTAAAGGATTGAGGCACAATAAATTATTTTTAGTTAAATCTCTTCAAATATAAAAAATAACATTACTTATGCTCTCCCCCACTCCTCCTTGTCATCCAGAGTTGGTAAATAACTACTACTACTACCCCCAAAAGCTTGGGGGTCCGGCTGGACGCCCAACTGTCCATGGAGGAGCAGATTGGCTGCGCCTGCAGGACAGCTTTCTTTCATCTGCGTCTGGCAAAACGTCTGGCTCCTTACCTCTCCCGCTGCGACCTAGCCACGGTGATCCAAGCCACGGTCATCTCGAGGCTCGATTACTGTAATGCGCTTTACATTGGCCTACCCTTGTCGGTGATCCGGAAACCTAAGCTGGTGCAGAACGCTGCAGCCCGCCTGCTCTCAGGAGCCTTAAGATCTGACCACGTGACTCCACTCTTGCGCGAGCTGCACTGGCTTCCAATTGAATTCCGGGTCATCTTCAAGGTGTTAGTTCTAACCTTTAAGGCCTTGTACGGTTTGGGGCCAGTGTACCTGAGGGAGCGACTTACCCCTTATGTGCCTGGAAGATCACTGCGTTCCGAGGGGCCCAACTTGTTGGAGGTGCCCAGCATCGGAGTCTGCAGACTGGCCACCACACGGCGGAGAGCATTCTCTGCAGCCACTCCAATTTTGTGGAACGGCCTCCCCGAGGAGATCCGGGCCATTCGGGCCCTCCTGCCGTTCCGTAGAGTGATAAAAACTTGGCTTTTTAGAATGGCATTTGGCCCTTAGCCAATTGGCCTCTATACTGTTGTCCATGGTTCCGCCTGACATGCCACTATTTAATCTTGGCCTGCCACATGTTTATTGGGGGGCTTTACATTGTTTTAACGCGTTTTAATGTATTTTTAACTGTATTTTAATGTACCTTCTATGTCTGTTTCACTTTCTGTAAACCGCTCTGGGCTCCAGAGAGAGCGGTATAGCAAGTCGAATTTAATAAATAAATAATAAATAAATACTACTAATAGTAACTCCTCACTCCTAATGGGCTGATAGAAAACGGATCTTTTGGCACACCAGAGCAAAAACAGATATCTGCTCTCCTGATTTTTGGGAGGCTCCCAAAAAATCAATCGGGGGGCCCCACCGAAAGCCGGCACACGAAAGGAGTCAAGGTTTACCCCGAATGCACAAGCCTACTGTAATCAGGAAGAAATATCCTGTAGGGGACATCAAACAAAGAGGTTGCCCTTCCTCAAACCTGGAATAGAGATCTATCTATCTTATCTATCTATTCTAGGGGTCCTCAAACTAAGGCCCAGGGGCCGGATACAGCCCTCCAAGATCATTTACCCGGCCCCTGTTCAGGGTCATCCTAAGTCTGAAATGACTTGAAAGCAAACAACAACAACAACAATCCTATCTGATCAGCCAAAAGCAGACTCAGCTTTCCCATTGAAATACTAATAAGTGTATATTTGTTAAAATGTTCATTTTACTTATTGTATTGTTTTAAAGTGGGTTTTTTTTGCATTACAAATAAGATATGCACAGTGTGCATAGGAAGTCATTCATGGTGGGGTTTTTTAAATATTATTATCCAGCCCTCAAACAGTTTGAGGAACTGTGACTTGGCCCTCTGTTTAAAAAGTTTGAGGACCCCGATCTAGTCAGTGACATCCATTGAGGGGGTTCAACACCAGGGCCGTAGCCAGGATTTTGATTTGGGGGGTGAGACTGGGTGGAAGAGGGTCTATCCTAGCAAACCTTTTGTATTGTTATCCCAATAACCCCATTAATGTGGGATATAATGAGCATGGTGATCAGATCATGATATGAATAAACATAACAGTTTAAATAATGTACCAGTAAGGCCTTTTCGCGGACCACCCTGAGAATTTCAGGGGGGGGGGCTGAAGCCCCCTTAGCCCCCCCCCCCTGGCTACATGCCTGTTCAACACACATTACCTTTTGAATCTTCTAATGCACATGCGCTCCATTCAGAGCTGTCATTATTACCCAATTATAACAGTGCTTTTGTCTGTACCTGCAATAAATATGTGCTGTTTGACAAAAAAATAAAAAGGAGGCCCATGGGGGTGACACCATTGATTACTGCACCAGGGGACAAGAACCTGTTACTGAACAATGGATTATAGGGGACCCTTCCCTTAAGGGGACAGGGCCCAGGCCACCCCTAAAATGCGAGGATCAAGGCCCAAAGTAAGGGTGATCTCCCTAAAACTACAAATCCCACCAAGCCCAATAGCAATAGTCTCACCCAAACCGGAAATACACCAGACCGAGAGAAGAATCTTATTCAGCTGATAAGGATGAGATGCCACACCAGGTTCCAAAGGCAAAATATAGTCTTTAATGGGAATACAGGCAAATATATAGAAAACCATTCATTTACATTTGAATTGTGAGCTTCCCTGCCTACAGTTCATTGGTTAGAACCTTGCCTATAGCTGTTTGTCAAAGGGGCCGGCCAACCAGAAAATTGCGCCTAAATTCAAAATAGGCCAATCAAACTGGGGCTGCATGAGGCAGGAAAGGAACACAAAGAAACGGCTGGGTGAAGAGGAAGTGTCCTTTGTTAAAATAATGCCTTGGGGTGGGCGAGCGTCCATTTTGGAGCTTCTAGCCCACCTGGTCTATTGTCAAGGGGGATTCTTTAATGGCTGTCTTTGTCCTTAGCAAAAGCTTCCTTTGTCTGGGAGTCTTTTGGCTGAGCAGGAAGTATGGTTTCTCAGTTTAAAATGGTCCAAAAATGTCTATTTGGGCTGGCTGTGGAGTTCCGAATTCCACAGTGGAGCAGCCATGTTTTGGGTTATGGTTAAATGTCCAGACACAGGTTCCATTCTATGGGCAAGCTCCGACGTAAAATAGACACATGTGCAAGAAGATCCAAGTATAAATTACAGGACAGCCCCTGTTGAAGGAACTTAGCAACTTCTAAAATATTTTTGTGCAAGGGAAAAATGGATGGGAAAAGGAGGTTATTGCATTCTGTTAATCTTTGGAACTCTCCGGGGGAGGGCATTATCTTAAACGTTACAGTGACACAAAAGGGAACACATAAGGATACAATTTAGACAAGACAACCCCCCTCCCCCCATGCAACCTCCTTCCCAGAGAAATGATCTTTTTAAACAGCCAGCAAAATGTGGCTTTCCTTCTGGGAGTTCTAGTTCCTCTTGATGTAACCACCGTCCTTGGAAGCTGTAGAGTCTTTGGGGCACAATTGTTCCTGGGGTGCAATGGGTGGTAGAGTCATTGAGAGTCCATGAGGCAAAAAGGGGAAAGATTGGGTGCAATCCAACTGGGGCAAAGTCTTTGTACTTGGGAACTACAAAGTCCAGGATCAGGGGAGAGGGTTTGTGGGCATCAATCCTGGGTAAGCCCGCTTGTACGGGGCTAACCCAGAGAAACAGCAAGAAAGTCCAGGTTATGTAGCAGGAAGAAAGGGGCAAAATGTGCCAATGTACTTGGGGAAACTAGATCTCCTGTAGCATCAGTCCGAGGCCCTCACCCACCCCCCTGAAGAGATCTCTTCGGGCCAAAACTGCCCCAAAAGTTTGCTGCTTTTGAGCTAGGATATGCTTCCCCCCAGGCCGGAGAAAGGATAGAGAGAGAGAGGAAGAGGAAACGATGGGAGAAATGGCAGAGTGTTTGTTTATTGTTTTGCAAGGTGTTTTGGTTAACTTTTGGAAAGTCTTCCTTGCGGTGGGGAGTGGGGAAGGTGTTTCGGGGCCTAGTGATGGGTGGCGGTACTGCAGCGGCCTAGCATAGGCCTGGCTGTTGTTGCTTGGAGGAGGGGAAATGTGTTTGCTATTGTCATGATGTGGTCTGCTTTTGGGGTTGGAAATGTTATTGCAATGTGTGGGGCAGAGGGATGCTGGGGAAAGATGTCCTTTTCTATGGTTTTGTAATGTATTTCTAAAATGTCCATGTGTTGTTTACTGTGTAAAGTGTTGTGCAGATTGGGTAATGGGAGGCAATGGTGGCTGGGCTTGCTGGGAGGGACGAAGTTGATGTCAGGATGTATGGAACCAGGTGGGGCAGAAGGAAAAAAAAGGTCTGGTGCTGGTGCAACTTGGGCCATGGGCCAAGAGGAATACTGGGGACCCTCTGCTGCTTGATCTTTTGTGTCTGGGATTTCCTGATTCAGCCTCAAACCCTAGTGACGGCACTATAAAACATGCAAACCTGGCCCAGTATGTATTTTCTTTAAGCTTTCAGCCTTTACAGTACATATAAACCATTTCTCACAGATTGGAGTAATACAGCTACTCCCCTTGGCATGTTCAAGTGAAAAATACTCAATGCATACTTCATATTATCTTGAGAAACCCTCACGGGGATGTTACTGAAGGCTAGTGCAACATGATGGTGCTTCATATGATAAATTGCAGAGAGTGTCCGATTTCATTTCCAGTTAAGTTGTACCTTTTTTTGCCCACTTGTTTTTTGAGGAAGGAATCCCATTAGATCTGGGTGAGAGTGGGAAAAAATTGAACTGAACAATGTTCTCTCTGTGTGTGCGGGAAAATACACTTGAGAAATTGAAGATTGATGCTAAGAACTTTCTTTCAATTGTACTTCAGATTGGAGCAAGCATCATGTATGGCTCAAGTGGCTTGATCTGAATTCTGAAAGAATTACTTTATCTCTGAGAGTTCTTCAAGAGGCAACTCTTTGATGTGCCAAGACCCTGACAGAAGTCCCTTATACCAGGTGTCGCAACACAGAAAGTCTTAAAGGGCCAGGCCAAGCAGTAGTTAAAGTAGAGTTCATTCAAAATGTTACAGTCAACTCAAAAATGGGCAAAAAGTCCCAACAACACTTGTACTTCGGTGTAATTGTTCAAATAACGTAAAATAGTGACCAAATTGGTCCAAAAACTTCAAAATGCAAAAAACCCGGATTAAATCGGCAAAAGAACCGCTTTATCCCCAAAACACATCAAAATAAGGAAAAATGCACTTCTAAGTAGTCGTCCATAGGAAGGAACACAAAGAGCAAAGAAGCGTCAAACAAAGTCCGAGGTCGTCACACAGGAAACAGCAAGCGCATTGTCCAATTCACTCCGGCATCAGCGAAGGAGAGGCGGCATCAACGAATCCAGTCCGGGTTAATCGAGGGAGAAGTCAGCAATGTCGAGACAGCAAACAGAGTCACACAGGCAACAGCAGCTAATGCATAGAAAATACAAAGTGTAGCCCCAAAGGAAATCAAACCGCAGACCCCAAACCCATACTATACCCAAGTCTATGACGATAGCGTGGGATCCAAACTCACATCCGAAAGTCGAGACATCAAATCGAGCCAACACACAGAATGGGCAGCAGCAGGTAATGCACAGAGAGCAATACAAAATATAGCCCAAAGGAAAACAACCCACAGACCCCGGCCCATACTATACCCAAATCCATGCCAATAGCGTAGGGTCCAAACTCACGTCCAAAAGAGAGTCCACAGGAATCAGGAAGCACAACACAGCAGTACATGGGCACCCAGCAACATCCTGCTGACTGCAAGGAACCCCAAATTCAAAACCTCATTTTATCTACAATTCTTCATCGGAGATTGAATGAGCCAACACCCCTTCGTTAGTCTTCGCAGCTGTGTCAACAGCTTCACGTGAAGTCCTTTACCTCCCTCTCCAATTCCTCCTTATCCTGTCAAGACTTAACTCTCCCCAAGATGAAGTCTGATCCTCAGAACTCCAATTCCCATCCCTGGAAAACCCCACAAAAGTATCGCTGCTTGTTGATTCTTCACAAATGCCACGCACCTCCTGCACTTTAGTCCAGTCCATATCATCAGACCCATCTTTAGAATCCCCACCCACAATTCCCATAATTGATTCCTCAGCAACAGGCCCATCATACCCAGAGAAACCCTCAAAGGAGTCCTCATCAGTAGGCTCCCCAAGTATTTGCTGGATCCTCTTCCTTTGTTGTTCCTCATCTGACTCCTGCTCCCGAGTAACCTGTTTTCCTCTCCTCACTTCCAGTTCCATGCTTTCAGCATTACTCAAAGGCTCAACTACAACACCAGATATGTACTGACGAAAGGACCAAGCATATCATCATCACCTCTTGCATATCAGGCAAACATCAATGTCTCAATATCATGGAGAAACAAAGAAAACTATTCCACTAATAGTCAACTTCTTTTTATTTATACCACACCTTTTCTCTACACAAAGGAGACATAGTGTCCCATCTTTCAGAAAGAAAGAGTGTGCATTTAGAAACATTTGGTATGGCCTAAATCCAACTAGAGTACAGACACCGAATTAAGATAGTAAACATGGGAAAGTTGAGAGATTAGGATATTGCTCTCCCCAGTAACACTATGTAACACGATTTTTGTTCCTGGGTTATAAATGTAATTTCTTAATTGGGTCTATCATAAAAACATGGGGAAAGGTTATTAAACTGCAAAAACTTTCTTTTCGTTGGATATCCTGCAACACATTTTGCTATAGTTTTTCAATTAATATCTCATAGAATATTCCATGAATGAATAAAAAGTACATCTGGAGAACAATGCACATGGCGGAGTGAGGACCATTGAATCCAAGGAGATATCCTTCTCAGTAAATATTTGTAAGATCAGATCAATAGGCATATAATTCATATGAACTAGTACAGGGCTGTCCAACTGGCGGCCCGGGGGCCATATATGCCCCCCCCCCAGCCCCTTCCCTATGCCCCCCTAAGCTTTTTAATAAAAAATAAAAATTGAAAAATAAAATAATAAAAATAATAAAAAAAATAACTACTTCCAGGTTCAGAGCAAGTATCCGAGTACTCCTGGATCCTGCGCATTTGGAAAAGGTAGGCTGAAGCAGGGGGCTCCTCAGGGGGCTCCTCATTCCCTCCCCCCATCTCCCCTCATGTATTAAATATAAAATTAAATATATTTAAAGATGAAATAAGGGGAGATGGGATACATTAAAATAAGGGGAGAGGGGAGGATGGAATTAAATATATTTAATATTAAATAAAAATAAGGGGAGATGGGAGGATGGAATTAAATATATTTAATATTAAATAAAAATAAGGGGAGGTGGGAGGATGGAATTAAATATATTTAATATTAAATAAAAATAAGGGGAGAGGGGGAGGATGGAATTAAATATATTTAATATTAAATAAAAATAAGGGGGGAGGGGAGGATGGAATTAAATATATTTAATATTAAATAAAAATAAGGGAGAGGGGAGGATGGAATTAAATATATTTAATATTAAATAAAAATAAGGGGAGAGGGGAGGATGGAATTAAATATATTTAATATTAAATAAAAATAAGGGGAGAGGGGAGGATGGAATTAAATATATTTAATATTAAATAAAAATAAGGGGAGAGGGGGGAGGATGGAATTAAATATATTTAATATTAAATAAAAATGAGGGAGAGGGGAGGATGGAATTAAATATATTTAATATTAAATAAAAATAAGGGGGAGAGGGGAGAGGGCGCAGGGGAGAGGGCAGAGCCGGGGGTGGGGAGGGGGCGGAGCCGGGGCAGGGGCAGACTTTACGGCCCCCCAGGTCATCAGTGGCCTTAATTCAGGCCCTGGGCCGGTAGAAGTTGGACAGCCCTGAACTACCGTAGTAGAACTCTTATGGTGTGAGAGAATTGGCTGTCTGCAAGGACATTGCCCATGGGGAGGCCTGGATGTTTTAGTTTTCACTGGCATTTTCTCAAGTTGCTCCTGCCACAGGAAAAAAGGAGAGTGTAGAAGGGGCCTCATATAATCCAATTCAAAGCAGGTAATGTGGATTATCTGTTTTGGCAATCTGGATTATGCAGCAGTGTAGAAGGCACCTGACTCTGATCTTGGATGTTTCACTTTGCTTGAATGGTCAGGTTGTTTGAATCAACTACTGAATGTTGAAAACTCTCTCTCTCTCTCTGCACCTCAAAATGAAAAGAGTTCTTGATTCCATTAGGAAGTGAGTTAGAATTGTGGACAACAAAATACCCGTCTACACTGCCATATAATCCAGATTATGCCTATGTCGCACTTTCTCCCATCCTAAAATGAAAGTCTATCCCCACTTCTTTATAGTCTTGGGCCCCCCTTATTTGCTTTCTCCTACTCCTATCTCACCCAGGGTTTTATCTTTTTATCATTTTATCTTCTCCACTTGGCCTGCCCATCCTATTCGGATTTTGTGTGTCAATTTCCTATATTATTCCATTTCTTATTGCAACTGTATTTTTTTAAACCGGCACCTTACCTTACGAGAGAAGCCCTGGCAACTGTCATTCATGCTACTGTTACATCTAGACTGGACTACTGTAACACACTATATCAAAACACGAGCAAAACAAACAATATCTATATCAGTGTTTTCCAACCTTTTTTGAGCCGTGGCACATTTTTTACATTTACAAAATCCTGGGGCACACCACCAACCAAAATGACACAAAATGACACTCTAATACAGTAATACATATAGTTAATATGTTTTAAAATGTATTTATACACTCTGAAACCTGGGCCTGTTTCGATGAACACAACATAGAAATCCTGGCAGGAATGGCAGAAAGACACAAACTTCCCACACAGAACTCCCATAACCAAGAGAAAATGCTATAAGAGTTTGGTGGGCATTGACCTTTAATTTTGGAGTTGTAGTTCACCTATATCCAGAGAGCACTGTGGACTCAAACAATGTTGGAGCAGGACCAAACTTGGCATGAATACTCAATATGCCCAAATGTGAACACAGATGGAGTTTGGAAAAAAATAGACCTTGACATTTGGGAGTTACAGTTTCTGGCATTTATAGTTAACATGCAATCAAAGAGCATCCTGAACTCTTGCAACAAGGTGAACCAAAACTGGCATATTGAACTCTCATTACCAACAGAAAGTACTGAAAGGGTATTGGAGGTTCCAATTTCCCACGGCACACCTGGTGATCACTCACGGCACACTGGTTGGGAAACACTGATCTATATAACACAACAATAAGCAATTAAAACATAAAATCACAGTCTCAGCGTCACGTTGAAGCCACTATTCGCCACATCATCGTCATTCCATATATCTAATTAAACCGTTATATTTATATAATTAAACTGCCAGGTCTTGACTTTCTTGCAAAATGTCAGGAGGGAGGGGCCGATCCAATGTCACTAGGGAGGGCATTCCAAAGCCAAGGAGCCACCACTGAAAAGGCCCTGTCTCTCGTCCTCACCAATCGTGCCTGCGAAGGAGGCGGGACCGAGAGCAGGGCCTCTCTGGATGATCTTAAATATCTCGATTATTTTTACCCAAGTACTTAAGACCTGGCTATTCAGTAGAGCGTTTGATTTGTAATTTTAACTTTTATATTTGGTCTATGTAATATTTTATCCTGTTTTAAATTTGCTTTTATGTAAATCGCCCAGAGCAGTGTTTCCCAACCAGTGTGCCGTGGCACACCAGTGTGCTGTGAGCGATCATCAGGTGTGCCATGGGAAATTGGCACTCTCCCCTCTCCTAGCAGCCCCTTCACAGGTTTCAAGAAACAAATTGAGCCTCTCTGCTTGAATTTTTTTTTTTACTATTTTACTGGATTTTTTGAGAGTCCCCCGTTTCAAAGGAACTGTTTATCACAGCTTCATGACATCCATAGTTAACTGGAAGCAAGTTTCACTCAGGGTTAAATTTCACAAGGGTCTGGAGAACAAGCTCTATGAGGAGCGGCTTGAAGAGCTGGGCATGCCCAGAGCCAGGGGCGGTCCTACAGGTAGGCCAAGGAAGTAGCCGCATGGGGCACCATCTGGGAAGGGGCGCATTCCCCCGATTTTCCTCAGGCAGCGCCGCGGATGCCTGCTTTTGGGCCCCTGCCTTGTGCGCTCCGACGCTGCTTCTGGGCATGCGCAGAGGTTTTGCGCAGGCGCAGTTGCTCCAGAGCTGAAGTTGAGCTCCAGAGCAACTGCGCATGTGCGAAAACCTCCGTGTAAGCAAAGCACTCCCTATCGGGCAGGCAGGGGAGCCTGTAAGCAAAGCCCTGCCGCCGAATACGGTGACCCAATTGGGCAGGCAGGGGGTGGAGACAAAGGGAGAGGGGAAGGGAGCCAAAGGGGTATTGGTGACATATTGCCTCCTGACAGCCTTCACCGGAAGTAGCCGCCGCACGCTGAGGCGAACTCCCTCGCCAGGCCCAATCACGTGTGAACCCTACCATACCCGCCCACCTCCCTGCACGCATGCGTGCGCCAGCCGGAAGCATCAAGGAGAGACAGGCGCAACTGCGCAGGCAAATAGTAATATATAATATCTTATTTTACTTTATTTTGGGTTATTTGAGTTTTATAGGAGTAATGAAAATATTTAGTAGAGGATAATTTTATTTAAATAAATAATTTTATTTATTATTTTATAATAATAATAATAATAATGTAATAGAATGCTATATTATACTATAATGTCAATATATTATAATATAATTATATTGTAATGTAGTATAATATAATTATGATATAATATAGTATGAGTATGGTTTAATATATTGTATATACATTGATACAATATAATACTACTAATGGTATTGTGATATTATAATTGTATATTTGTTTTACATGGGGGGGGGACAAAATAATGTTTATTTATTTATTTATTTCAGGATTTTACCCCACTCTTCTCAACCCCCGAGGGGGGACTCAGAGCGGCTTACAGTACGGCACAATTCGATGCCCACATAATAACAATATGAACCCCAAAACACTTCAACAATTAAAATACATAAAAATACATAAAAATACAACTACATTAGCACCATACACATTCACTCTGGATTAAAACAATGTTCAGTCCATAAAAACATTGGCCATAATCACCCACTTTCATTCAAAACCAATCTAAAATGCTGCCTTGTGCTGGTGTACGAATGCCTGGTCCCACAGCCAGGATTTTACTTTTTTCCTGAAGGCCAGGAGGGATGTGGTGGATCGTACATCAATAGGAAGCGCATTGCACAGGCGGGGAGCCACCACCGAGAAGGCCCCATCCCTCGTCCCCACCAGCCTCATCTGTGACGTAGGCGGGAGCGAGAGCAGGGCCTCCCCGGATGATCTTAGATTACGAGGTGGGACATAGCGGCTGATGCGTTCGGACAAGTAAGCTGGGCCAGAACCGTATAGAGCTTTAAGGTCAAAACCAGCACTTTGAATTGAGCCCGGAATTGGACAGGCAGCCAGTGGAGCTGACACAACAGGGGGGTGGTATGCTCCCTGTATGTAGCTCCCGTTAGCAATCTGGCTGCCGCCCGCTGGACTAATTGCAATTTCCGAACTGTCTTCAAAGGTAGCCCCATGTAGAGTGCGTTGCAGTAATCTATTCGGGACGTGACCAGAGCGTGGACGACCGTAGCCAGATCAGACTTCCCAAGGTATGGGCGCAGCTGGCGCACGAGTCTTAACTGTGCAAAAGCTCCCCGGCCACCGCTGAGACCTGGGGTTCCAGGCTCAGCGATGAATCCAGGATCACTCCCAAGCTGCGAACCTGCGTCTTCAGGGGAGTGTAACCCCATCCAACACAGGCTGTAACCCTATGCCCTGTTCGGCCTTGCGACTGACCAGGAGGACCTCTGTCTTGTCTGGATTTAGTTTCAATTTGCTAGCCCTCATCCAGTCCGACACAGCGGCCAGGCACCGGTTCAAGGTCTGGACAGCCTCCTTGGTGACAGGTGGGAAGGAGTGACAGATCTGGACGTCATCTGCGTACAGATAACACCTTACTCCGAAACTCCGAATGATCTCTCCCAGTCAGGCATGTAGCCAGGGGGGGGGGGCTAAGGGGGCTTCAGCCCCCCGAAATTCTCAGGCTGGTCTGCGAAAAGGCCTTACTGGTACATTATTTAAACTGTTATGTTCATTCATATCATGATCTGATCACCATGCTCATTATATCCCACATTAATGGGGTTATTGGGATAACAATACAAAAGGTTTGCTAGGGTAGACTCTCTTCCACCCAGTCTCAGCCCCCCCCCCGAACCAAACTCAGCCCCCCCCCCCCCGAAACAAAATCCTGGCTACGGCCCTGCTCCCAGTGGTTTCATGTAGATGTTGAATAACATCGGGGACAGAACTGAACCCTGTTTGGGGGGGGGGGGGGGCACCAAAATAATTTTCGCTTACCATATAAAATTAACTTATTTATTTATTTATTTATTTATTCGGCTTTTATGCCGCCACTCCCAGTAGGCTCGGGGCGGCTCACAGCCAGAAGGTAAAACAACATACAGTATACAAAGGGTTAAAATGCAAATAAAATACACAGTAAACTATACGATAAAAACATTATTAAAAGCACACGGTTGGGGAAGTGACAGTGGTCGAGCAATATTAGCATGGCTGGGGGGCCCAGTGGACCTCTGAAACGCCAGCCGGAAGAGGTGGGTCTTACATGCCCGCCTAAACGGGAGTAAGTCTGAGATTGCTCGTGTAGCTGCCGGGAGGGTATTCCACAATATCAGCGCTATGACCGAGAAGGCCCTTCGGCGGGTGGCAGTTTTCTTAGCCGTTTTAGCAGAGGGGACGGCTAGCAGGTTAGAGTCCTCTGAGCGGAGTGATCTCGCAGGGTAGTATGGGGTGAGACGGTCCCTCAGATACGCTGGCCCCAAGCCGTGTAAGGCCTTAAAGGTAAGAACCAACACTTTGAAGGTGATCCGGTGCTCAATAGGCAGCCAGTGCCGATCCTGCAAAATAGGTGTTGTGTGGCATCCTGCTGGAGAACCAGACAGGAGCCGGGCGGCAGTGTTCTGCACCAGCTTGAGCTTCCGGGTCACCGACAGAGGAAGGCCAACGTACAGAGCGTTACAGTAATCTAGCCTTAGACCGCTCCTGAGAACAAGCTCTATGAGGAGCGGCTTGAAGAGCTGGGCATGTTTAGCCTGAAGAAGAGAAGGCTGAGAGAAGACATGATAGCCATGTAGAAATGTGTGTGAGGAAGTCATATCTATGTTGTGTTCATTGAAACAAGCGCAGGTTTCACACTGAGTGTATAAATACATTTAAAAACATATTAACTCTATGTATGACTGTGTTAGAGTGTCATTTTGTGTCATTTTGGTTGGTGGTGTGCCCCAGGATTTTGTAAATGTAAAAAATGTGGGAGTTGTAGTCAAAAAAGGTTGAAAAACACTGGCCCAGAGCATCCTGCATGAAGATGAAACTGATGATGATGATGAAAAGAGAATGAGACTGGGAGAGAGAGGGAGAGAGAAGCCAGGGAGCACCCCCCTCCCCCTCGCCTTTCCCCGCCTGTGGAAATCAAAACACAGATTTGCAGCAAGGTGCAGGTATTTCCCGGCGCCTGATTGGACAAACAAGGCCAATCAGCTCCGAGGGGAAAGGAGGCCTCGCGGAGAAAGCAGGCGCGGGAGGGGGGGGGGGGGGGGGAGTTTGCGACACGGCCTGAGTGAGCGAGCGCGAGACGGGGATTCACAAGGGAGGAGGAAGCCAGCCGGGTCTCGCGCCCCCTCCCCCTCGAACACAAAAGGTGAGAGCGGTGGAACTTTGGCGGCGGCAACGTTCTGTTTGGGAACGCTGCGTACAATCGCAGGCTCTTACTTCCAGGAGGGAGGGAGGAAGAGGAGAGAGGGAGGATGCCTGCCTGGAGCCTGGAGGAAGGAGGTCTGGGTCTCAGTATCTCTCTGGGGTCGGAGTTAGGGAAGGAGGCACTGGGCAGAGAAGGGTTCTCCAAGGAGGAGGAGGAAGAGGAAGAATCCCTTTCCTCCCAAGAAACCCCCAAAGTCGAAGAAAGTAGATCCCCCCCCCTTCACACACACAATAAGCCCAAGGCAATTAAACACCTCAGAGAAATATGCAAACATCAAATGGGATATTAATAGTATTAATTAGAAAATTAACTAAAAAGCCTTAGAACAGGTATGGAAGGGGAAGGGGGGGCTTTAGGGAGGCTGGCTGGGGTGTGGTAGGAGTTTCTCAAGTGTTTTACTGCATTAGTTGTATTTTAATTCTGTTTTTGCCACGCTCTTACTATTCGATTCTGTTTTTAAGTATTGTTTTTCACTTTTTACAAACTTTGTGGGCTTTTCAAATGCAGGGAGATAATTAAATATATTATTAAATAATAATAATTATTATTAAATAATAATAATTATTATTAAATAATAATTATTAAATAATAATAATAATAATTAAATAATAATAATAATTAAATAATAATAATTATTATTAAATAATAATAATAATAATTAAATAATAATAATTATTATTAAATTATAATAATTATTATTAAATTATAATAATAATAATTATTAAATAATAATAATTATAGGCATGTGTTTTGGAAGCCGACCCTCGGAAATCCCAGCCAGTTTACCAGCTGTTTGGAATTGTGGGAATCTCAGGCCCCTTCCGCACACAGCTGAATAAAATCCCACATTATCTGCTTTGAACGGGAATATATGGCAGTGTGGACTCGAATAAAGCAGATCATGTGGGGTTTTATTCAGCTGTGTGGAAGGGGCCTAGTTCAGAGCTCTGAAGGAAGCCCACACAGATGTTGTGGGGTTTCCTGCCTTCATATTATTCTTATTAACTTTATTTATACCCCGTCACCATCTCCCCAGGGCAGGCCTGGGCAAACTTTGGCCCTCCAGGTGTTTTGGACTACAACTCCCACAATTCCTAACAGCCTAGCGGCTGTTAGGAATTGTGGGAGTTGTAGTCCAAAACACCTGGAGGGCCAAAGTTTGCCCAGGCCTGCCCCAAGGGGACTCAGAGCGGCTTACATGAGGCCAAGCCCAATGTCACATAATAAACAACAAACATTCTGGGTTATATGGCTGTGTGGAAGGGTCCAAAGTCCAAAACCAAAGTTTGCCGTAGAACAGGCGTGGGCAATTGCCGGCCCTCCAGGTGTTTTGGACTTCAAATCCCAGAAATCCCAACAGCTGGTAAACTGGCTAGGATTTCTGGGAGTTGAAGTCCAAAACACCTGGCGGGCTGGCAATTGCCCAGGTCAGCCTTAGAAGATAAAGCCACAGTTCAAGCCCTTATGCATCAAATCTTTCCAAACCGTGTGCTGCGACATCTTAGTGCAGGGGTGGGCAATTACTGGCCCTCCAGGTGTTTTGGACTCCAACTCCCAGAAATCCTAGCCAGTTTACCAGCTGTTAGGATATCTGGGAGTTGGAGTCCAAAACACCTGGAGGGCCGGTAATTGCCCACCCCTGTCTTAGTGCATTAGCTGCAATGTGTGGCACTGCTGTGCAAACTTAATGACTCCATGTGAACTAAACTTTAAATCACTTTTTTTAAATAAAAAATAAGTTTTTAAGACATACGTTGTGTCCTTGGCCGTTTTGTTATTATATTTTATGTGTGGACAGTCAGTCTCCAAGGGCCCTTCCACACAGCCATATATATAACCCAGAATATAAAAATCTGACTTACAAACAACTCATAGCTAAGAACAGGGGCGAGGCAACAGCAAGTGAGAGAAATCTATATAACTAAAATGAAATGTTCGTTTGTGGGATTGACATAACTCAAAAACCACTGGACGAATTGACACCACATTTGGACACAATACACCTGTCAGGCCAACGAGTGGTCATCTCTCATAAAAACACTGAAAAACAGTAGAAGAGACTTAAAAAGCCAAAAAAAACCATTACATTGCATGCACACACACACACATATATGCAAACACACATACATACACATATACACAAATATACGCACACATATACACACGTAAAGTACATATACACAGACTGGGCAGAGGACGGCTAATCATTATATATATATATATATATATATACATATATACACACACACATACACACATACACATACACACATACATATATACACCAGTGATTTTCAACCTTTTTTGAGCCGCGGCACATTTTTTACATTTACAAAATCCTGGGGCACACCACCAACCAAAATGACACAAAATGACACTCTAACACAGTAATACATATAGTTAATGTTTTTAAATGTATTTATACACTCACTGTTCGGCATTTGCATTTTCCCTTCTCAAAAACTTCTCCATCACTGTCACTCGCTTGTCTTGCTGTGATCCCAAATTGCCGCTATCACTTGACGTGCAGCTGCAGCATTAACTCTAACTTTGTTTACTTATCTGCGTCTGAGAAAATCCAAGATGGCGCGACCATAGCACTCTCGTGTCACTTCTTAGGTGACACGAGAGTGCTATGGTTCCATTTCTTAAAGGGACAGATGTGCCTTATAGTTTATATATGAATGAAGTTTGAAAATAATTTCCCACGGCACACCTGATGATATCTCACGGCACACTAGTGTTCCGCGGCACACTGGTTGAAAATCACTGATATACACACACACATTGAACGTGTCCTGCAGAAAAATCTAGGGTACTGTTCCATTATCTGGGTGGAAGCCACGAGGAGATGGTAGAGAGAAGGCTACTCCGCTTTATGGGGGGAGGGTGGTTGACGGAGTCATACCATTTCCTCCTGTTTTTCTGTTATTCCCCCCACCTATTTAGCCAGCATGGTTATGAAATGGGAAGGGAGACAGGAGGAGTAACCAGCAAAAACCGGGGAAATGGTTTTCCTCCTTCAATCCCCCCATTGATAATCCCCACGGTGATCCAAGCCACGGTCATCTCGAGGCTAGATTACTGTAACACTCTTTACGTTGGCCTTCCTCTGTCGGTAACCCGGAAGCTCAGGCTGGTGCAGAACACTGCCGCCCGGCTCCTGACTGGCTCTCCAGCAGGATGCCACATAACACCTATTTTGCAGGATCTGCACTGGCTGCCTATCGAGCACCGGATTGCCTTCAAAGTGTTGGTTCTCACCTTTAAGGCCTTACACGGCCTGGGGCCAGCGTATCTGAGGGACCGTCTCACCCCATATTACCCTTCTAGATCACTTCGTTCGGAGGATTCTAATCTTCTAGCTGTCCCCTCCGCTAAGGTGGCTAAAAGAACTGCCACTCGCCGAAGGGCCTTCTCGGTCATAGCGCCGACACTGTGGAATGCCCTTCTGCCAACTACACGGGCTATCCAGGACTTACTCCCGTTTAGGCGGGCATGCAAGACCCACCTTTTCCGGCTGGCTTTCCAGGTATAGGCCCAGCGGGTTCCTCAAGCCATGCCATTGTCGCCAGACTATTTTTATCATTTTAACTGTGTTTTTTTACCTGCATCCTGTATTGCATTTTAGAGAGTATGTTTATTGTGCATTGTTTCACTTTCTGGCTGTGAGCCGCCCCGAGCCTATGTGGGAGTGGCGGCATAGAAGCCAAATAAATAAATAAATAAATAAATAAATAAAATGGACCATCCTTCTCTTTCCTGTGCCCCCTTTTGGCCTCCGCCCAGATAATGGAATCTACTTACAAACATCCAATTTACATACGACCCATAGTTAAGAACAAGGATGAGACAATAGGGAATGAGAGTCATCTACCCATAGGAAGGGAAATTCACTCCTGCAAGGGTTATTATCATGGGAAAAATATTTTTCTGCTGAAGCTTTATCCACAGTCTTCATTTCCACAACAAGCCACATTTTCCAAAATCCAATAATCACAGGGACAGAAAGTGAGGTGAAACTTCTGAACAGGGGCACAGACAGTAAAGGAAACACCACAGGTGTTAACCGTTCCCTATCCTATCCAAAGCTACACACACACACACACACACACTCTTTAAAAATGTACCTGTTCCGATTTACAAACAAATTCAACTTAAGAACAAACCTACAGAATCTACCTTGTTCATAACTTGGGGACTGCCTGTATTTCATACCAAAAGCACAGATTTACAATACAAACTTTCCAGTCATTTGACACACTGTGTCTAAGAAACGAGCGCTGATGCAGTCTATCCAGTGCAACCAACCCCTTATAAGAGATACAGGCACACATTGTAAGAATGAAATACGTATATTTGGAGCACCACATCTGTTGTGAAAACATTTCATTTATACAGTATTTAAAAATATATTATTGTTGGGACAATAACATACATTTCCAGTATTGTTACGTTCGCATGACACGCCTACACCCTGCAGTGGACACACTTAATGTGTCATGACACAGTTTGAAGGCTCTGTGGACTTGATTTCCCAGTTCATCTTTCAATCTCACATCAACCATCGCAAGAAAGACTGATAGCCAATAGCCACTGCCACCTTAAAGATTTAGGCTAGTTGAACACTCCCTTTCGAGGGGACCTCTTGAGTTGTATTTTTCTGAAGAGAGGCTAGGGCAGAGCTTTCTAAACTTTGCATGTCAGTGACACACTTTTTAGACCTGTATCATTTTGCGGCACAGTCATTCAGTTTCACTAACCCCAACCAACTCCTTATGAGATACATATTTAAGCTGAATTTGTATGTAAGTCGGAACAGGTACATTTTTTAAAAAGTAACTCCATGCTGTCTATGCTTTAGTGGGCGGGCCCTGGCTTTCGTCTCTTGACACGGTGTGGTGACGTGACCGCTCCTGGGGGCGGGGGCGGGAGCAAGGTGAAGGTGCGCGCAGGGATAGGATGCGAGGCTGCAGGAGGGAGTGTGTGTGTGTGTGTGTGTGTGAGAGAGAGAGAGAAGGCCTTGCCAGAGGAGGATGGTCGCCATGGTAGGGCTGCAGCTGACGAGCACGCCCCCGATGCTGGTGAGTGAAGCCTGGATGGAACCCCGCCCGCCTTGTGCTCCGCCTTGTCTCTCTCTTGCCTCGACGGCACTGGGGCCCCGTCCAGGCTTCACTCACAAGCATAGAGGGCACGCTCGTCAGCTGTAGCCCCACCGCGGGGGTCATCGTCCTCCGGCGAGGCCTTCTCTCTCACACACACACACTCCCTCCCGCAGCCTTGCATCCTATGCGTGCGCCTTTGTCTCCCCCCCCCCAGGAGCAACCAATGGGTGGTCACGTTACCACACCGTGTCAAGAGATGAGCGCCAGGGCCCGCGCACTAAAGCCTCATTGGCCGAAGAAGCCCTGCGTAGACGGAAGGTGGTGGCGGAAGAGCGCGTGGCAGCGGGATCGCGCGCACGTGCACCAGGTAGATCTTTGCAACTTGGTTGTTATAAAGGTAGCCCGCATGCTGGAAAATGGGCACCCCTGCTCTAGGCCTTCTGGAAGTTAGACGCCCAAACACAGCTGGAAGGTTGGTGTTTGAGGATGTCTTCCCTAGCCCGCCAGAAACCAAGTGAAGTTTTTAATAAATGGGCCTTGCCATCGGAGAACATGCAAGTCTTCTGATAACATATTTTCCCCTTTCTCCTCAGCTGCTGATCATGAGGAAGAAAGCTGAGGCGTGGAGGCGATTCTTGGATTTCTGGCTCTGAATTGCACATTGCACGCAGCATCCTGTGCTCATGGAGAGATGCATGCTCCGTAAATAAATGCTTCGTTCTTCCCGGTGCTACATCTGTTGCTGGGGGGCTTTGAAACAAGAGATGGCTTTGTTCTGAGAGCTCTTGCTTATATGTAGAAGAGCAGTCTACAACGGAGGAAAGCTGAACTTGAGAGAAGATTTGGAAATAATGGAGGACTTCACTACCAGGTCCTATGGAACCAGAGGCCTGGACAATAGGCCTCTCTTTGGAGAAACGTCACCAAGGGTAACATGAAATCCGTCCTGTTTTGCTTCTTTTATGTGTCTTCGGCTCTTCAGAAGCAAGTATGGTTGAGAGACCACTTTTTTTTACACTTCATAGTTGCATTGGGTATCCCAGAGTTCTTTGCAGTCTTGTGACCAATGCAACTTTGCTTAAGTATGGTTCTGTACAGCCGTCCTGATGTTCTTCTAACCATTCCTTTTAAGGACTGCAAAGGTCTCTGGGGTGCATTATTTTTCTGGTTCATTGACAACTTCAGAGCAGTTCCTTTCCAAGCAGCTGTGTAGATGTTTAATTTATAGAAAGGAAAATCGCAGAGATTGGATGCATTTTCCCCCCCCAGTGGCTTTTCAAATGCTTATGTCAGTAGCTGGAAATGTCTGGTGCACCTTTCAATCAAACAAAGCAGATTGTGTAATTTGTACAAGCATTGCGCCAACAGCATGCCTTCCCTTTTTGCTCAGTTATGGGCTTTCCTGATTAATAATAATAATAATAACAATAATTAAAAGCTTTGCATCACAGCATTTGCCATGACAGACATACTTTGTAATTCACTTATATGTTTAATGGGATTATTTCAAGGGCCTTTTTTTTAAGTACCTTGAATTCTGTGAGTCCAATATGAAATTGACTCATGTAACTGAGAACTCTGAATGAAGTGGTGCTTTCCTATGGGTTTCTAATACTACTCAGGCAGCTAATCAAGCTAATTTGATTTTTGGCTGCTTCAATCAAGAGTATGATGTCGACACTGAAGGACCTCTCTATACAGGTCCTTCTCAAAAAATTAGCATATAGTGCTAAAGTTCATTGTTTTCCATAATGTAATGATACATATTAAACTTTCATATATTGCACACCAACTGAAATATTTCAGGTCTTTTTTTGTTTTGTACTGATGATTTTGGCATACAGCTCCTGAAAACCCAAAAATACTGTCCCAAAAAATTAGCATATTTGGTCGGATGGAATATGCTAATTTTTTGAAATATGTATGCCAAAATCATCAGTTTTAAAACAAAAAAGACCTGAAATATTTCAGTTGGTGGTGTGCAATGAATCGAAAATATATGAAAGTTTAATTTTTATCATTACATTATGGAAAATAATGAACTTTAGCACTATATGCTAATTTTTTTTTTAGAAGGACCTGTATTCTGTTCTCTGTGTCCAGTTCTGGGCACCACAATTCAAGGGAGTTGTTGACAAGTTTGAATGTGTCCAGACGAGGATGACCAATATAAGTAAAAGTCTGGAAGCTGCTGCGAGGAATAGCTTAGGGAACTGGGTGTGTTTAGCCTGGAGAAGAGAAAGTTAAGAAGGGACATGATAACTATGTTTAAATATTTGAAAGGATGTCATATTGAAGGTGGAACAGTCTCCTTTTCTGAAGCTTAAGAGTCTAAGGCACAGAGCAATGGATTCAAATTATAGGAAAAGAGATTCCACCTAGACCAGGGGTGCCCACACTTTTTCAGCATGCGAGCTACTTTTAACCAACCAAGTCGGAAAGATCTACCTACCTTCCGCGTGCGCGCTTCTAATTCTGCCTGCCTCGTGCTCCTTTGGAACGAGGGAGTGCAAGATGTCGTCCCGTGCTCGCGCCTGCCCCTTGAAGGTCCGGAGGGAGCATGTGCCGGGAAGCTACCGAACAATGCCCCACAGAAGGTCTCCTTTTCCCGCAATGCCTTAAGGAGCGCTGCGTAGGCCAAAGGAGCAGGAGTGCAGGAGCACATGCGGCGGTGGCAGGATGAGAGAGAGGCAGGTTGATCGCGATTGACTTTGTGGGCAGCCCTGAGACATTAGGAAGAACTTCCTGATGACAAGAGTTGTTCAACAGTGAAATGTGCAGCTTCAAAGTGTGGTGAAATCTCCCCAGAGGTTTTCAAACAATGGCTGGATGCACATTAGCCAGGCGTGCTTTCATTGTGTGTGTCTACATTGCAGTGGGTTGGACCAGATGGCACTTGTGGTTCCTTTTAGCTCTTTTGATTATATTATTCCACGTGCCTTCTATTGCTTAGTCTTTTTTTTAAAAAAATGCAATCTCTCTTTTTAAAGGGAATAAAGAGTTGTATTTATTTATTATTTTATTATTTCAACTTATATACCACCCTTCTCAATAGGCTCAGGGCGGTTCACAGCACAGGCATAAAACATAATCACAAAACAACATTTAAAACACAATAAAAGCAATTTAGACTAAAACACAGAATATGCATTAAAATAATAATAAATAAAGGGAATAAAGAGTTGTATTAGGTCTATGTTAGACAACCTGTTTGTAGTTATGCTGTTTCCAGATTTCTTTTTGTTCATTGTGCTGGGTAGTTGTTTTCTCAAGTTTGTTAAATCATAACTTTGCAGTAATAACCTGGCAGTAATAGTCTTGCATTTACAGGTCACAGAAAAGGCATGGTTGATTCTTTAATATGGACAATAAACACTGAGTTATTTGTTGCTTTGGTCTTTTCAGGCAACGATAGAGTTGTCTTAAAAACATATTACACTATCTGTGTGCCGTCGCACCTGATCTGTAAATACTCAGTGAAGGGCGAGGACATGGTTTCTCTATACTGGGGGATTGCTTTTTGCCTTCCTTTAGACGCTTGGGGCTCCCAAGGACCAAGCGGGACTAGGGTTGCCATATGAATAAGGGACAGGTACCTAAAAATAGGGATTTTTTTTCACAAAAATAAGGAACATTTCATAAAAACTTGAAAATCACCATTTGTTTTTCAAGTATTTATGTAGTGTCCCTTCTTTTTTGTGAAAATTTCCCTATTTTTAGGTACCTGTCCCTTATTCATATGGCAACCCTAAGCGGGACACTCTAGTTAACTCAAACAGGCTTTATTGTACTTAACATGAGTTAACTTCACTCAGGCACTTCGCTTAGTTCCCCAAAAGATAAAGGAAAGATTTTACATTACAGTCTCTCTGTAGCTTAGTTCAGGAAGCTTTCGCCGGATGGCTCTCCAAGTCCTCCTCTTCTCTATGGCTTCGAGGTAAGGACACCTGAAGCCCCTGCCAGATGGCCTATATTGTAGGCATGAAACCATCCTCTGAATGCCAACTGAAGGCGCTTGAGACTCCTCAGAGCTACCCAACCGTCTGGTATACTGGGCTTTCTGTATGGGTCCCAAGGAAAGTCAGTTTGGTGTTGGAAGAGAGCTTGGCCAAGGCCTGGCCTACCTTCTGTTATGTCCCCTCTGGAGAAATAATGGAACGCTCTGATTAACAAAATTTATTTATATCATTTATATTCCTCCCTTCTCACCCCACAGGGCAGTGTTTCCCAACCTTTTTTGAGCCGCGGCACACTTTTTACATTTGCAAAGTCCTGGGGCACACCACCAACCAAAATGACACAAAATGACACACTAACACAGTCATACATATAGTTAATATGTTTTTAAAATGTAATTATACACTCAGTGTGAAACCTGGGCCTGTTTCGATGAACTCAACATAGATATCCTGGCAGGAATGGCAGAAAGACACAAACTTCCCACACAGAACTCCCATAACCAAGAGAAAATACTATAAGAGTTTGGTGGGCATTGACCTTGAGTTTTGGAGTTGTAGTTCACCTATATCCAGAGAGCACTGTGGACTCAAACAATGTTGGATCAGGACCAAACTTGGCATGAATACTCAATATGCCCAAATATGAATGCAGATGGAGTTCATGGGAAATAGACCTTGACATTTGGGAGTTGTAGTTGCTGGGATTTATAGTTCCCCTACAATCAAAGAGCATTCTGAACCCCCACCAATGATAGAACTGGGCCAAACTTTCCACACAGAACCCCCAGGAGGCAAGAGGAGGTCTCTACTTGGGGAAAGGGAGGTGGGCCTTCCCAATGCACGGAGAGGGAGAGACCAAGTAGACAACGGGTGTTTTTAATTTTGTGCCTTTATTGAGGTAGGTTTCTTAGGGTTTTTATACTTCAACACACTAGACTCCCCCCCCCCCCCCCGAGGTTCCAATTTCCCACGGCACACCTGATGATCGCTCACGGCACACTAGTGTGCCCCGGCACACTGGTTGGGAAACACTGCCACAGGGGACTCAGAGTGGATCACAATGTACATATACAGGCAAACATTCATTGCCATTGACATACAACATAGACAGACAGACATAGAGGCAATTTAACATTCCAGCTTCTGGCCAGATTTATGGTCTCGTAAATCAGTTAAATTTAGCCTCCCCACAAAGTGGTACCTAAATTTCCTACTTGACAGATGCAACTGTCTTTCGGGTTGCAAAGGTCAACAACGAGCTACACAAATTGGCCGAGACCTCACCCCGACGTGGGCAGGCCTTGAACTCATGTCCTTCTGGTCAGTAGAGATCTTATGCAGCTGACACCCAGCCACCTGCGCCACATTCCCGGTGCTTGAGTCCCAAAATCCCTGGGAAAGGGGGCGGAACAAACTTAACTGTGCTCTGCAAACAATGATAGACAGGTGCCAGGGACCAATCAATGCAACTTCACCTCTAACAAATTGAGCAGGCTGCAAAAACACAATTCAACAGTGCAAACTTTAGGAACTTAGTTTTCCATACAAGTGGTGCTCGCTGTGCCATCACAATCTGTATCCTTGAAGCCAAGATGACCTATGCTTAAGCATATCTGTGCAAAGTGCACCATAATGGATAGCAATGTTGCAATACATGACTTCAGATATGCACTCAGACCGATATCACTACTGCATTTCTGTAGAGCAAAGATTGACAGTTATGGGCCTCCAGTACTTTTTGGCTTGCTGCTACCATCAGCCCTAGACAACGTTGCCAGTACTACATCTGGCCAGACAGCATCTGGAGTTCCTCATTCCCATAGGATACTTACTGGAGAATGCATCTAAGATTGACGGATGCTTCAAAGTTTTGGTAGAAACTTTTCCCAACTTTATTCCTTCTTCCCATAGGTGTGGTTACAGTTTGCAGGAAACAAGCTGCTAATGTAGTGGCAGGCAGTTTTCCACACATTACTGTCTCTGTAAGGATCGAAAGCATTGTTTCTCTTTTCTGTTTGTCTGCAGAAGACTTAGTTTTTCCTTGAAATTGTGGTGGGATTTCTGTCCTCCTTTCCCTTCCAGTCCCATGTTTATATTTTGCGATAGATCAGACATTATGTGAAAACAAATTGCTGGGTATGAGAAGTCTTTAGCTCCCAGATATTTTGGACTACAGTTCCCAGAAATGCGAGCTAGCATGAGCAGTAATAAAAGTGGGAATTGTAGCCCAAATCATTTGGTGGCTCAAAGGTTTCCAACTCTGATTATTTTTTTGGAATAATATGGCATCTGGGAGTCTCTTAGGGTGCATCCACACTGTTTAAACCAGGCTTCTTTATTGAAGAACAGCTAGTTCTTCTGCTTGTAAGGCAGTGTGAGCTTTGTCTTCAGGTCTCTTCAGAGTGACTTTTTTCTGTCAAGAGGGACTTGAGAAACTTCAAGTCACTTCTGGTGTGAGAGAATTGGCTGTCTGCAAGGATGTTGTCCAGGGAACGTCTAGATGTTTCACCATCCTGTGGGAGGCTTCTCTCATGTCCCTATATGACAAGCTGAAGCTGACATGGGAGCTCACCCACTCCACAAATTTGAACTGTCGGCCTTTCAGTTTAACCCATTGCGCCACTGAGGGCTGCCATGTCAATAAAAGAAAAACCAAACAGAGAGAGGAAGGAGCATTGTTTCCTGGAATATAAAGACTAATTCTTTATATTCCACAGGGAATGTGGCACATCTGGCTGGGTGTCAGCTGCATAAGATCTCTACTAACCAGAAGGTCATGACTTCGAGGCCTGCCCAAGTCAGGGTGAGCTCTCGACCAATTGTGTAGCTTGTTGTTGACCTTTGCAACCTGAAAGACAGTTGCATCTGCCAAATAGGAAATTTAGGTACCACTTTGTGTGGGGAGGCTAAATTTAACTGATTTACGAGACCATGAAATCTACAGGAAGTACACAAGGAGGAATGAAGGAATGTGACAGCTCCTCCTGGTGGCCAGAAGCTGGAATGTTGAATTGCCTCTATGGCTGTCTATATATGTTGTATGTCAAATGGCGTTGAATGTTTGCCCATATATGTGCATTGTGATCCGCCCTGAGTCTCCTGCGGGGTGAGAAGGGCGGAATATAAACGATGTAAATAAAATAATACATAAATAATTCGTATGAGGCAACTTCTGAACTGCATAGTATTAACAATTTGATTTTAGGGTTAGAGATTTTTTTTAAAAAAAAACCCAAAACCAATGGAAGCAAAATTAGGTTTTAAATAAAATGTCATCACTAAGAAGTTTGAAATTGCTTTTTACAGTTTTTATTGGCTTTGGAAGAAACTTATTGTATATACCCATTTAGGACTCAACTTCACATATTAGTTGAGGTCAGGTTTTGGGGCCAAAATTAAGGCCTTCTGATGTAATCTGTGGATAAGCCGGGGTCATTCCATAGAGCAGTGTTTACCAACCTTTTTTGAACCGCGGCACACTTTTAACATTAAAAAAATCCGGGGGCACACCACTAACCAAAATGACATAAAATGACACTGTAACACAGTAAAGAATGGCTGGGGGATGGTGGCCTGCTGGGAGCAGCTGTTGGGAGTGCTGAAGCCGGGGGAGGGGGAGGAGCCAGGCCACGCCATGCCCCGCCCCTCCCCGGCTTCAGTTCTCCCACAGCCGCCAGCTTTGAGGGGCAGTGCCAAGCCAACATTGTGCTGGCTCTGCCACCGCTGGCTTGGCACTGCCCCCTCAAGGCTGACGAAGCTGTGGGAGTGCTGAAGCCGGGAGGAGGGGGCAGAGCCAGGCTGCGTCATGCCCCCTCCCCCGGTTCAGCTCTCCTACAGAGGAGGAGTATGAGTAGTGGACGGGCTTCAGTAGGTGGGTCTCCTCCTCTGCCCGGCTTCAACAAGTCATGGCGGATTGGAGGCTGGTTGGGGAAATGGCTGAAGGAGGCGGCGCCCTGGTCCCTTCTTATTTTTTCTTCGCCGCTGCCCGGCCCTTCCTCCTCCTCCCCCAAGTGTATAAATTTTATGTTCTTGTGTGCTGCCCCGAGATTGTTTGATACAGAATGAAGATTTAAATATTTAAATAACATTTAAAAATATCTATCTGCTCAGTGAGACTTATTCCCAACTAAGTGTACACTTATACTACTCTGTGGATAAAATGGGCTGGGGAAGTTGTTGGACCAGATGTTTTTGGTCTACTAGAGCTTGGAAAGGATTGTAGACTTGACAGGTAAATTCTTGCCGTCAGATCATCATTGTCTGAAAATATGAATGAATATAAACTATTTTGCCTGCCAGTTCCCCATAACTGTTCACAAATTAGAAGGAGGATATTCAAAAGGCAAGTGGATTGGGAGATGAAGGTTTTGTTCCTGTGTCTGTTTCCTTGTTACATGCTGTGTCCTGTTTTAGTTGTAAATTGGTGTTTTGGCACTGATTGCTTTCTCCAGACAGAAAACTGTGCGGGTGTCATTGTGGAATGCCATTTGCCCTGCAGAGTATGGTATTGTTCTCTGCCAGATATGAGAAGTGACCTTCCTTCTTTCTCATGGTGAAAGTTGCCATAGTAGTGGAAGGAGAGCATTTTAGCCGTTGTGCTGAGGTCCTCCGTCCTTACCTCTTCAGTTCTGCAGTTGGAATAAAATGCTTCTGGTAGTTTGGAAGTTTTGTGACCTAGGCTCCTTCACATACATGGCCATGTGGAAACAACTACTCTGAGCATCAGAAGCATATAGGGAATTCCTTCTGGCCACATTCACCTGCTGAAGTTGGCCCTATACATTTGATTATTTCGTGTATTTTATTAAAACGTTATCTGTAGTAATCTCTATGTCCTCCAGTGCAGTGGTTCTCAAACTTTTTTGGCCTACCGCCCCCTTTCCAGAAAAAAATTTACTCACCGCCCCCTAGAAATATTTTACATTTTTTTAAATAGCAATTAAACAGAAATATGTATATATACAGTATATATATATACAGTGTGTATATATATATATATACATATATATATATACAGTATATATATATATATTAATGTTTCTACCTTTTTTATAAAATATAGTAAAGAAAGGTGTAAATTAGAAACATTCAAGTTTGAAATTATGAAATTATTTATTGAACTTAGAATAGAAAGGTAATACCAATGTTGCATACTTCATACAGCCCGTTGGCATGGCCGGAGTTGAGGAGAGGAAGGGGGCGGGCGCTATGGTTTCCAGGCAACGCCTGTGCCCTTCCTCTCCTCAACTCCGCCCATGCCAACGGGGACAAGTGGCAACCCAACACCAGGGTAGCGCCACCACCGCCTTACTGGGTGCTCCCCAATTTCATCGGCTGCTGCTACCGCCCCCTGTAACGCGTGACCGTCCACCAGGGAGCGGTAGCACCCACTTTGAGAATCACCGCTCTGGTGTGTCTCTGCTCATTGTCCATCAGAAGTTAACCATAAAATTACTCTGGAAGATTCCTGGAATAAACACCTTTGTAGGAATTCTGCTTCCTTGAGTGTAAATCTGTGGTCACCTTCTGGTGGAAGTTGACCATAGTGTTGTGCTGGAGGCCTTGAGGTGTTCTCTCAGATAAAAATGTGTATTTTTATTTGCATTTTTCCTCTTTTGCACAGGTCCTATGCCCCTAGCCCCAGTTAATGTTCAGTGGAATACTATACATGAATACCTACTTAAGTGTGTGTGTTCTCATTCTTATTAAAAAAGATTACTTTGCTCATTAAATCCAGCTTTTACAGCTCCCCCCCCTGCACTTACCTATAAATTGCCACCCAACTGCCTATTAATAACAATAATTTTATTTCTTATCTCTCTCTCCTTGTGGTTTGAGGCTGTTTACAACATCACTAAAACACACACAATCATCTAAAAACATTCTATAAAATGCACATTTTAAAACATTTTCTCTGAAATCGGAGACGGCGAGTAGAGTGGATGGGACAAGTCTCCAAGAGGTGCCCCCTTTACTGTGGGGTACTTCAAGGGGCTATCCTTTTCCCTCTCTTATTCAACATCTATGTCTGACTGCTCGCTCAGCTGGTACGGAGTTTTGGACTGGAGTGTTATCAGTACGCTGATGACACCCAGCTCCTTCTGCATTTGGAGACGATCCTGTAGGTAACCTGGACCCAAACCATGTAGGGTTTTAAAGGTCCATGACAAACATACTTTGCCCAGAAAGTAATTGGCAGCCACTGGAGTGACTTTAGTAATAGATGTAATATGCTCCAGTCTGGCTGTCATATTTTGAACCAACTGGAGTTTCTGAACTTGGTACAAAGGTAGCCGAATGTAAAGCGGACAGAAGTCCAATCTTGAGGTTTCCATCACATTCAGTATCATCTTTAGGTCCTCCAAGTCTAGGAAGAGGTGCAGCTTGCGTATCAGCCAAAGCTGATAGTAAGCACTCCTGCCCATTGCACCTACTTGGGCTGACATTTGGAGGGATGGATCCACTCCCAAGCTGTGAACACAGTCTTTCAGGGGAAGTGTGACCTCACCTAGGAATGATTGATACACCTCAATTCCCAGACTGGAGCCCTTGATGGCAAGTACCCCTGTTTTGTCTGGATTCCGTTTCAATTTGTTTTTCCCCATCCAGCCCATTACCTCCTCCAGGCATTCATTCCAAGGAGACACACTATCCTTATCTGAGGTTGTTTCTGAAGGCAAGGAGAAATATATTTAGGTGTCATCAGCATACTGATGACACCCTGCCCATGCCTACAGATGATCTCTCCCTGTGGCTTCATGTAAACATTAAATAAAATGGGGATAGAATGGCACCTTGTGAGGCACCACATAACAGCTCCTTTTTGGGGGGAGCAGCTATCCCCAAGCACCACCATCTGGAACCTGTCTGAGAGGTACGACCGGAAATATTGTAACACAGTGCCTCCGATTCCCGGTCCCTCCGGGCGTTCCAGAAGAATACCATGGTCAGTGGTATCGAAGGCTGCTGAGAGGTCTAGATGCACAACAGGAACCCACTCCCCTTGTCAGTAAGGCGACCATACCAGTCTCAGAGAAATGTATGCCATCTAAGATGCCTGAAGTTGGAGGGCAACTACTTCTCAATCACCAAAAAAGGAAGGTTAGAGACTGTTCTGTAATTATATTAAGGTCCAGGGGATCCAGGGGAGGCTTTTTCAGCAGTGAACTACCGTATTTTTCGGACCATAAGACGCAGTTTTTTTCCTCCCAAAGTAGGAAGAAAAATTAGCTGCATCTTATGGAGCGAATACACTAACATGGAGGGGGGGGGGAGGCGCTGGAGCAGAGGGGGGGCCGCGATGTACTTACGCTATATTCGCGCCCCCTCCGGCGGCTCCCGGCGGCTCCTGCCGATGCCCATTGTCTCGCCGCCGTGTCGCTGCATCCAGGCGGAGGAACGGGGCGGAAGGCGGGACTCGTGGGGCGGCAGACTCGTGGGGCGGCCTCGCCACTCACGAACCCGAGGAGGGGGGAGGCCACGAGGGCGGCCCCCATGGCGACGCAGCGGCAGCCGTAGCAGCAGCCGCAGCAGCAGCAGCAGCAGCAGCGGAAGCGCCTCTGCCGAGGAGGAAGGGGAGGAGGCCGCGCGCTGTAAGAACGCCCGAAAGAGAGGCCGCAGGGAGGGAGGGAAGGAGGAAGAGTTCCCTCCCTCCCTCCGGCCTCTCTTTAGGGCCTCACTACAGCGTGCGGTCGCTTCCCTTCCTCCTCGGCACAGGCGCGACGACTGACATCAGTTCGTCGCGCCTCTGACGGGGGAAGCCCTCGCCGGCTGTGCGCTAAGAACGCTGTAAGCGCAGCCGGCGAGGCTTCCCCTCGTCAGAGGCGACGAACTGACGCCAGTTCGTCGCGCCTGTGCCGAGGAGGAAGCGGCCGCGAGCTGTAAGGAGGCCCTAAAGAGAGGCCGGAGGGGAGGGAGGGGAACTCTTCCTCCTTCCCTCCCTCCCTGCGGCCTCTCTTTCGGGCGTTCTTACAGCGCGCCTCCTCCCCCTTCCTCCTCGGCAGAGGCGCTTCCGCTGGTGCTGCTGCTGCGGCTGCTGCTACGGCTGCCGCTGCGCCGCCGTGGGGCCGCCTCGTGGCCTTCCCTCCTCCTCGGGTTCGTGAGTGGCGAGGCCGCCCCACGAGTCCCGTCTTCCGCCCCCCGTTCCTCCGCGCCACCGGCTGGATGCAGCGACACGGCGGCGAGAGAATGGGCTTGGGCAGGAGCCGCCGAGAGCCGCCGGAGGGGGCGCTAATATAGCGTAAGTACATCGCGCCCCCCTCTGCTCCAGCGCTCCCTCCATGTTAGTGTAGCCAGCCCCAATTTTTTTCCAATTTTGTCCCTCAAAAATCAAGGTGCGTCTTATCATCAGGTGCGCCTTATGGTGCGAAAAATACGGTAACTACTGCTTTTCAAGGGCTCTCTTTTGTGACAAGTTCTGTTTTTCTGTACTGACGATGAAAATGCAAACTATTTTTCTTGCTGTAAGAGAATTTTTTTTTGCCTCTGTGACAATTTGAGTGTCTGATAGTTCTATATTTTAAGAATGTATGTTTAATTTTAATTTTTAATTTTGCATAAAGCTCCAGTAATTCCTGCCTTGTTGCATGGACAAAGGAGACGCATTGGATGAGTTCTTCATAACTGTGAGCAATCAGCTGGTCCTTTTTTGCTTTCTGTTTATGTCTTTGTTTCCCAAAAGTTGCTAGAGACATTTCTGTGCAATGTGGATTAAAATGCTCTTGGTGTCTTGTGCTTGTATGAAAACACACTCTTTTGAAGAGTTTTTCAGAATCTGTGTCAGTGTCATAACTGTTCATGTGAAGCCTTGGTTGTGCTATAATTTCTTTTTTTTTTTTAGAAATGAAAACATAATTCTATTTTTTAAAATTTATTATGCAAATGCTTGGGACTTTGTCTAAGTAAAGCCAAGTGTCTATACATGTATTTGATTTCAATGGACACTTTGCTGTCATGTTGAAATAAATTGGCTATAAGACTGAATTTTAATGCCTGTTTAGGATCATAGAGCCTGCGTTATTCAAAGTCAAATCATCTACTCTTCCATTTTGCCTTTTTGCTTTTTGCCACGGCCCTTCCCCTTTTGTTGAACCTCCATAGCAGCATGCCTCTCGGTAAACACAAACGGAATTACCGTGTTTACTCAAGTCCAATGTGCCATCAAATCTAATGTGCACCTCAATTTTTAAAACCCTGAAACCCAAAAAAGTATTTACGATATTATGCAAATCTAATACGCACCCTAATTTTGGGAAGGTTTAGTCCAAAAGGTGAGCATTAGATTTGAGTAAATAGGGTATATTGTTCTAACTTGGACTGTGTTCTAGGTCAGGGCTGCTTAATCTATTCAACTTGTGAACCCTTTTTGTCCAAGAAATTCTTATGTCATCCTGGGTATATAAGTATATAAAATAGTTATAAAAATCAAATTTTTGAATATCTGATGGTTAAATCTGTGAATCTGGAAAACCAATTGTACCACAGCAATAGCAGTTAATACATGGCTAGATTCCAAGTACATAAAAACTAAAGCCCTTAAAATATATTGATCCTGAGTATCTGCTAGGATTTGGTTTCAGGGCCTGCAGTGGATACCCAAACTCATGGATGCTCAAAATTTATGATATACAAAGGTGTAGTAAAATGATTACTCTTATATAAAATAGCAAAGTCAAAGTATCCTTAAAATAAAAAATATATAAAATTTCCTTCAATAAGAGGGTGCAATTGGGGAGAATGAAAGGCAACAAATTCTGGAGGAACTAAAAGGGTTCCTTCACTACCACCACCCTTTCACACCCTTTGCCTTTCCTCATTCCTCCTCCTTTGCTGGGCTGACTTCTTCCTTCCTCTTCCATCCACATGGCTGCCTCGCTGAGCCCTTTCCCCTTCCCTTAGCAGTTTGGGCTGGGCGTTTCCTTTTTTCCCTTTGATAGTAGCAGCAGCCACACCTACCCTACAGGGCAGGCAGTGTGGCATGCAGCTTTTGTGACCCCAGTATTGAGCCAAGGGGACCCCATTGGGGTCAAGACCTACAGTACAGCTTAAGAAGCTTTGTTCTAGATCAGTGGTTCTCAACCTGTGGGTCCCAGGTATTTTGGCCTACAACTCCCAGAAATCCCAGCCAGTTTACCAAAACATCTGGGGACCCACAGGTTGAGAACCACTGTTCTTGATATTTATTTATTTATTTAGACTTGTTAGTCGCCACTCCTGTATGGCTCGGGGCGACTCACAAAATCACTGGGAGAGACCAGTGGGCATACAATACATAATACAAGATACTCAAAAATACAGAAGAACACACTATAAAAGCAGTAAAAAGATTAATACAGCAATGAAGTATTAACTAAAGGTCAAGGTTGTGGGAGTACCTACGTAACTCTAACTAGAAGTTTTCTAGAAGGTTTCCTAAGAGAATCGCCCTTAGCAAGGGGGGGGGGGGATTCTCGGTCATAGAACTAAGGACAGTTCTTACGTCTATGGTCCTCCTTGAGAGGTCGGATTTAGGCTTACTGAGGTCTGATCTGGACCAACAGCCGGAAGACAGTCCCCAGAAAGTCCTTGTTCTGAAGGCTCTAGTTCTGGGTTTCATTCTGTTAGGTGGATTAGCTGTGGCCTCTGGGGTTTTGGTTATTCCCCGAGGCCGCCAGCTTACCACACTGTCCTGTGATTGGCTGGTCTGGAATGCTCCACTGTGCCTCTCTGGGCCGTTGGAGGATGGTTCCTGTCTGTCCCTCCTCCTCCGTCGCCGCTTCCAGTTCCAGTTTCATCATTTCCGCTTTGCGTCCTCCATTGGGGAAGACTTCCGGCTGGGTTCGGCGACTGCAAGGCCATCCGCCATTAAGGGGGATAAATAGGACTGTTCTCTCTCTGTTTTTATCTCTAATTATCCTTGTCAGAGAATAGGCTCTGGGAAGTTACTTTCATAAAGGAGTATAACTTGACAACTGGGAAGCAAAGCCACTCACTCTATTGTCCACCAGCCTCAATGTCAAATGAGCCTTGACAAGTTAGATCATGCTTTTTTGCAATGCTAGTGGTGCTCCTTTGCTCTCAGATATGTGGAACTGTGTATTATATCTTCCGGCATCCATGTTTGGTGCATGGTCACTATGGATGTGATCAGAGCTGGGTTCAATGTTGCAGCTCAATGTTCTAGGAAAGGAGATTCCAATTGAACATTAGGAAGAACTTCCTGACTGTAAGAACTGTTCAATAGTGGAACCCACTGCTTTGGAGTCCTGTGGAAGCTCTTTATTTGGAGTCTTTTAAACTGAGCCTGGGTGACCATCTGTCAGGAATTCTTTGATTGTGATTTTCGTGCATGGCAGGGAGTTGGACTAGAATATAGATGGCCCATGTGCTCTATTCCAACTCTATTATTCTATCACTAGCTGTACCCGGCACGCGTTGCTGTGTCCTATTTAGGAGATGCGAGAAAGTCTGAGTATGTAAGGGTTGGAATTGATGTTACTTATTGTCTTGGTGGGGTCATGGCTGTGTCGTCGTGGGTTGTTCTGGTGGGTGGGATGTTGAAGTCCTGTGGAGTTGTCGGTGTGTGGTGTTGCTGGCGTTCTGCAGAGCTTGTGGATATACAATGTTTTTTGTCTTTCCGTCTGCTGTGTTGATGTAGAGGTTCTGTGGTTTTCCAACTCTGGAGCACGCTACGTAGAGTTGTCCGTGGGAGAAGCATCTGTGTCAAGGTGTATGCCACAGATTTGTAGTGTTTGTTCTTGAGCCTTGTTTATGGTGATGGCAAAAGCTAGTGTAGTGCAGTGTCTTTCTGTCCTGGCGTTTGTTCTGCCCTTTTTTGTGTGATGTATGTAGCGTTGCGAGTGTGTCGTCCGATGCTGTTCTTTTTAGGACGCAAGGCTTGTCTTTTGGGTCAGCTTATGCCTGTGTGGAAGGAAGGAATGGCATACAAATGGGTTGAGCAGTAGACACCAGGTTGTGTTATGTGCGTATTGTGTTGTGTGTAGGTATTACTTTTGTGTTATTCTGGGGGTATGTGTTTGTCAATGGTGCCTGTGTCTCCTTCCTAGATCTTGGCCTTGTCAGTTTAACCCTCAAACTCCAATTGACTAAACTGAAATCACTCAGCATTCTAATCTAGCCTTGGCTGGCTTTGCCCACTGTTACTATGGTAACTGATGTTGGCCAATGGGTTTCGCTGGCGGCCGCAGAGGATGCTGGGAAATGTAGGTTTTTAAAATCGTTTTGGGGGGGATAGTTTCTTTGCTAAAAACCTTCCTTGCCTGAGGCCTATTTTTGTTGCCAAATTTGGTGTCTCTGCCTTGTAAGGCTTCTCTGCCTAGGACGGTCGTTCGATGACGACTCTTCCTTTATATATATAGATGTCCCATAAAAGTAATTATGTTTTTTACCCCTAAAAATAATGAACCGCTGGCCGTTGGCTTCAGGGTGGGCAAAGAAGGAGGTTCATCATAGGAATGATATGCTAAAAAAATTAACAGGAATGATGAAATCCGTACTTTGAAGAGGAAACTACACAGAAGTCCACATAGCCATCTTCCTTAATAGAAGCAGACTGACTAGTTTTGTGGTTTAGTTTTTAAGTATTATTATTCTGGTTCGGCAGTTGTTGAATTTACAAAGCAAAAATGCATATTCCCAATGTGGAAACTGGCAAAGGCATAAATTATTTCTATAGCATAATGTGAGCAATGCCTCTTTGCTAAGGAACTAATAAATTGCCTTTCTCCACTTCAGCATCCTTGGAGAGATTCCCATCAGGCCACATATGTCCCACCTCATGTTTTATTGCAACTGTTCGAAATACTGAAGTAGAGGCTTGTTTTCCCAGAGATAGATCTTTGTATCTTTTGATATTAGTGTAAATATAATACTCTTCAATTGAACCTCTTTGGCTTCACAGGGACAAAATAATATGTGTCTTTCAGAACTTCTGATGTCTCATAATGCTATTGGGTGTGGGTGGGAATTCTTATTAGAACTAAAGCATGGTAGTAGATTGCCCTAAGTATGGATACATACTATTTCTTTACAGGAGGCCAAACAACAATATTTTAGAAAGCCAAGATTTTCACTAAGTTAAATGCTCAATTATTGATTCTGTGATCCTATATATTGAATTTCTAGTGAAAATTACACCTGCCTTGCCTATTATTTTGAAAAGAGCCAGATAGACATGATAGCCTTCTCATGAGTTCAGTGCCTAGTTTGGCTCTTGACTGTTGCCGACGTTTTGACTTTATAAGCCTCGGCCAGTGTGACTTGTTACTAATGCATGTACCAGGTATGCATTTTCTAAATATGGAATTGTGTGAAGAACTGAATTATTACCCACGTTTTGTTATCTTAAGGACTTTCCCTTCTTCAGCTCATTTCTATCCGTACCTGGCCCCCTGAGAAGGCCACCCATAGAACGTCTCCATAGCAATGTCCCAGCCCTCCAATACTATCTCCCTGCAGGTGTTCTAGACCTCTTCCATGTGTCATCTTTTCCTCTGACATAGTCTTTCTACCTACTGTCCTCTTGTGGTTGCATCTGAGCGATTTGTACATACATGCCTATTTATTCTTGGGGGGGGGGGGGATCCTACCCAATAAACAGGGGATTCTTTTAGTTAGAGGCCAACCAGCATTTTAAGTTGGATCATGAAAGGTACCCAGTTTGGACCAGATTTATCAAGACATGTAGGACACTTTGACATATAGATAGATAGAAAGATAGACGCGTAAATTAGCATATACCCAGTGTTGCCTGGGTATGCATTTTGAATGCTATTTATCATAAATATTCATGGTTAGCTATTATACCAGGCACATGCATGTTCTTTTGGACATTTTCCTACATCTATGTACACAACACACACCTTCTTTCTCTCATACATGCACACATGATATTTTAATGTTGATATTTTCCTGGATCAAAAAAATGAAAGGGAGGGAATGTTCTACCAAACCTCACCTTCTTGTCTTTTTTGCAAAGGCAAGCAACTAGAGAAGAGAGTTTTCAATAAGGCCGTCCCCCCTCCCCCCCAACAACACACCCCATAAAGCTTTTAGTTGAAATGCAATCAGTCTTTGAAGTTGGATAATAAAGGGTATATACATATATGTGGAAGTCGCCCCGAGCCGGGTGGGAGTGGCGACGGACAAATCCAAATAAATAAATAAATAAATAAATAATATATCCATTGTTGTCCAGATTCATCAAGCCACGTAGAAGCCTTTCAGGTATGAATATGTTACGTTCATACATATTTTCACTTCAAGATATATATACATGTAGGCCAAAGTTAGATTGATTGGCTACATGGATTTAAAATCCATGATCCAATTTTCTATTAGCATTTTCTGATCCAATACTGCGTTGATACTAAGTTGTGATACTGCTCTGTTACTTCTTAACATAGTATCTATATATTCTAGATTTGTAGGCATACTGCATTGCAGTAGTCCAGTTTCCAAGTTATTTCAGGATCAACCAACAATGGCAGAAGAATACTCTGAAATGAAAAGTTTGTTGTCTTGTTGGCTGGAACAAACTTTGGGTTTAACATTGTCAAGTCAAACATAGTATGTTTTTATCATAGCTGTTTATTTTATTGAAGCCATTTTGATAATCAGTGTTATAACATTCCAGCTAAAAAGAATGTCAAATCCATTAGTCTAAAAATATGTGTTTGAGTCCTGAACTTTGCACACATGCTTTTGGAATGGACAAAATACTTTCCTAATTGCTGACTTAACTGTCTGTTCTGTAAGGATGTTTTAAAGTTACACTTGCTGACATTTCTCATATTTTGGCCATTGGGGAAACTGGAACTGTATTTTAAGCATGTCTTGGTACAGTGGGTTAATCTTTTCCAACAGTTGGTTTATATGCCAACTTGGTTTATACCTGGTTTAGTTGGTTTATACTGCTTCTATCAGTGAGAGTAGAATGCCTGATGTTTTCAAATGATGTGTATATGTTTTTAAACTGTTAGACATTTACACTGATGGGTCTAACAGCCACAAGTTGTTTTTAACTAAGTTTAACAATGTCTATTGTGTTATACTTAATTTATTGTGTTTTGTTTTTGATTTACAGCCTTTTGCTTGATCTTATGTATATTGTTTTTGTGTTATGAGCCACCCTGAGTCCCTTTGGGGAGAGGGGGTGGGATATAAATAAAGATTATTATTATTATTATTATACCTGATAGCAATAGCTAAAATCTACACAATACTTTCAATGGTATCCAAAGTCTCAAATGATATTCATAGATTAATGGCATGACATCTGCTTGATATGCTCATGGTGTTGAATTTTATTCATGTTGATTCAAGGTATGTAATTGTGGATTCTTTTTAAAAAGAGGGTGTCCCATAACATAACAAAATTAGCCTAACTCTATGTATAACATGTCTTGCTCTCCATGTAACGTTTGCTCAGTCATTGACTATTCAAATGTACTAGTCTTCATTATTTCCTCCCTGAATACCAATGGATAGCTTGGCTATTTGAATATAATTAATAGTTTTGCTCTCCTGTCCCTTATAAGTAGTTATTTCTGGCCTTCCAAGATTATTAATCTAGCTGCAAAAAAAGCTATATTGACATATTTCTTCATCTCCTTTCCTCATTTTCTCTCTAAGTAACCCTAAAAACACTTTTCTGGGTTTTTCTTAAATATATTAGTGTTCATTTTGTTTGTTTCTTTAATCACATTTCCCCAAAAATCTTGTACCATCCTACAGGTCCACCAAACATGGAAAAAGGTGCCTTTCCTCATCTTGCACCTCCAGCATTCTCCTTGGTGCGATTTATCTATTTTAGCTAACATCTCTGGAGTTATATTATTTGTATTAAACATTTTATACGTATTTTCACTAATAGACCCAGCTATGGAAAATTTAAATCCTCTTTTCCATAGATGTTTCCAATTTTCCAAGTCAACATTTTCCCCTAGATCTTTAGTTCACAACATCATAGTTCTTTTTATGTATTTAAAATTGGTTGTGTAACTGATGATAAAGAAACCAGTCATGTATTCTTCTCTTCTCTCCCTTTTAATTTCCATTGATTTTTTAAGGTATTCCCTCTAAGTCCTTATTTCCTCATTGTATGTTGGCCTTAGTACCACTTCCAGGGGATGCAGCCATAGAGGGTTTTTTTGGTTCCATTCCTTCGTTTTATCTCTTCCATATCGCTAGGAGATTGCCTCTTATTGTTTTTCTATTAAATTCTTTTGCTCCTTCTACTATTTCTAATTTTAGTCTTTTAAATGATATTAGCTGTGTACCAAAGGAGTGGTATTAGGTTTTGGAATGTGCCTTGATTAGCAAAAATGTAAATGTTTTGGATTAAACCCTTGATGGAGTGGGGCTACTAAAAATACTGAAGGCTCAGCATGCTCAATAATGGAAGAATGTTAAACTGGGATGGGATGCAGTTGATGGGTTTGAGAGTGAGAGTACTGCATGCGGTAACATCTTTTTGCAGATCCAACTTTTATAGCAGCACTGGTGCAGGAATCCTTGGCAGCAAATGTAGAAATAAATTTTTGGCTGTGATTGATTATAGCTGACACAACACTGCTTTGCATTCTGGAACCAGGTAGAATTTATGATCTACCTAATGTTGTCCAGAAGACTTCTCAGAAAGGATGAGAATGAGAATAAAAATCCTGGATGTGTTGCATGCGTCTGAGCATGTACAGAGAACCTGTTAGTCTAGTGGGTTAGTGGTTAAACAGGTTGAGCAGCCCTCATCCGGAATTCCAAAATCAGGAATTGCTCACATGGGTGGCTGAGAGGGTCACACCTCTTGTTTTCTGATGATTCAGTGTACATTGTTTCATGCTCAGAATTATTTAAATATTGTGTAAATTTATCTACAAGTAATGTATATAAAGTGTATATGAAACATACATGAATTTGCTGTTGAAACTTGGAACCCCTCTCCATGATATCTTATTATGTACATACATACATATGTTGTTGTTTATTCGTTTACTTGCTTCCGACTCCTCGTGACCTCATGGACCAGCCAATACCAGAGCTCCCTGTCGGACGTCGCCACCCGCAGCTCCTATAGAGTCAAGCCTGTCACTTCAAGGATACCATCCATCCATCTTGCTCTTGGTCGGCCCCTCTTCCTTCTTCCTTCAATTCTCTCCAGCATCATTGTCTTCTCTAAGCTTTCCAGTCTTCTCATTATGTGGCCAAAGTACTTCATCTTTGCTTCTAATATCATTCCCTCTAATGAACAGTCAGGCTTATTTCCTGAAGTATGTACTCGTTGGATCTTCTCACGGTCTAAGGCACTCTCAGAATTTTCCTTCAACACCACAGTTCAAAAGCATCTATCTTCCTTTGCTCAGCCTTCCTTATGGTCCAGCTCTCACATCCATTGGTTACTATGGGGAATACCATTGCTTTAACTATGCGGATCTTCGTTGTCTTATCAAGATTGGTCATTGCTCTCCTCCCAAGAAGTAAATGGTACTTTAATGTCTTAATGTTTTTATATTTTTGGGGGTACTGTTCCATTATCCAGGTGGAGGCCAAAGAGGGGCACTAGACAGAGAAGGATAGTCCATTTTACAAGGGGGGAGGGAGTTGAAGGAGGAAAACTATTTTCTCCTCCCTTCCATGTCATAAACGAGGGTTGTTTCCATGTCTGCGACATGATTGAAGGGGGGTGGGATAACAAGAAAACAGGAGGAAATAGTTTTATTCCTTCAATCACCCATCCACCCCTCATTAAATGGACTATCCTTCTCTGACTAGCGCCCCCTTTTGGCCTCCACTCAGATAATGAAACAGTGCCTTTTTAGGTTTTTAATTATATTGCATTCGTTTTATTGTACATTGCTTTGAGTCTGTTTTGTAGAGAATAAAAGGGGGATATAAATAAACAATAATTAAATACTAATATTCAAATATTTAAAAAACACCTTGAGTCCTATCAGGAGAAAGGTGGGATGAAAACAAAGTAACTAAGTAAGTAAATAAATAAATATTTGTATAATAATAATAATTTGAAAAAAACATGAATGAATTCCTGTGCACATAACTTATTTGTAGTGCAAAAACCACTTAAAAACAATACAATAATTAAAATAAAGAACAATTTTAACTAATATAAACTTAGTAATATTCCAGTGGGAAGTGTGGACCTGCTTTTTGCTGATGAGATAGGATTGTTGTTGTGTGCTTTCAAGTCCCTTCAGAGTTAGGTTGACCCTGAGCGAGGGCTGGGTAAATGTCCTTGGAGGGCCATAACCAGCCTCTGGGCCTTAGTTTGAGGACCCCTGACCTAGACTTTAAAATATGTGGGCAGAAGTCTGATGTAAAAACCCTGTGGAAGGGAGATTAAACATGGGGGTGTTGTCAAGATTTTGGGATTCCAGAAAACATAATCTTCCTCCTAACTTTACAAAATCAGAACAGATGTAGGAAAACGTAAGTAACTTTGTGGCTCACAGATGGTTGCATAACGTTATTTTTCTTGACCCAAAAGGGTGATGTTCTCCTGGTTTTCTGCATTTTACTATACTGCATCATATTCAAAGGTATCATGTAACACCTTAGATACTAACAGAGAACAATGTACCTGAAGTTTTACTATAAGCCGGTTGGCCCCAAGTTGGTATTACTGCTTTTTTTCCATTTCATGGAATGACCCTTCACTTATCCATTGGTCATATCAAAGTCCATAATTTTGGCTTCAAAACCTGGTCAACTTATACACAAGGTAGACTTATTCATGAATATATACGATAGGTAGCATAAGCTTTTGCCGACTGAGTCTCAGTCTATTTCTTCAGATTGAGCAAAACACACAAGGAGACTATATAATACCAAAAATAGCATATATATTAGTACATAAACAAATACGTAGTGGATGCTGTAAGGGAGCAATGACAATAGTTACTCCCTGGCGCTTACATACACATCAATCGTGGCGTAAATGCCATACAAGAAAGCGCAGCGTGGTTCTCAGACAAAGTCCCAGGAGTAGGCGTGGTAGAGCTCAGAAGGGCGGCGAGGTAAACAGTAGGGATGAGGATCAGTATACACAGGTGAAAAGGAAAGATAAACAGGGATTAATGCCCGGAGTGATCCCAAACCGTGGAACATAAGCGGTGAAGGCAAAACGCCTTGTTTGTAATCCCAGCTCCTGAACGGCCGATTGCCAGAAGCAGTGCTGCGCAAATGCGCTGTGTCTCGGAGCCAGAGCAACACACGCTATCCTTGGAGACAAGCCGGAGGAGAAACCACAGGCCGAGACAGCAAACCAACCACGAAGAAACGCCGGGCACGCCGCAACGGTTTCAGCTGCAGGGCCCCCCGATCCATTTCGCCGATAAACGGCTTTTTCAAGCAGCCAGGTGCGATAATAAGGGTCCATGGAATTGCCTATGATGGGGCCATGACACCGCACGATATTATGTGTTCTGTGAAACGCCTGTCATTATCGCACCTGGCCGCTTGAAAAAGCTCAAAAAAGCCGTTTATTGGCGAAACGGATCGGGCCCCCCTGCAGCTAAAACTGTTGCGGCGTGCCCGGCGTTTCTTCGTGGTTGGTTTGCTGTCTCGGCCTGTGGTTTCTTTTCCGGCTTGTCTCCAAGGATAGCGTGTGTTGCTCTGGCTCCGAGACACAGCGCATTTGCGCAGCACTGCTTCTTGCAATCGGCCGTTCAGGAGCTGGGATTACAAACAAGGCGTTTTGCCTTCACCGCTTATGTTCCGCGGTTTGGGATCACTCCGGGCATTAATCCTTGTTTATCTTTCCTTTTTGCCTGTGTATACTGATCCTCATCCCTACTGTTTACCTCGCCGCCCTTCTGAGCTCTACCACGCCTACTCCTGGGACTTTCTTGTATGGCATTTACGCCACGATTGATGTGTATGTAAGCGCCAGGGAGTAACTATTGTCATTGCTCCCTTACAGCATCCACTACGTATTTGTTTATGTACTAATATATATGCTATTTTTTATATTATATAGTCTCCTTGTGTGTTTTGCTACGTTGCATTTACAGTATCTTAACTGTTTGTGTATAACCTACTTCTTCAGATTGCCATCTACTTTATTTTTCAGTTTGTCTCTAAGATGATACACGATCCCTTTGCATAGTAGTATTCCACGCTGATATCTTTGTAGATTGTGTAATAGTGTTTGAAGAACGGTGCAGTACTGGGTGAATGTTGTAGTGGATGAAGACTTGAATATAGGGGGAGGGGAAGAAAGCTTACAGCCTTGGGGAAAATATTTTATAGACAGCAACATAGTTACTATATTAATTAACACAATTATTTATTATATTTGTATATTCAGCTCTGATACAGCTGTAAATTCTTACTACCTGAGAATGTCGTCAGTTATGGTTCGTTGTCTGTACTGTTTGTTTGTAACCAGAAAACAATCCAGACACCTTCCTGGCTTCTGATCTGCTAAGCCACCTCCTCTTTGCCAGTGTATTTTTAACCTTTCACTAGGCTAAGCTGTCAGCAAATTGTGGTGTTGCATGGTGCTATGGGAAATCAGCTCGAGATCACATCCAGGATTTCTTGTTCAATTGCTTTTAGTCTTGGGCTCCCCAAATGCCTGGCTTTGCAAAGGGGTTTCATGTTAAGCTCTCAAAACATGAGTGTACTTTCAAAACTACTTTACATTTTCCTTATTTTGTGGAAATATGGCTACTTCTTTATCTGTTACCTTCTCATAATTGTGTCCTCCATTTGTCTATTATTGTAAAGTGTCTGTTGGAGACAGGCTGGATCGAAACAGTCCAAGGATGGTTGGCCAAAAAGCAACTGAATGGGATATCATTAGGTGATGTTACTTTGTGTTCTATGAAACAAGGCCAGGGTAGAATTATAACTGGGCTACCTGGATAGAAAGAACAGGGGTGCTGTATTATGTTACCTAGAAATTTAGATTTTGGCCAATGTAATCTGGCAGGCAGCCATGAAAAATGTTTCTTCACATTTACTGTATATTCCGGAATACAAGGCGACTGGGGCTATAAGAGGACACACCCCCCCCCCCAACTTTTAAACACAAAATACAGAGTTATGGATATACTCGCCGTTTAAGACGCACTCCATGGAGTGATAGCTGGGGGCGAAGGCATGCTGGGCTGTCCCAGCGGCCCCTGCTGCCACCTCCTCCAAAGGCCACTGGACTAGCCCAAGGAAGCACTCTCGGGACGGCAACTCCCCACAGCCCCAGGCCGCAGTCGCAGGAGTCAGGAAACTACAGAGAGACACACAGAGAGAAAAGGCTGCCTCGCGTGAGTGCATTCCTCCATCCCTTTCCTCCATCCCTTGACGTCCTAGCAGAGGGTCCGAGAGGAGCGGCAGTCCCTCTAACCCGCGGCCCTGCTCGCCTTGGGCCCAAGGAGACACCTTTGGATGACGACTTCCTGCAGCCCTGGACTGCGGCATGCTTGGGATGGGTTCACTGAGGCACTGTGGGAGTCGTAGGAGCCAGGAAGTCGTCATCCGAAGGCGTCTCCTTGGGCCCAAGGCGAGTGGGACCGGGGGGACAGTCCAGCAGGCTGTCTCCATGGAAATATGGCCGGCCACACCTCCTCCCTGTGCCCTTCCTCCGCCCTCCTCCTCCTCCCAAGGTATGGTGGTTGGATTTTATTATTTTCTTTTAATTATTATTATTACGTATTTTAATTTTATATCCAGCGTACTAGATGACCCCCAACTTTTAATAAGATTTTTCAGGCCTAAAAAGTCATCTAGTACCCCGGAATATATGATAGCTATCAGTAATGCTGCAAAAAAGCATCTCCATAATTTCCTTACCGTTGATCTGAGAGTGCACTTGTAGAAGGCCAGGTTGGAGCATGATCACATCTTCCCTAAGTGTGGCTCAGGAGGCCAATCTATTCTATATACAGGCAGTCCCTGAATTACAAACATTCGACTTAAAAATTACTCCTAATTAAGAACAGGAGTGAGACGACAGGAAGTAAGGGAAATTAACTCCTGAAAGAGATGTCATGGAGAAAAGGTGTCTCCACTGAAGTTTTCTCACCAATCTTTGTTTCCACAACAAGCCAATTTTTCAAAATCCAATTATCAATGAGACAGAAAGTGAAATGAAATCTTCTGAACAGGGGTACAGACAGAAAAAAAAACACCGCATGGGTGTCAGCCTTTCCCTATGCTATCCAAAGCATGTGAGGGTGGAGTTACACTTTAAAAATGTACCTGTTCCGACTTACAAACAAATACAACTTAAGAGCAAAGCCACAGAACCTATCTTGTTTGTAACTTGGGGCCTGTCTGTAATTTAGAAAGGGAGGAGTATTGGTAAATTCTGGATTTTTATCTAACATACATTGTGGCATGAAAAATGAGAAGGGGAGTCACTGTGGTCTGTAGCAGAGCTAGGCAACTCCTTAAAAGCTTTTAAGTCTAAGCTCTAAGAAACTAACATTTGGCTAACGTCTGAGCAAACCAAAGGTTCTCTGATGCAGGCAAGTATACAGGACAATTTTATGTTTTTTCTGTCTGGAATGGAAGATACAGTGTAAGTTTCCCCCTCTTCCTGTGATTTTTAGTTAAACCTAAAATACCTAAAGGCACCAAGATGTCATCTGATATTGGGAGCTAAGCATGGTTGGGGATGAGAGATCACCGAAGTGGAATATGCCTATTAGAATGTGACTAAGATTGCAGAGCATCTGGAAATCAAGATCTGTGAGGAATGGTTCAGGGAGCTGGCTGTTTTGAGTGTGGAAAAGAGACTATCAATCCATTGTGATATGGGTATTTTAAGTAGAAGATAGGACAAATTTCTTTTCTGCTACTCCAGGGGGTTGGACCTGAACTATTGGATTAAACTTCCAAGGAAGGAGTTTCCAGCTAAACATTAGGAAGAACTGCTTAGTAAGAGCTGCTTGGCATGGATGCTTGACCTATGGAGTTCTGTATTGGCAGGGAGTAGAAATGGATGGCCCTTGCCATTCTTACCAACTCTACAGTTCTGCCAGCCTAAGATATCAGCATAAACACTACATAGCGGTAGTAGCAGTAATGGTTTCTTCTATTAACTGTTGTGATATTATCATATTTAGTAGTATTGGGGTCATCTTTGTGGTCTAATGCAGTCTTTCTCAACCAGTGTGCTGTGGCACACTAGTGTGCCGTGACGGACCTCCTGCTGTGCCGCGAGAAAAGCTCTCTGCCCCGCTTCCTCCCCCCTCCTGCCGAACTCCTGCTGCTTGGGGGAGGAGGAGGAAGGGCCAGGCAGTGGCAAAGAAAAAGAAGAAGGGACCGGGGCGCCGCCTCCTTCGGCAGTTTCTCCAGCCAGCCTCCAATCCGCCATGACTCCCGCCATGACCCTCGCATCTTGCTCGCTGAAGCCGCATGGAGAAGCCCCGCCCACTGAAGCCCGTCCACCGCTCATGCTCCTCCTCTGTAGGAGAGCTGAAGCTGGGGGGAGGGGGAGGGGCATGGTTGCAGCCTGGCTCTGCCCCCTCCCCCGGCTTTGGCACTCCCAGCAGCTGCTCCAGCCTTGAGGGAACAGTGGCAAGCCAGCATTGTGCTGGCTCTGGCACCGCTGGCTTGGCACTGCCCCCTCAAGGCTGGAGCAGCTGCTGGGAGAGCTGAAGCCGGGGGTAGGGGGCGGGGCATGGCGCATCATCCCCCAGCCGTTCTTTACTGTGTTAGAGTGTCATTTTGTGTCATTTTGGTTGGTGGTGTGCCCCCGGATTTTTTTAATGTTAAAAGTGTGCCGCGGCTCAAAAAAGGTTGGGAAACACTGGTCTAATGGAATACTCAGTGATCTGGTGTGTCAGTTTTATAAGAGATTTTGAGAATAAAATTGCTTATATCTATTACAACTTGGACTCCGTAATGGGTACTGAAGTATTCAAAGTTTGATTTAGTCCTAGATTATTGGATTTAATTCATTTGAGGAGTCTGAGGATGTGACCAAGCAGATGTCCATGATTTTAGTCACTCGTGTCAGTCCTTCCTCCTCATGGCTGATTTATATCTGGCAATTATTGAACAGTTGATGAGATTAAGATGTTAGTCCATTGATTCTTTAATAAGGGTTGTCCCCAGACTTCTTAAATGCCTGCATATTGACTCAGAAGATCTTAATCAAAGGCTAGTCGCAAACTTGGAAAAAGGTGCTCAAGTGTGTGATTTTGGACAAGATTCTTGCTCTTTTGGATGATACTGAACCTTTTTGAATTAAAATCTAAGCCTCCTTTTGCTCCTAAAATAGAATTGTGGGATAAGTGGAACATCCCTTATTTGGAATTCCAGGATTTGAAATGTTCCGAAATCCAAAATAATCTGCAAGGGTAGCTGGGATAGGGACACAATTGCTTTTTGATGGTTCAATGTACAGAAGCTTTGCTTCATGTAAAAATGATTAAAATAGTATTTATTTAATTTATCTAAAACTTTTATATCCCGATCTTCTTTCCTCCGAAAAGGGACTCAGACTGGCCTTACAGCAAAAATTCAATGCAGTTGATACAAATTACAAATTAAAACATCGTATAACCATACAAAGTAAAAATACATATAAATAAAATACAGATAGATAAAACACATTAAAATACATTAAAGCCAAATCACCAGATATAAACAACTTCAACTCAGTCCAATATATGTGGTCATTAACTTTTATCCAAAAACAATCTCAGTCCTTATTCTGGGAATGCTTCCTTCCAAAGCCAGGATTTTACTATTCTCCTGAAGGACAGGAGGGAGGGGAGGGGGCAGATCTAATCTTGCTCGGGAGAGAGTTCCATAGCTGAGGAGCCACCACAGAAAAGGTCCTGTGTCTCGTACCCACCAAACGTGCTTGCAAAGGAGGCAGGACTGAGAGCAGGGCCTCTCTGGAAGATCTTAGCGTCCTTGATGGTTCATAGGGGAGAACACGTTCAGATAGGTAAACTGGGCCGGAACCGTATAGGGATTTATAGGTTAAAACCAGCATTTTGAATTGTGCTCAGAAGCTAATTGGCAGCCAGTGGAGCTGATGTAACAAGGGCATTGTGCGCTCCCTGTACCCTGCGCCCATCAGTAGGCTGGCTGCTGATCGTTGGACTAGTTGCAGCTTCCGGGCAGTCTTCAGAGGCAACCCCACGTAGAGAGCGTTGCAGTAGTCTATTTGGGATGTAACCAGAGTGTGGACCACCGTGGCCAACTCTAACTTCCCAAGGTACAAGCTTTAACTGTGCAAAAACTCCCCTGGACACCGCTGAGACCTGGGGTTCCGGGCTCAGCGATGAGTCCAGGATCACTCCCAGGCTGCAAATAGTATGCAAAATTACCTTCCGGCTGTGTGTACAAGGTGTTTGAAACATCAATTAATATTGTTTTAGACTTTGATCCCTTCTCCAAGATATCCCACAATGTACATTTATGCCAAATCTATTTAAAAATTCAAATTACTTCTGGTTATAAGCATTTTTGATCAGGTATTTCCAACCTGTACCAGCATTACCTAGTTCCTGTTATAAATGGTTGTAGGATTACTTTTTATCATTCACATAGAAGCAAATGCACATTTTTGAGAACAGCAGCCACATAAATGAACCCAGCACTCAGTTGCTGCCAGATAGCTTCATGATAACGTTTTTTAATATAAGCCTTTACGTAGAGCAGGCTTGCACAACATGCGGCCAGGGGGCTGGATGTGGCCCTCATAAGGCTTTGGTGTGGCCCAGCAAAGGCTCTGAACCTAAGCCTTAGAGAGAGAGGGAGGCCACATGCAATGCTACAGCCGAGTAGCAATTGAAACCTCGCCATTTCCCTCTCCAATTGTTTTACCTCTACACATTTCCTTTCCCTATGTACTAAAATTCTTCTTGGCTTCTTGGCTTTTCTTTGCGAATGAAGATTCTTAGGAAGGACTCATCCCATGCTTTCTACAAGCGTATTGATGTGGAGGTTGGATGTGTCCTTCGAGCCTGTGCAATGGATTTTTCTGGTGGAGCGCAGCGTGCACAGAACTGGCCTCACCCTTTAAACCAAAGGTTCGTCTGGAGGGCCTAGCAAGCTTGGATGGTGGCAGCAAGGTCTTCAGGTCATAGGTTTGATTTGAGTTTCCTTCTCTTAGATGGTTGACCTTACAGGGTTAGACAAGCACCATCTGCCTAGGTTTGAATCCAGAGTTTTCCTTCTCTTAGGATGGTTACCAAAAGAGCCCATCCTGCCCCTTGACGCTCTTTGTCAGACCCTTCGGTTGTGACCTGTCTGGCATGGGAGGCCCTACCGGTGGCTATTTTGCCACCACCAGCATAGCTCACAACTTCATTGGGGTACACAAGCCTCTCCCCCATGACAAGGGGGCACCAACGGAGAGGTACCAAAATTACCAAACTAACTTATGGAAAAGGGGCCACCACTGACAAACCCAATCAGGATGCTGGAAAGTGTTGGTCTTGGCTGGAAAGGTATCCTGGGAAGGCGGTTGTACTGAGGTTAGAGTCGTGAGAGTGGGGATGAAATGTTAAGGCATATCAGACCTTTATTCAGGGATGTTGAAATCTTGGGCTCCAGGTTATGTTAAAATTTAACATTAGATTGGCTGTTTTTTTATTTTTATTTTTATTATTTTTTATTGCTTTTCCAAACATAAATTAACACATTGATGCATAGGTAGGCAGGGGAGGGGGGGTGATGGATTATACAGTAGGTTAATACACATATACATACACATAAATAAAAATGACTTCCTAAAGCGTCTCCATACCCATATTTGAGATTCTTGTCTTACTTATGTCATTATAGTTAGTACAGTAGTAATAAACTGTTATTGAGCTTTTTTTCAGAGATCATTTAGTTCTACCGTAAATTTGTTTCCTTTGTTTTGTATATATTTTTTGAAATTTGTCCAGTCCGTTGTTCTCTTTTTGTTGTTCATGCGTTGTGCGTGCTAAAGTGTCCATTTGTATCATATCTAATATTTTCATTGTCCAATCTTCTTTGGTGGGGGTGGCTTCGTGTTTCCAGAATCTTGCCAGGGTAATTCTTGCGCAGGTACTTAATAAGAAGAACATCCTATCTTGGTTCTCCGTGAAGTTTGTATTTGTTACACCTAGTAGATAACTCCGGGGCTCCAACTCAAATTTTGCTTTAAGTATCTCCTGTACATCCCTGTGGATATCTCTCCAATATCTCTTCACTATCAGATATTAGATTGGCTGTTTTAGAGGGAGAAGGAAGTGGTAAAAAAAGGGCCCCAATTCTTTCTTTTGCCACTTATCTGTATCTTGGCTTTTGTTGTCTCCTTCCCATCCAGTGCCGTTCATTTCCCTCATTTATGGGGCAGAAACTTAGCTTCACCATGAAGTTGTTACAGGGTCGGCACAACTGAGGAAAATGAATGGAGTGGTAGTTTTTTCCTTCTGAAGCAGAAGGAGATGACAGGGGCATCTGGAGACAAAGAGAAAGGAACAGCAGTGGAGACAAGGACTGATTCATTTCTTCTTTCCTTCAGAAAAGGACCGCAACTTGTCACTACACTGAAGGGAAGTTGGGATATTGAGACTATTCCGTTTTGCTGCGTACTCTGAGGGAAGGGCATGCTCTCTCAAACCATGAGAGAGGTGCTAAAATGTTATCTGCAGCCCAAATATGTTTAAGATATTTTAATTCTGGCCTTTTGGCCTTACTACTGCCAATTTGTGCAGGCCTGACGTAGGGGAAAAGGGCTGTCTTCAGTTGGCATACTTCTTTGTTCAAGTGGCAACCTGAGGCTGTCTATGATGGGTTCACGGACTTTGTCAGCTGTCAAGGCCTTTTTGAAGCAAAAGTATTAGAGCCTATCACAAAATTACAATAAAATCACATATCAAAACAGAGTCCCAAGAAATGTTATTATATTATATTATGTATATAATTTTTATATATATGGCATGGGCAAACTTTTTGACACATTGTGTTTTTGATGCCAGTGGCGCACGAATGGACAATGTTTGTGTGAGCTAATTGAAAAAAACAATCAAACCATATGCATACTGCAAATATTTATTTATTTATTTATTATTCGGTTTTATATTCCGCTCCTCCCAGCAGGCTCGGGGCGGATCACAAAATGCAAGCATACAATAAAACACGCAATACAACAATAAAAACACATCATAAGACATGTCATAAAACATACAGTAAAAGCACACTACGTAGCCATGGTGGTACAGGTCTACGATTCCTTAATTGAGGCAAGACGAACCCAAATAAATTTGAAGTTACCCAAACGCCAGTCTGAAGAGGGCCGTCTTACATTCCCTTCGAAAAGGGAGAAGTTCAGGGACCACTCGAATGTGGTCAGGGAGCGAATTCCAGAGTACTGGAGCCGCTGCAGAGAAAGCTCTCTGTCTTGTACTGGACAAGTGACAGGAGCGGGACGATGGTATGACCAGCAAATTTTGCTCTTCCGAGCGCAGTGATCTCGGGGGAACGTACGGGGTAAGGCGGTCCCTCAGGTACACAGGCCCTAGACCGTGCAAGGCCTTAAAGGTTAAAACCAACACCTTGAAGGCAATCCGGTACTCAATAGGAAGCCAGTGCAGTTGCCGGAGGATGGGAGTAATGTGCTCCCTCACTGGTGCTCCCACCAGCAAGCGAGCCGCGGCATTCTGCACCAGCTTGAGTTTCCGGATTGTCTACAAAGGAAGGCCCACGTAATATCTCATTTGTAGTGCAAAAAAGGAAATGAAAGCACAATACAATATTTAAAATGAAGAACAATTTTAACCCACATAAATTTAACAGTATTTTTTTGGAAAACGGCATTCATAACCATTTAGAGATCATAACCTTTTAGAAAAGCATGACCTTTCAGAGAAGAGCCAAAAACCCGTTTGAGTAGAATCTTCTCAGGTGGTATACAACCAGATGTATTTATGCAAAGTAATTCAGCTTCAGTTGTAAGACTGATAACCTGTTGTCTCTAATCTGTTGGGAAACAGAGAATATGCCAAATGCACAAAATATCAGTGCTTCAGAAGTGTTTTTCAATGCCCAAAATTATATCTACTCTCCCATAAAACAACTTGTTTCATATCATGCACTCAAGAGATAAAATAAAGTAGACTTTGGTAAAAATGACATTTGGTTTACTCACAAACTTCATGCTTTCAGCATGTACAGGTATGCAACTAATAAGTCCAGTTACATATTTGTTTGAGATAATCTCTGTGTGCAGATAGCACAGGGCATCTTTCTTACAGTCAACAGCAAGCAAGTGTTATCTGAGCAGTCTCAAAGTCCAGTAGAGTCTGATGTCTGAGCAGTCTCAGAGCTGATCATGTGGTCTGCAGCCCCTACCACAACTTCTCAGGGAAACAGAGCAAAGAAAGAAAGCTGCATACAGCACATAGGCACAAGAAGTAATCAACAGGATTATAGACAAACACATCACTAGAGGAAGTTTGAAGAAGGTTGTAAATTCCAACAGTGTTTCAGTGGAAGGACCCCTAGGGTCATCTAGTCCAACTCCCTTCTGCCATGCAGAAAACATGCAATCAAAGCACCCCCAACAGATAGCCACCCAGCCTTTTTAATAATAATTAAATTTATAGTATATCCCGTCACTCGCATTTATATCCCGTCACTTCTCAACCCTTGAAGGGTGACTCAGGACGGCATTACAATTAAGCCCTATTAGAGCCTATCACAAAATTACAACAATAAAATCACATATCAAAACATATCAAAACATCACATCATAAAAACAATACATAGTTAAAACCATACAAAAATTGAGCAATAAAAAACCAATCCCCACAGTCATATCACCATCGCAATTTGTCCCTTAAAGTGCTGTTGCATCTATTGCCCAAAAGTCTGATCCCAAAACCATGCCTTTAATTTCTTTCAGAAAACCAGGAGGGAGGGGACCAATCTTAATTCAGTTGGGAGAGCGTTCCATAGTGGTGGAGCCACCGCCGAGAGGGAAGGCCCGGATTACCCATAAGGCCACCCGAGGCCATTGCCTCGGGCGGCAGATTTTGGGGGGCGGCATTTCCGGGCCTGAAGGAAGGGGTGAGGGGAAGTCCTGCTGCCCCTAGGGAGACTCACGCGGCTTCCCCCGCCGCCCCCCCACTCGGGCGGGCGCGCGCCACTCCTTCAGTAAAGGTAGGAGGGGCACCGGTGCGAGCGCGGCGGTGGCGGGGGAAGCCGCGTGAGTCTCCCTAGGGGCGGAACTTCTGGCGGCGCCTTCTCCCCTCACGCCGGCAGCGGCTCCGCCCGTCCTCCCTTCAGTGAGGAGGGGGGCGGAACCGGCGAGAGGGAGAAGGCGCTGCTGCTGCGCCGCCCCTAGGGCGACGGACGTGCCTTCCCCTGCCACCTCCTTGCTTGCACGGGAGGCAGCGGGCCGGGGGAAGGCACGTTCGTCGCCCTAGGGGCGGCGAGGCGGCGAGGCTTCTCCCGGCTCCTTTTCCCTCATGCCGGCCGAGCTCCGCCCCTCCTCCTTCAGTGAAGGGAGGAGGGGCGGACTAGCCCAGCATGAGAGAAAAGGAGCCGGGAGAAGCCGCCGCCGCCGCCCCTTGGGCGACGGACGTGCCTTCTCCCGCCTCCTCCTCGCTTGCACGGGAGGCTGTGGGGGAAGACACGTACGTCGCCCTAGGGGCGGCGCGGCGGCGGCGAGGCTTCTCCCAGCTCCTTTTCCCTCACGCCGGCCCCCCCCCGCAAGAGGCCACGCCCCCTCAAGCGGCCGCAGCCCCGCCACCCGGGGGGGGCGGGATTTAGAGAGTGGCCTAGGGTGGCAGAAGCCCTTAATCTGGCCCTGCGAGAGGGCCCTGTCCCTCATTCCCGCCAGGCACATTTGAGCTGTTGGCGGAAGCGAGAGCAGGGCATTCGGACTTTGTGATTTTATGCTGACTGTAATTAGTATAATGTTTTATGATATTTTAGGATTTTAGGACATTTTAGGATTGTTTATAGTATCTAGGATATTTTAGGACGCTTTTTAAAATCTCTATGTGCCTTATTGTGTTTTATATGCCTGGAAACCGCCCTGAGCCTCAGGAAGGGCAGTTTAGCAAGTCAATAATAAATAAATAAATAAGTAATAATAATGGGAACAACCCCAGGGGGCATCCAGTTCAACTCCCTCCTGCCATGCAGGAAAAACACAATCAAAGCACTCCTGACTGGTGGAAGGGAAAAAGGGTTTTGAAAGCAATGAAGACGAGGAAAAAAGATCTGGACAGAGAAGAAAGCAAAGCAAAAGGCTTTTGGGACGAAGAGAGGAGCAGGAAAGAGGAGGGAACCCCAAGGGCTCAATGGAACACCCATTGAGAACTGCTGGTCTACGGGAATGGCTGTAGGAGTGTTATTGCTGTTAATTCTCCCTAGAAGGCTCCCAGATTTAATGCCATTTAATGCTATGACAACAACTGATCCTAATCCCTGGGTCCTGATTACAGCTAGACAGGCCAGCTTGTGTCTCGCTTGCTTTGCACAGCTTGTTTTCCGTAAAGCTTGGCACTGCAAAATCCTGCTTCACTTAATTTGTTTAATTCACATGTACCTCGCAAACTTCCTCCCTTCCCTGTTTGTGCTGCAAGAGTTTGTGACCTTCTGATGGACACCAGGACCTAGTAGAATGGCTGGGAATACAAACATAGGGGGTGGGCGGTTTCTCAAATAATCTTTTGATATTGTGAAAGATCATTTGATTATATGTGCCTGCATGCACCTTGTAGACTTGCTCTGATCCCTGAATTTTATAGGATTTTTTTTACAGGCAAGGTATATTCAGGTGGTTCCTGATTTCTTTCCTCTAATGTTGCCTCTATTACTTGGTAGTTGTTGACAGTCTCTATTCCAAGAAAATTACCACACTTGTCTTTGCTTCACTTCTGTGATCAGATAGGATCTGGTGCCTGCAGGGAATGTATCTTGTGGACTCTTGGAGAACTGATGATCTCAGTGGACCACTTTGTTCGTATATTCTTCTAGATCGGTGGTTCTCAACCTTCCCAATGCCATGACCCCTTAATACTGTTCCTCATGTTTGGTGACCCCCAACCATAAAATCATTTTCGTTGCCACTTCATAACTGGAATTTTGCTAATGTTATGAATCATCATGTAAGATATCAGATGTATTTTCATTCACATTTGGCACAAATACCCGATATGTCCAAATTTGAATACTGGTGAGGTTGTGGGGGGTGATTTTGTCATTTGGGAATTGTAATTGCTGGGTTGTATAGTTCACCTACAATCAAAGAGCATTCTGAACTCCACCAACGATGGAGTTGAACCAAACTTGGCACACAGAACTCCCACAACCAACAGAAAATACTGGGTTTGGTGGACCTTGATTTTGCGAGTTGCAGTTCACCTACATCCAGACAGCACTGTGGACTCAAACAATGATAGATATGGATCAAACTTGGCACAAATACTCAATATGCCCAAATGTGAACATTGGGAAAATTTGGGGAAAATAGACGGAGACATTTGGGAGTTGGAGAGTTGCTGGGATTTATAGTTCATCTACAACCAAAGGGCATTCTGAACTCCACAAACAATGGAATTGAACCAGACTTGGCACACAGAACTCCCATGACCAACAGAAAACACGGGTAGGGTTTGGTGGACATTGACCTTGAGTTTTGGAGTTGTAGTTCACCTACATCCAGAGCATTGCGGACTCAAACAATGGTGGGTCTGGACCAAACTTGGCACGCATAGTGAAGATGCCCAAATGTGAACCCTGGTGGAGTTTTGGGAAAATAGACCTTGACATTTGGGAGTTGCAGTTGCTGGGATTTATAGTTTACCTACAACCAAGGAGCATTCTGAACCCCACCAACAATAGAATTGGGCCAAACTTCCCTTACAGAAACCCCATGACCAATAGAAAATAATGTGTTTTCTGATAGTCTTTGGCGACCCCTCTGACACGCCCTCGCGACCCCCATAGGGGTCCCGACCCCCAGGTTGAGAAACACTGTTCTAGATATAGGCTCATGTAACCGGGGTGACTGAAGTGGATTTTTGTGTGTGCTCCTATACATGGGGGACCCTTCTCCCACTTCCAAAGATTGCAGCTAGCATTGGTAGGTCTGCTGAATGGTGTAGACTTTGGTATGGAGAACTTGAGTTTGTGTGCAAAGTATTGTTTACAGAAGATCCTCCCCCGAAGATGTGTGATCTCTCTCTTCCACCCACATCATGGTTACACCATTCTTCGAATCATCTGTGAAGCGGTTTTTGGTGATTTGGATGCCATTGAATAGGGACTTCTGCCTGTTCAAGTGTGGATACCTCCATTGTTTCTTAAACAAATCACAGTATTATTTTTTTAAAAAAAATCTCCTGTTTAAATGATATGAATCTTGTCTTCTCTCATGTGATTGCTATGGCTGCTTTTATACAGCACAGTTGTATCACCTTTGTCACGCAGCAGGTTGCATCCGTTGATGGCTCTGCTTCTGTATTTCAAAGTGCAGTGGTGGGGGCCTCTCCATTGGCGCCCCCTTGTTACGGGGGAGAGGCTTGCGTACCCTAATGAAGTTGTGAGCTATGCTGGCGGTGGCATAATAGCCACCGGTAGGGCCTCCCATGCCAGACAGGTCACAACCGAAGGGTCTGACAAAGAGCGTCAAAGGGCAGGATGGGCTCTCTAGCCTTTTGGCAACCATCCTAAAAGAAGGAAAACTCTGATTTCAAACCCGGGCAGATGGTGCTCATCTAACCCTGTAAGGTCAACCATCTAGAGAAGGAAACTCAAATCAAACCTATGACCTGAGGACCTCGCTGCCCCAGTCCCAGCAGACGAACCTTTGGTTTAAAGGGTGAAGCCAGTCATGTGCACGCTACGCTCCACCAGAAAAATCCATTGCATAGGCTCAAAGGACACATCAACTTCCGAATCATCGACGCGCTTGTAGAAAGCGTGGGATGAGTCCTTCCTGAATCTTGTTTCGCAAAGTAATGCCAGAAGGTGGGGGCCACCTTTCTTGTGTATCACACGGGACTGGGAAACATGATACTATAAAATTTATAAGAGCTGTGATCAGGGGCGGTCCTACAAGGTAGGCCAAGTAGGCGGACGCCTAGGGCGCCATCTGGGAAGGGGGCGCCATCCTGGCCGCATGGGGTGCCATCCTGGCCCTGCTGATGTTCCTCAGACAGCGCCACAGCTGCCTGCTTTTGGGCCCCGGCCTTGTGCGCTTTGACGCCGCTTCTGGCCATGCGCGGAGGTTTTCGCGCAGGCGCAGTTGCTCCAGAGCTGAAGTTGAGCGCAAGAGCAACTGCACATCCGCGAAAACCTCCGCGCATGCCCAGTAGCTCCCTTGCGCAGAAGCCTGTAAGCAAAGCACTCCCTATCGGGCAGGTAGGGAGTGCTTCCCCTCTCCTTTTGTCTCCGCCGCGCGCGCATTTGCGGGGAAGGAGAAAAGAATCAGTGAAGGAAGTGTAAGTGAAGGAATGAATGAAGGGCTTTCCTCCTCCTCTGCGATCTCTTCTCTCCCTCCTTCCTTTCTTCGGCACTATTTCTGTCTAGACCTGAGGGGCCTGAGGCTATGAGGAGTTGTGGGAGTTGGAGTCCAAAACACCTAGAGGAGGGCCCAAGTTTGCCCAGGCCGCTGCCTGTATTCGACCTCATTTGAACATTTTGGCTGTTTTTCTATTTACATTTACATTGGGATCCTAATTTTGGACTTATGGGAGACTCCTATGAATTATGAGACGGGTGATAGGTAATAGATTCTGATTTTGATGCATTTACATTGCATTTCTTGTTTATTATACAGTTCTGCTTAATATTGTCATACAATATAATAAAAATACAATATAACAATAGAATAATGATATATTTTATATTACATGTAATATTACAAACAATATTGCAGTATAGTGGTATTGTACAAAATAGTAATATATAATATTTTATTTTACTTTATTTTGGGTTATTTGAGTTTTATAGGAGTCATGAAAATATTTAGTAGATGATAATTTTATTGAAATAAATAATTTTATTTATTTTATAATAATATAATAGAATGTTATATTGTATTATAATGTCAATATATTATAATATAATTATATTGTAATGTAGTATAATCTAATTATGATATAATATAGTATGAGTATGGTATAATATATTGTATATACATTGATACAATATAATACTACTAATGGTATTGTGATATTATAATTGTATATTTGTTTTACATGGGGGGCAAAATAATGTTTTTTGGGGGGGCACCAAAATAATGTTCACCTACCATTTCAAATTACCTTAGACCGCCCCTGGCTGTGATCATGATTCACAGTTGGAGAAATATCCTAGCGTAGAATGCCTCTTATATAGAACAATAAGGCACTGTGTACTGCAAAATCCCCAGTTCTCACTTTGCTGCCAGTGAGTTGGCTTTTAAAAACCTTTCATTGTAGGAGATTTTCATCTTTTTATCAATCCATTACACAGAGTATGCAAAAGACCCCAGATAAGTCTGTCTGCCAGAGGTCTTGTAGAAACTAGATAGCATCTCCCTTCCCCAGTCCCAATTGTTGCATGAAGTATTTATTGTATATAATGCATGAAGTATATATTGTTAAGATGTTATCACCTTTTGTGATTTGCTCAATTGGTTTTCATGGCTGAGTTGTAGTCCTGCACTCAAACCACAATACCAGGCATGAGCAAATCCAGGCCCACGGGCCGGATGTGGCCCTTTGCCGTCTCAGGTCCAGTCCCTGTCTGCCCCAGCCCTCTTCTCAGCATGCTGAAGCGACAGCTTGAATTGGTAGAGTGAAAGTAGGGCTGAGGCAGAAACATGCGGCTGGCGAGAACTCTTCTGAGTTCTCACCAGCCACCTGTCTTCGCCTTCTCCCCATCTGGGAATGTGTTGGGCCACCATCTCCCCAGGCAGAGAAGAGTGCGGAGGGAAAGAGGGGCCACCGGTGGAGAGATCTCTGGCATCATCGGCCTGTCTCCTCCTCCACCTGGGAAAGCGGTGGGCCACCATCTCCCCAGGCGGAGAAGAATGTGAAGGGAAAGGCAATTGCTTGTCCCCTCCTCCTCTTCTTCTTCTCTCTATGGAAAAATGACAGCCCCCCTTCTCCCCAGGCAGAGATGAGTGCGGAGAGACAGGCCACTGCCAGAGAGATCTCTGGCAACAGCCTGTCTCCCTCCCCCCCTTTTCTGCCTCAGAAAGCAACATGTGAGCCCAAGGAAGATAGACCTCCACAAGTCAGGGAGAGAAATACACCACTGCCAAGTGTGCTTGACAGCAGCTTATTTATTTATTTATTTATTTACAGTATTTATATTCTGCCCTTCTCACCCCACAGGGGACTCAGGGCGGATTACAATGTACATATACATGGCAAACATTCACTGCCATAGACACACAACATATATAGACAGACACTCAGAGGCTATTTAACATTCCAGCTTCTGGCCACCAGGGGAGCTGTCGCTTCCACATTCTTGGCAATACTTCCTGGAGATTTTTATGGCCTCATAAATCAGTTAAATTAGCTTGTTTCTCTCCCTCCTCTGTATTCCAGAGAGGCGGACCTCTGCCTTCCTGGGGCCCAGAGAACAGCCAGGGAGAGAAATGTGCTGCCGCTGCTTGATAGTGGTGTGGTCCCCCCCCCCTTTTCTGTACCTGGAGACGGCAGGCCACTGCCTTCCCGGGGTCCAGTAGAGCCAGGGAGAGAAAAACGCCATTGCCAAGCAGCTGTGTGTGTTTGTCTCTCTGGAGATAGGCCCACCCCTTGCCTTTCCCATCCCCAGTTCCTCAGAGGTCTCAGCCCGCTGGCCCAGCCCTGGCCCCATCCCAGTCCATCCTTGCTTCTTCCAGCCCCAACCCGTCCCTTCCAGCTCATGACCTGCTCCTTCCAATCCCACCCACACTCCGTCCTGGACCAGCCCTTGCAGCCGGGCTCACAGGGCAGCCCCAGGACAATAAAGTTTGGCCATGCATGCACTATACCGTGGTTTGTTGGGGGGGGGGGGGAATCTGCATTGTAGAATTAATACAGTTTGACACCACTTGAACTGACATGGCTCAGTGCTATAGAATCTAGTGAGTGTAGTTTGCTAAGGCAACATGACTCTTCAGCAGAAAAAGTTAAAGACATTATAAAGCGTACAACGCCCATGATTCCGTGGCATTGAGCCATGACACTTAAAGTGGTGACAAACTGCATTAATTCTAGAGTGCAGGTGTACCCTAAGTGGCATTATGTTGTGATTCATAATGGTGATGTAGTCATGAAATGGTGAATGTAAAGGTATGAAGCACTCACAAATGATCTTTCCTGACTTTATGTTTGAATCATTCTCATTACATTTAACGTACATTAAAACATGGGCTTTGAATGCTATTAGCACCATATGCCTGTAGATTTTGTGTGCGAATGTTTGTAATAATGTGAGAGATCGTTGCAGTTTGGTGTAACACCATTTCTTTTTGTTATTCTTCCAGGATAGAATAATCAATTTAGCTGTTGGCAGTGTAACATCCTTGCTGCTCACAGTAAGTATTAAATTTAGTTTAGTGTATTTAAGTTTAAGCACAAGGCCATAGTATATAACAGGGGTCGGGAACCTTTTTGACTCAGAGGGCCATAAAAGCAAAATATTTGGTATTTTATTTCAGTGAGAGCCATACACACACACACACACACACTGAATTCCAACTAAATCTGAGTATTAGGGCTTGTTGATCAAGGAAAAAATGGTTAAAAAATTGGTTCGGATGTAGGGGGCACTGGCGCTTCGAATCTGATTGGGTCCTGAATTTTTTTTAAAAAAATTCAAAATTTATTTAAAGAAACTCCAGAGCTTCCCACAGTAGCCCCAACTTTTTTCCCCTGAGCCAACCGCCTCTTCCCAGTTCTCACCTTGCTTTTCCTCCCGATCTCCAGCAGAGTTGTGGCGTTGGCAGAAGGGGGACTTGGGGAAAGCCATCCAGGTGCCCAAGGTACGCTTCCATGGCATCTGGGGCCATGTTTTTCACGGGGAGGGGTGGCAGTGCCTCCTTTCAGCACCCCCTGGCCATCAGAGAAGGCACGCTTTGCCAAGGTCCGGCTTTCTCCCAGTTCTTTAACCCCCAGTTCTTTTCCCCCAGTTTGGCTTTCCCTGGGTTTTTTAACCCAGTTTGGAAGCGCTTTTCTGTCCTCTGTGTGAGAAATGGGGAGAAAGCCTAATTTCTCCCAATTTCTCACATGGAGGACAGAAAAGCGCTTCCAAAATGGGTTAAAGATCCAGTATGGAAGCACCTTTCTGTCCTCCGTATGAAAAGTGGGGGGAAATGCAGCTTCCAAACTGGGTGAAAGATCCCTCACTGTGGGTTTCGGACCCAGTAGGGCCCGCCACGCAGTGTTTTCCGCAGCCCAGGGCTGCTTTCCGGCAACTCCTTGGGTGGGGAGGGGCCGGATGCTGGGCCTGCCGCACCTGGGAGCCATAAAGAATAGTCCACAAAGAGCCATATATGGCTCATGAGCCATAGGTTCCCAACCACTGGTTTATAAGAATGATAGTGTGGGTGTGAACCAAACTTGGAACAGCAGCACAATATTGCAGTGCATTCTCACCATCTAGTAGTACTCCTTTCTAGTTTTTTTATGGCCACTGTGACTGTAAGGGGGTGAAACAGGGCATCGCAACTTTAATTTCTGTATTTCTTTCCTTTCCATTAGACAGTGAACATTAAGCTTTGGTCTCTTTTAGCATCTTTGTGGATTTTTCTGTCCTTGTGGACTTTTTAAATCATCATTTTTCATGTTGTCTGAATTTGCTGATATTAGAGGTTGCTGATATTAGAGGTGTGTAAAACTTTGGACACCATTTCATGTTTTGAAAAAATTAGTAGATATGAACCACATGGGCTGATTTGAAACTTGGGAGGAATGATGCACAAAAAGGTCTTACTGTCAAAAAATTCAAGGTAATCCCTTCTGTAGTTTTTCTTTAAAAATTGTATTTGTAAAAACTTTTTTTAAAATTCAAAAAACCGGCGCATGAGTGACATGTTATGAAGCTTGGGAGGCTTACGGTGGAAAAAATTGTCCTAAAAGTATTCCAATAATAATAATAAAATAATAAACTTTATTTATACCCCGCCACCATCTCCCTGATGGGGACTCGGGGCAGCTTACATGAGGCCAAGCCCATCCTGATAGGCAGGAAAAAAAATTCAATCCTCTGAATCTGTGACTTGTCCAAGGTGCTTAAATTGAAAAAAAATTCTAAAAGTCAGTGGATAACTGAATCCTTCTGAAACTTTGCAGGAATGATGCCCTGCTCAAGTACTGTCATTGTGGAGAAATTCAAAAGGCTATCTCTTTTGGTTTGTTTTTTTAAAAAAATAAATATATTTTTTAATTTTTTTAAAAAAAAAGTCCTAAAAATCAGTGGATGAGCAAAATTTTCTGAAACTTGGCTGGCTTACATTCGTAAATGTGTTGTAAAAGTGTTCCAAGTTTCATCCTGATAGTCATAAAATGACAGTGAATCAAGCTTCTAAGTTTTCCCATTGCTGCCAATGGAACAAAACCAATGAAACAATAAAACTTCAGAAATTCTGTTTCAAAACAAAATTTGAAGTGGATTTCCATCATTTCATTTTAAACCTGTATCTTGGAAGCGTCCTTCACACATACACCAATCACTAGAAGAACAGACTCCCATTTCTATGTGTGGCTGATGCCTGATAAAATAGGTTTGGGGAGGTAGAGTTACGGTCATGCCAGAAGTACCACAATTGTGACTACATAAGAGCGGTGAGTGGTACAGATGTGTATCTCCAAGTTATACATTTTATGTCTAATCCTGACATTTTTATGTCTTCTTAAGATAGTCTATTTTCATCTACCTCCTCCTACCTATGTGTCATTTTTTAAAGCTGCCTTTGGGGTATTACAAAACTTCAAGTTACATGGCCATGATCATAGAATGATTGAAGGAAAAACTGTGCACATAAAGTGTTGTAATGGCTAAGTTACTGTCTCCACCAAGCTCTTCACACAAATTTTAACTATATATTAGGAAGTTAGTGCATTGAAACCACACATTATTTATTCCATGATGCAAAATTCATAACATTAAGTTAACATTTGTGCAAAGAGTTGTTTGGGGAAAGTTCATCTTATTAGAGGCAGTCCTCGAGTTGCAAACATCCAACTTACAAATGATTCATAGTTAAGAACCAGGTTGAGACAACAGGAAGTGAGAGAAATCGACACCTAGAAAGGGAAATTAATTCCAGAAACAGTTGATTGGGGGAGGTGTATCCATTGAAACTGTATCACCAATCCTTGCTTCCACAAGCCATTTTTTTCTCAAAATTTGATTATCACAGGGACAGAAAAGTGGGGCGAAATCTTTGGAGCAGGGGCACAAACAGCAGAAGAAACACCACAGGGGTGTTAACCCTTCCCTATGATATCAAAAGCTTTTAATTGTAAATCTGAGCAGGTACATTTTTAGGTGCAACTCCAGCTCTCTCTCTCTCTCTGTATGTATGTATATGTATGTTTATGTATGTTATTTAACATCTGTATGCGACCACTCACACAGCTAGTTCGGAGTTATGGGTATGACACCCAGCTCCTTCTACAGATGGGCGGCCGACCAGACTTGGTTCCTGATAACTTTACATCTTGCCTTGAGGCTGTAATAGGTTGGCTCCCTTCCAGTAGTCTGAGGGTGAATCCAGCAGAGACAGAGATCCTGTGGCTGGGTCATTCTGGACTAGATGAGGTTAGGTTGCCCACCTTAGATGGTGAACCTCTCTCTCCAGCTATCACCATCAAAAGCCTTGGTGTCATTTTTGACTTGTTATTGACAATGGAAGCCCAGGTATCCACTGTCAGTAAATCTGCTTTTTCCCATCTTCGACAGGCTAGGCAGCTGGCGCCCTACCTGTCCGGGGATGACCTGGCCACAGTGGTTCATGTCACAGTAACCTTAAGACTTGGCTATTGTAATGCCCTTTTTGTTGGCCTTCCCTTGTTGGTGACCCAGAGACTTCGACTGGTACAGAATGTGGCAGCCAGACTCCTCACAGGAACCCCCGTGAGGAACAATAGAATACCTGCTCTATACCGACTGCACTGGCTTCTGGTCAAGTTCCGTATTACTCACAAGGTGCTGGTTCTAACCTTTAAGGCCTTGCATGGTCAAGGGTCGGTATACCTATGGGAACACCTCTATCCGTGTCGACCCTTGAGATCGCCTCGATCAGACCATCAGAATCTACTACAGGCTCCAGGCCCTAAGAATGCCCATCTGACATCAACCTGGCATAGAGCTTTTTCGGTGATCGCCCCATCACTTTGGAACGCCCTCCCTCCTTACATCAGAGCCACCCGTGATCTAAAAGACTTTCACTCGGCTTGTAAAACGTGTCTGTTTGAGAGGGTGTTTAGCTGAGAACCATTAGACAGGTAATTGTTTTAGATGTTTTTAGATGCTAATCGCTTTTAGATGTTTTTAGATGTTAGATACTTTTAGATGTTTAGGTATTACCTGTGTATTTTTACTTTAAATCGCCCAGAGCCATCTGGGATGGGTGATTAATAAATCCCAAAATAAATGTATGTATGTATGTATGTGGCTGGAGTTACACCTAAAAATATACCTGTTCAGACTTACAAATTCAATTTAAGAGCAAACCTACAAACCTTTCTTGTTCATAATTTGGGGACTGCCTGTAATTTAACTTGGGGACTTTTTGTACATCACTTTTAAATAATTAAAATTTCAAGTTAATCAGTCCAAAGTAGCATTAATTTCTTGACTAGATGTTTTTTGTTCTGTCCAAAGTCACCACTTTAAATATATACAAGGCCAGGCAGCATGGTCTTGGCATAGGAGGTAACCGAAAACAGTCATGCCACAAAGTGTGCTACTGATTTCCATCCTGGTTGAATAAGCCAGATGGTCAAACAAAAGGAAATCCGTAATCTCCAGGGAATCCAGCTTGCAGTCAGGTCTTGAACTTGAGTATTTCTCAAATTGTTAGATGGTTCATGATCTGGGAGAACAAGCTGATTTTCATCCAGTTGGCTAGGATAGGAGTGAACTGAAAGGCACAGCCAAGTAAGTGGACCTTGAGCACAGCTTGGCTGATAGCTTTCCAAATCTCGCAAAGGCTGTGTTGAAGTGTTTTTTGCTTTTGAGACTGAGTCAAAACATAGAATGTCAAATGTGGAACTAAAGCAGAGGATGCATATTGTATCCACAGTTGGAGGTAAACATTCTTGTTAATGAAACGGGGATTTTTCTCATCCTAATTAGTTCTGTTGAGATAACTGTGTCTGTGGAAAAACGTTACATGAAACTGACTCAACTGCATTCCTACAGATCTGCAGACCATATTAGACACCATGGTGAAGTACGTAACACAGATTGCACCTTTTTCTCAGCACGAAGGTAATGCTTGTATCCTTGTGTTCTGTCCTATAGGTCACTCTAATCAGTGCTTTTGTGTTTCCACAACTACCTCCAAAACCAGTGAATATATTTTTTGCTTTCTGCATCTCCTTGTGTAGTGTATCGGCGGGCATTCTTGTAAGTATTGTCACCCTTGCTTCTGTTAAGGTTAAATGACTCTTGCTGAAGTTGATTAGCATGGAGAGGGTATTGCACAAGAGTTTGGCTGATACGGACTTTGGTACACATGGTGTGGTACCCTGCTCATTCATTACAATGTTGTAAGGTTGCCTTGCGATATCACCATTCACTTTTCTCGTAATTGCAGTCATGATAATAAGTCCACCCCAAAATATGCCTTTTGAGCATTATGTTAACCCCCCCAAATGGCCACTTCCATGTCGCCGGAGTGTAGGGGATGAGCAGAGATACATCCAGTTTTTTGTCTGTTAGGTGGGCATGTGTCTATAGAAATAAAGATAGGTATGTATCCTTATTTCCATGTTCTCAGGCAGCACAAAAATCATTGGGGGGTTTTTTGTGGGGGGGGGGGAGAGGAGCTGTGCTGAAGAAAAGGCAGGTTATGGTAGCATTGGGAGATCAAACTATATCAGCGGATGTAGGATCTCAGCCGTGGTTTCAGAATAGTCTGCATGACAAGCAGGATGTTTAAGTTACCTATTGTAAATTTAGAATGTGGAAAATAGTTGTTCCTTAATTACAGGATTTCCTTTGGAAAATAATCAGTTGATCTATTTCAGGAATATTTAATAGCTGTGTGGAGATATTTACTAAGTGCCACATCAGAGATAAGGATATCCAGGGAAGGGGAAATGTTTTAAGAAGCCAGTCCAAACTCTAGCAAAAAGTAGTTTGTACATTCTGCGGAAGCCCCTTGTTCTGGCTCTACTTACTAGACAGCTAGGAAATGCAGCCCTCAAGAAGAACAATCACATGTGCATATCTAAGGTAGTGAAAACTGGTCTCGTTTCAGTTGTGTAGGAGGTGCTTCAACCAAAGCCACAATAAGATAAAAATGCCATGGCCTGAACATTTTGGTTTTGTAAATGCTGTAAAGGAAGAGATTTCCAAGTGTCATATCCCTTTCTAGAAATGTGATGTTGTTTTAAGTGGAAAGAGTACGAAGCCCAGTGTGTCATGGAAAAAATGAAAAAGCAGCTATTTGTTTTGACTTAAGTGTGTGTTGGAAGGGTAGCGAAGGGGTGTAGAAGCGCTCCTTTTTGTGTTGAGATACAGGAGCTGATTTTCTGAGGTCTTCCACACTATTAGGCTGCTTCTGCACTGCCATACAAAATCCGGATTATCTGCTTTGATAATCTGGATTATATGGCAGCGTAGAAGGGACCTTATTGGCCCACCAGATTAGCTTTTGTTTTGTAAAGGATGGCGAGGGAGGAGGGTTCAGAATTAACACATGGAGCACTAAGGTAGTACATGAAGTTTTGCCTCTGCTTGAAAAATTCATTTAAAGCAGCTGTATGTGTTTTTTCCCTTCCCAGATCTACTGGTATCGACAAGGAGACCTGGAGCCTAAATTTAGGAATCTAATTTACTACAGCTTGTTCTCTATTGTTATGTTATGTATATGTGCCAATCTCTACTTCCATGAAGTAGGGAAATGACTGATCCAGTATGGGCTAGAAGGCGCCAAGGTGGTTCTGGGCACTACGGTGAAAAACGCTCTCAGGATGGATAATGGATCCCAAGTCAAGAAAGCTTCATCAGCGCAAGTGTGGAACGGGTACCTGAGTCTTGCTGCCGATGTCTACTTTCACAGCCCGCGGTTGTGGTGGGGTGAACTCTTGCCATACGACATGCCATCTCTGCTTTGGTAGGGTGGGGAAAAAGGAACTACTAGTGCACTTAATGAACATTCCAAATGTACACTTGTTTTTTCAGACCGGCATGAGCTTTCTCCTTTTTTTTTTTTTTGGGAAAAATGCATTTTTATTACACTGTACAAAAACTGCAGCACTGCAAATGTCTGTACTACAGTATAAATAAAAAGGCATCCTACTGCTACAGAAGACAAATAGGTTTCTCACTTGTATGAAACTGAACACAGTCATTTCTGTTCCCTCCTTAAACAATGTTTTTGTTAACTACAGATTCATTTTCACATGAACAAACTCACAGACTGAAGACAAAACTGACTTCAGAAAGCTAATTACAGCAATAAATAGTTTTTTTTACATAGCCTTGTTGCATTCAGTCATGTATCTGTCAAGTCACATTCTAAGTTCAACTTAGTGTCTTCGTCTACATCCCTCCAATGTGCACAGAAGCAGACCCTTGTTCATCCTTGGCCTTCCTCTACAAGGTGGTTACACTGCCCACATGTGCTGCGCTGTATTTATTGGGGAGCTGACTTTAGCTTCTGTAAAATAAGAAAAGTGTTCCTGGAGTGAGCCTTTCGCAGTTGTAAGCTTCTCTTCCCACCATGTTTGCTTGACTCGCATAAGGAGTAAGAAGTCTTTAAACTATCGTCCTGTAATTCTTTATCTACCATCCATTGCCAGCAACAGATTATTTAAGATTGCAAATGTGAACTGAGCAGTATGTAATACTACTGCATTCACTGAAGTAACAGTTCTGGGGGGGAAATAGCTTTTCTATTGCCATTCATTGGTTTCCATAGTTATTGCCAGACTATTACTTTGCCCTGAAAAATTGAAGGTTAGTGCACAAAGCCAAAGAACTACTTCCCACTTTGCAGACTGTCTACTGTATGTTGGTCCACAGCACAAAATTCCCTCATTGCCCAATTTGGTTGCTCTTCAAAACAGCCTAAGAAGGGATAGGGAACACCTGCTGAAAGACAAAAACCTTGGCTTAGATCAGTTGTGCCTGTAACATGTTTCAAGCTTGAGATCGGCACGCTTTTCTGGCCAGGGAAAGTGGACCGAAGGTGTTTTCTTTGGAGAGGTGTTCTAGGAGTTACAGACAGCTGTTTAACCCGACATCACTGTCACGCTAGAAAACCATGGCTTGTGTTTAGTGGCAGTTAACTAAATCTTCAACATCCTTGGAGTCTTCAGAACCAGGACTATCCAGAGAAGAGCCAATGATATGGGAATTCTCTCCATGGTGCTGTAATATAGGATCTGGAATGAGAAGGATATATAAATATGGTTGCGAATTTGCAAAAATTCTAGCTAATGTAGCAGAATAATATAATCATATAAAAGAATGGCACAATCATTACTTTCTGGGCCACTGTAATACTTTTGAGCTGAAAGATACAATTCCTCAGAGGGCTTCATCTAGAACAGGGGGTTCTCAAACTTTTTCAGCTTCAGAGCCCTTTTTGAAGCAAGAGTTTCTCATAGAGCCCCAAAAATGTTTATATAATACAGGGGTCGGGAACCTTTTTGACTCTGAGAGACATGAAAGCAAAAGAGTTGGAAATTTATTTCAGTGAGAGCCATATTATGTGTGTGTGTGTGTGTGTGTGTGTATAAAGACTGAATTCAACTAAATGTGAGTATATACGTACATACTATGAGAAAAAGATTCCCCCGACAGAATGACGGTCCGCCCCCTTGGCAGGCCTTCGCTCCCTTCTGAAGCCTCGGCCACGAAGGAAGGAGGCCTGAGAGGAGCAGCAGAGGAAGAGTCGTTACAAAAAGGTCCCCACACAGGCCGAGGAGGTGGGAGAGGAGGAGGAGACCCCGGAGCCGCCTCGGCCCGAAAGCCCGGAGCCAGAACTCCGAGGGAAAAGCAGGGCTTGACGCCCGCCATTCCCTACCTCCCCCTCCTCCTTCCACTTCCTCCCGTGCCCTCTCCCCCCCTCCCTCGAGAGGCCTCCTCTTTCCCGCCTCCTCCTCCGGAAGTGAGCTCACGGAAAGGTGTTGCCCGACCCCTTCTCTCCCCACCTCTCTAGGAAACGGAGGCCTCAACAAAGATGACGGCCGCCGGCAGAAGACTCATAGAGAGGTGGGGCTTTACTTTAGTTGACCGGCAATGGCATCCCAGAGAGAGACAGAAATGGAGAGAGACGGGGGGAGGGGAGATTCTCCCTCCTTGATCCCTCCTTTCTTTCTTTGCCTAGAGCGTTCCTCCAACCCCCATTCAGCGATTGATTGCTTTGGTCTTCCACAGCAGCCTCATGTGAACTCCGTTCCTCTCTGCCTTCCCATGGAGCCAGATGCAATCATCAAAAGAGCCACACCTGGCTCGCGAGCCATAGGTTCCCGACTCCTGATATATAATGCATAGCTATCAGGCATGGGTAAACTTGTGGACACAGGGACCCCACTGTGTTTTAAAATTTGACAGACGGGCTAAGCCAGAGACAGATGGATGGAAAAAGTTGGTGAACTGAAGAAAACATGAATGAGTTCCTATGCACACTGCAATATCTAATTTGTAGTGCCAAAAAGAAAAAAAATGAAAAACATAATATTTAAAATGAACAATTTTAACCAACAAACTTAATAGTGTTTTAGTGGAGACTTAAGGGGACATCCAGTCCAACCCCCTTCTCCTATGCAGGAAAAGCGCAAATCATAGCACCCCCTGAGTGGTGGGAGAGAAAGAGGGCTCTGGAAGCAAGGAAAGAGGGGAAAAGGGTCTGAGTGGCAAGGGGACATGGAGGAAAAGGTTTGTGCTCCAGGAGGACAATGCTGCCACTGTGCCCTTGGGAGTAGGAGGAAAGAGGAGGAAAGCACAGAGCCCCTCAGTATGCTTCGTAAAGCCCCAAGGGCTCAGTGGAGCATAGTTTAAGAACCACCGCTCATTTCTTCTCATCTTGCATTAGATAGGCCACACTAATCAGGACTAAAAATCTTTAAAAAGTGATTAATTTCCAGAAAAACCTTTGCTGAAAGTGCCTCACAGTCTTCAGACAGCTTCACCAAAATTGTTTATAGGCCTGCCCCATGTTGGGGCTTCAACTAAGTTCACAATAGAGAGATTTAGTTCTCTGTGATTACTGGACCTGATTTTTTTTTTAAAAAAACACAACAAAACAACCACTAACCCTCTGATGTGGGTGATTAAATCAAACCTTTAGTGGCCTTGGATAACTTTCTTAGTAACCCCAGTTCTAGAAATAAAAGATCATATACTCCAAAAAGGGATGGAAGAAGACAATACAAACAACTAGTTTTAGGAAGGCCCTATCTGCAGTGCCTTGTCTAAGTTAGATTCACCAGTTACCTGTTAGTGTTGTTAAAGGCAAGACTGATTCATTGTCTATATCATCTGACGTCTGGATAAATCCACGGGGAGAAGGTACAATAAGGACAGTGTCATCCATGGTAGACTGTTCCACTTGTTCTTCTGTTGTGGGAGAACCGAGGCCCTGTCGTGACAAAAGCAGTTTTTTTCCAACTATGCATTAACTAGAAATGAGCTTTAAATAAAGTCCATAATTACAAACGTATAATATTGGGTAGCATTGTGTTGTTGAATTAGAGGTGTAAATCAGGTGTACACCATCACAACTCACTTTTTAAGGCATCACTAAGGTTAGCATTCTCTACTGAATGTACAATGACCAGAGTATCCCCCCAAACTGGACCATTTTGGGAGGGATACAAGCTGATGACAGAGCAAGGACATCATCAGTCTTGCCCAATGCATCCAGCAGGCCTGGTTAGGATCATCGGAATGTTTCTAAAATCGGAATAAATTTGTATTCAATTCACTTTTGAAACGGTTTTGAAGCGATGTAAGCAACCTGGAAGTGCCATTTTGAAGCCACCGTCGTGATTTTCGGAAAGAAATCCACGTCCAAACTGGGTTAAACATGCATGTCTGCCATTAATTTTTCTGAAGTAATTTCGATATTTTTTTTGAAAAATTTCAGAATGCATTCAGATTTGAAGTGCCAGTGCCCTCTACATCCGGAACAAGTTTTGAACCATTTTTTTGTGGATCAACCAGGCCTAGCATCCAGCTAAGTTGGGAGCCCCCCCCCCCCCCAGCACCAGCCGCTGCTCTGAGATCAGAGTGAAGGGAGGAGCCAGGAAGGCATTTCCATCTTGCCTCCTGCACTGTGCTTATACTATAATATAGATAATATTATAATGTAATATAATATAATGCTACTAATAATAATACGATATAATTATATATTTTATACTACATGTAATATTACTAATAATATTACAGTAGATTGTTATAGTACAATGTAATACTTAATATTAATATTGTGCTATGGCAATAATATAATATATTGTATTTACATTTTACTTCTAAGCCGCTCTGAGTCCCCTTCGGGGTGAGAAGGGCGGCATATAAATGTTGTAAATAAATAAATAAATAAATAGGAAAATGGCTGCCTGCTGCTCTCTTTACTTTCCACCAAACAAAAAGGAGTTAGGTTTGGCATACTGTGGCAATAGAAAGATGAAGTTGGACAGGAGACTATTTCAGCAGTGTCTCTTAATCCATATCAAAGCCATATCTGCTTCAAACATTAGAGTGAAAATAAGCTACTGAGGAGTAGCAGATGGAAATTTAGTCCCTGCTGTGAGCTTTGTGTTTTATTTGTAAAGCTTGACAAACTGAACTACAGCAGTATTCGGTAACTTCTTGGCAATTTGAAATGGAAAAATGAAAGATCCCAGTGCATCCATCACTTCTCTCACCCTGAAGGAAATACAGTATGTCACCGCTCTAATAATGTCTCAGCAAAACTGTAACGAGGTTTCAAATAATATGGTATGAGAATCAAACTAGACATAAGGCAGATCCCTTCATTGGAAACACTTGTCAAATATCAGTGGGAGAAAAAAAATTACCAGCTGAAAGTAAGGGGAAAGTGAGGCCATGTGTAGGCCTTTCTCCTGGCTGTTTCTGCAACCCTTGACCCTGCTAGATCAACGCCTCCAGAAGCAACAAATCACATTTTATATTGAGTTTAAAAGATGCTTTCAGTATTAAAAATTAACATTTTCAGTCTCCAACCATTCCCATTTTTTGTTTTGCTTTTAAGTAATTTATATGGATTCGAGGTTCCCAAGGCTAAAAAAAAAAGGCTTTGTGTCTTCTCTGGTTGGCTCTCCCATTCTGTGGAATCACATAGTCATTATTACTCCACATTGGACATAGGTTTTAACTCTTACGAAAGGAGTAGGATAATAGTGTCAGTAAGGAAATTACTTGTGCTAAGGAAGACTAGTGGCCTGAGTTAACAACCAAGCTGTCACTAGTTACCCCTATTTTGACATGTGCAACTACATGATACACATTTAGCACATTCAGTTACAATATGTTTAGTATATACTTAAAGATGTGTAATGTGTACAATACGACACTTGGTCAGCCTCTGAAAGCAGAAAATGTTTAAAGGGCTACTGCTATTTAGCATGCGCTGATATCAAACTGCATCTTAAATGGTCATGTATTATTTATTTTTTATATTTTTTTTATTCAGTTTTGTATGCCGTCCTTCCCCGAGGGCTCAGGACGGCTTACAGAAAATATAAAAAAACACACTTTAAAACAACATAAATTAAACTCTTAACTAAAAACTATAAAAATATTTACAGCTGATTAACCAGATCAGACCCCAAAAGCCTGCTTACCTCAGAAACGTATGGTCCAGCCAAATCAGACTGACAATCCTCTTCCTGTTTGAGGCTTGTGCCTAAAATCCCTTCTCCTGTGCTCACCATGACTCTGTCTATGAGTTCAGTGCTATTTCTGTCGCCAAATTTAGAGGCGCTGTCTTCGCCGTACATGGCCTGCTCTTCGACGGCCAACTTGGATTGATGAATGTCACCTGGAAAAGTGTCTGTTTCCAAAGACGTCGGAGTGCCCACTAAGTCAACTGGCTGAATGTCTGAATCAACTGTAAGTTCCTCCTGGGTTACTGATGAAGGTATTTCTTCAGCTGCAACAGTGCGAATTATGACACTCGGTGCGTGGCATTGTACTGTGACGTTGTCTCTTGTGTTCAGCAAGTGCTCTGGCTGTGGGAAGTAGCCAGAAAAAAGATAAGTACTAAGAGGTGTTTACAGCTTCTACATTGACATATTTTATACCTGCCGCCCAGAGAGCAGTGTGTCACACCCCAGACACTTTCCAAGTCCAAACCAGAGCAACGCCATGTTACTAATATTAAAAAGATTTCAGAGCAGCTTTTAAACTGATTCCTAGGGGAAAGTCGACAGGAGCTGGGCAGCTTCCGGTTCGAGAGGGTGAAATGCCAAGTATGGAGGACGAAATCCATACACAAATGGCTGAGTCAACAGAAAAGATAGATAGTAGTAGTCGAGAGGTAGGACATGGTAGGCCTTCTACAAATTCTCACAAACAGCCAAAGTTGAAAGTGCACCAGAGAAATAAATATAAATGTCTGTACGCAAACGCTAGAAGCCTTCGAACAAAAATAGGGGAGTTGGAATATTTGGCAAAGGAAAAAAATATTGATATTATTGGCATAACAGAAACCTGGTGGACGGAGGAAAACAAATGGGACACAAAGATTCCAGGTTATAAACTGTACAGGAAAGACAGGAGAGGGAAAAATGGTGGCGGTGTGGCCCTGTACATAAATGAGGAGCTAGAATCTCATGAATTAGAACTTCAAGAAATTTCAAACTCACCTACAGAAACATTGTGGATAAAAGTCCCAGGACAAAAACTAATCTAGCACTAGGGATCTGCTATCGCCCTCCCAACCAAACTCCAGAGGCAGACTGCTATCTGGAAAATGAAGTTAAACAGGCCTCAAAAAGAAATACATTAGTCATAATGGGGGACTTCAACTATCCCCAAATAGATTGGCCAAATTCTTGTTCTACGCATGAAAGAGAGACAAGGTTCCTCGACATGCTAGCTGATTATTCCCTTGAGCAGATGGTCATGGACCCAACCAGGGAAAGGGGATCCTGGACTTGGTGCTAACTAATGAACAAGATCTCGTTCAAGATGTCCTTGTAACTGAGCCCATAGGTACCAGTGACCACAACACAATAACCTTCAACGTAAGTTTGGATAGCAAACTGTCAGTGAAAACTAACACAGAGACCTTAAATTTTCACAAAGGGAATTTCACCAAAATGAGAAAAATTGTAAAGAACAAACTAAAAGGAGCAGTAAAAAAAATCAAATCCGTCCAAAATGCTTGGAAACTGTTTAAAAATACCTTAAAACAGGCCGAACTAAAATGCATTCCAATAAAAAGAAAGAGGCATGGAAAGTCCAAAAGGACACCAGTATGGCTTACAAACGAAGTAAAAGATGTGATTGGAAAGAAGAAAAACTCATTTAAGAAATGGAAGGCTCTTCCTACCGAGGAGAACAGAAAGGAACACAAGCTCTGGCAAACTAAATGCAAAGCAACAGTCAGGAAAGCCAAGAGAGATTTTGAGGCACACATAGCAAAGAATATTAAAAAAAAAACAACAAAAACTTCTTTAAGTACATCAGAAGCAGGAACCCAACTAGAAAAGCAGTTGGGCCACTCGACGACAATGGCCAGAAAGGGAAAATCAGCGAAGACAAAGAGATTGCTGAGCGGCTAAATGACTTCTTTGCCTCCGTTTTCACACAGGAGGACAGACAACATATGCCTTCAGCTGAGTCAGTTTTTTCAGGGAGGGAATTAAAAGAATTAAAACAGATAGAGATAAACAAGGAGGATGTTCTCATATGCCTTACTAAACTAAATGTCAACAAATCACCAGGTCCAGACGGCATCCACCCCAGAGTTCTTAAGGAACTCAAGTGTGAAATTGCTGAACTTCTAGCTAAGATATATAACCTTTCTCTAAGATCAGGCACTGTACCCGAGGACTGGAGGGAGGCAAATGTAACACCGATCTTCAAGAAAGGATCCAGAGGTGATCCAGGAAATTATAGACCAGTCAGTTTAACCTCAGTTCCAGGCAAAATGATGGAAACCATTATTAAAGAAAAAATTACTAGGCACATAGAAGAACAGGCATTGCTGAAAGAAAATCAACATGGTTTCTGCAAAGGCAAATCATGTCTTACTAACTTGTTAGAATTCTTTGAGGGTGTAAATAAACACATAGATAAAGGGGACCCAATTGATATTGTTTACCTTGACTTTCAAAAGGCTTTTGACAAAGTCCCTCACCAAAGGCTCCTAAATAAGCTCTTCAGCCATGGAATCAGGGGACAGGTCTTGTCCTGGATTGGAACCTGGCTAAACTGTAGGAAACAAAGGGTGGTAATAAATGGACACTTCTCTGGGTGGAAAGAGGTGGGAAGTGGCGTACCCCAAGGTTCAGTTTTGGGTCCGTTACTTTTTAATTTATTCATTAATGATCTGGATGTAGGAGTGAATTCTGAGGTAGCAAAGTTTGCAGACGACACTAAATTGTTCAGGGTAGTTAAAAATGAAACTGATTGTAAAGAGCTCCAGAAAGATCTCTCGAAATTGAGTGAATGGGCAACAAAGTGGCAAATGCATTTTAACCTAAACAAGTGTAAAGTCATGCACATCGGGGCAAAGAACCCCAACTACACTTATCAACTGATGGGGTCAAAGCTTTCCGAGACAAACCAGGAAAGGGATCTTGGGGTCTTGGTGGACAGCTCAATGAAGATGTCAACCCAGTGCGCTGCAGCAGTGAAAAAGCAAATTCTATGCTAGGCATGATCAGAAAGGGAATCGAAAATAGGTCAGCAAATGTTGTATTACCTCTCTACAAATCTATGGTAAGGCCACATTTGGAGTACTGTGTACAATTCTGGTCTCCGCACCTTAAGAAGGATATAACGGAACTGGAAAAGGTACAGAAAAGGGCAACAAGAATGATCCAAGGGATGGAGCAGCTCCCTTATGAAATCAGGTTGCAACGCCTTGGTCTTTTCAGCCTTGAAAGACGGCGTTTAAGAGGTGACTTGATCGAAGTGTATAAAATCATGCATGGGATAGAAAAGGTGAATAAAGAAAAATTATTTTCTTTGTCACAAAACACTAGGACTAGAGGGCACTCCCTGAAGCTCCAAGGTAGGAAAATTAGGACTAATAAAGGGAAATATTTCTTCACCCAGAGGGTCATTGGGTTATGGAACTCACTTCCAGAAGAGGTTGTGACAGCTGTCAGCCTGAACAACTTCAAGGCAGGATTAGACAGATTCATGGATACCAAGTGTATCGGTAGTTACTGAAAAGGACATTCAAGTGCCACCTCGGAGTTGGTTGAGGTAGGCAGGATTTCCCGGGTACTGGTTGTGGGGGGTCGGGAGCAGGTCAGGGTTTTGCCCTCCCTTCTGCTCGAGATCCCCGTGTACAACTGGTGGGCCACTGTGTGATACAGAATGCTGGACTAGATGGGCTGAGGTCCGATTCAGCATGGCTCTTCTTATGTTCTTATGTTCTTATGTACAGCCCTGGATTCCAAGAGGCCTGAAAGCAGGCCTCTACAGTCAACCCCGAGTGAACTTCAAGCCTCCAAGGCCAGGCGCATCCCTGTTAGTTCTCACGCTGATAAGCCAGCTAAGATTCATGAGACTAGCAGTACTCCCCAAACTCCAGGTGTTTGCTCTAATGAGGACACATTCCAATCTGGCCAAGAAGTGGTGGGAACCGAAACCTTCCCAGCCGATCCTGGGAAAGTTGTCCGACACAGTCAGCGTATTCGGGAACGGAGTCACCGGGGCCCTTAAAAGCGGGGTCCGGAGAAAGCTCCGCATCTCGAGTCAACTTTTGATTTCCTTGCCTTGTCTTTGGAACTGTGTTGGACCACGGTGGTCTTCTAGTGGAACTATCCTACTTACTAAGCTTTGATTCAGAGACTTTTCAGGACTAGTCATTTGCGGCATTTCTACATTGCTCTACTTCGAACTATTTCAAGCCTTTGGGGTGCCTGGATCTGGGATTCGACGCAACCTAGCTGATTTCCATTTTGCCTTTTGCTTCTTTCATTTATTCTCAATAAAGCATTTAACTGCAGAAACTGTGTCTTGGTTTACTCAGGGTCCGGTTCAAGCTCTATTTGCAACACAGTGGCACACATACTCTCCATAGTGGCAGGGTTTGAAGGCAATGACAAAGGACAATGGGAGCTATAGTTTACTCATCTATGAAGTGCATATGAAACCCACCAATGATGGAACTGAACAAAATTAACATAACATACCTAACATGACCAACTTTAAATACTGGTGGGATTTTGGAGGGGGGGTGTTATCCAGGTCGATGGGGGTTGTAGTTCACCCAAATTCATATGCATTTACTAATGGACCCATTCATAAAATCCAAAACCCAACAATGACTATTTCTAATGTTCATCCTTATAAAACACCCAATTCTGGCATTCCCAGAGACCTAAGCTAGTGTCGGAGGACGTCGGGCGGGGATGAGAGATAGGTCCTTCTCTGTGGTGACCCCTCGGCTGTGGAACTCCCCACCTAGGGATACTAGATTGGCCCCCTCCCTACTGAAATTTCTGAAAAACTGAAAACATGGCTTTTCGAGGAAACCTTTGGTACCGCAGTATAATTTAAACAAATCTGAATTCAGAAAATGACTTAGGAACGGCTATGACGACGGTCATGGATGTGGATAGAACATGAAGACAGAATTTTAAAATTTCTTACGGTTGTTGTTTTTATGCTTTTAAATGTTTTAAAGATGTTTTTATCTACTAATGTATGTATTTATATGGCACCGGATTGTGCTGACCTGTTCGCCGCCCTGAGTCTCCTTCGGGCTGATATGGGCAGGGTATAAATAGCATAAACAAACAAATAAATAATAAAAAGATAACAACAACAACAACAACAACCCAATTAAGAGGGCTCGAATGTACCACACAGCTACACAGCAACAAAGTGTTTTTCAGTGATATGGTACACTGGAAAGAATGCACAAAGTTGGATGGGAAGGTATATGACCCAGTACCAGTGAGAGCAATAGAGAGCATTTTATGTTTCTTTCTGCATGTTCTACATGCCTTGTATAGAAATGCTAGAAATCACAAATCTTTAGTAAGAATTTGGAAGTTTCAGGCACAGGTATGCAGCCGCCTTGTAATTCCTGCAGACAACTCTTTAGACTCACAAAGTTCAGCAGCTACTGTCAACTGAGAAGAACAAGATGACCTTATATACTTATATTTTTGTGTACTAATATACAAAAAAGTAAAGATAAAACAAAAAACAAAAAAAACTCAAAACAAATAAACAATTGGATATCAAGTTACTCCAAACAAGGTCTGAATTTGCATTGCATTTTGAACCTTGTAATTTGTAAATAAAAGGTTCAATTTGTTTAATTTTCTGTAGGTTTAATAATCTAGGAAGTGTACCAAATTCTTGTATATATATACTAGCTGTACCCGGCAAGCGTTGCTGTGCCCTATTTAGGAGATGCGAGAAAGTCTGAGTATGTAAGGGTTGGAAATGATGTTACTTACGGTCTTGGTGGGGTCATGTAGGCATGAATTGCGCACTTTCTATGTGTGCTCCAAATGATGTCACCTGGAAGCATGAGTTGTATTGTCATATAGCAGAGGAAGTGTTTTGATTCTGGAGTGTCTCCACTCAGCAAAGTCTGTAGTGGTTGTGGAGGAGTGGCAAGACGTGGAAGGGACACTTTACCCGCTAGGCAGCACATTCCCGGTGTTTCTGCTGGGTATTTCAGGGCTTTGCTGTGACAGCAGATGTGCGTTAGGGTGCCAATGTCGGCCTCTGGCGCCATGCTGTAGTCTTTTGCAGCGTTGTATCTGAAGGCTGGGCGGTGGAATTGGTTGTGGTGTTTTTGAAGTTTGTTTTCTGTGTTGCAACGTCGTGTTTCTGCGCTCCTTGCGCGCTGCTGTTGTGTTGCATTTCTGCGTCTTTGTTGTTCCTGGCTGCGCGCTTCTTCTTGTCGTGCAGTTCTTTGCATTTGGTTCTCAGCTGTGCGTCGTGCAGTGACCTGTTGTCTGTGTCTCTGCTGCGCAGTGTGTTTCTGTTCTGGCGTTTGTTCTGCCCTTTTTTGTTTGATGTATGTAGCGTTGCGAGTGTGTCGTCCGATGCTGTTATTTTTAGAAGACATGGCTTGTCTTTTGGGTCAGTTTCTGTCTGTGTGGAAGGAAGGAATGGTTTTTGTTTGTGGTGGTGGTAGGTGTTGTGTGTACGGGGTCCCGTAAGGTTGGTGGGATGGGTTGTGATTGGAAGTTGTGTTGTGTTGTGTGGGTAGGAATTGCTGGAGAATTGCTCCCTCATAGAGTTTGGTTTTGACAGTTTAACCCTCAAACACCAACTGACAACTTAAATCTCTCAGCATTCTATCCTAGCATTGGATGGCTCTGGCCAGCGTTGCTATGGTTACTCATCCTCCGTGCATTTTGTGTGGGCCGATGTTGGCCAATGGCATTCGCTGGCAGCCGCGGAGGATGCTGGGAAATGTAGGGTTTTTTACTCGTTGTTTTGGGGGCCTTTTAGGTTTTGGGGGAGTTTCTTTGCTACAAACGTACCTTGCTTGAGGCCTAATTCTGTTGGCAAGTTTGGTGCTTCTGCATTGTAAGGTTTCTCTGTTTGGGACGGTCGTTCCATGACGGGAACCCCCTTATATAATAGATTTGTCAACAGAGTGTACATCCATCATCTTCAGTCTATTACCTCATTAAGATAAGATGCACCTACTACTGCAACATCACCTAAAAGCTAATATATAACCATATGGAATAACTAAAACGTCTAACAGTAAAAACATATCCTGCTATTCTTTGAAAATAAATTAAATTAATTAATTAATTTAAAATCCAGTTGTTATAGGAATTGTGAATTTGGGACATGACCAAAATATGAAAAACTATTTACTGCAGCAGAATTGTATTTATAGCATTTGGCTAAGTTTGAAAGGTGCTAAACACTCCCAAAATATTGATTTACAAAAGTTCCCTGTCCACCAGTTTTTTCCTTTTTCCATTTCCCTTTTATAGATACATACGGATAAGGCATGAACAATAATCTGGTCTGGGGAGGCTGGTGCGGCGGCAGCTGTGAGGGTCACTGTTGGACTCGTAGTGAGTGTCAAAGGCAGCCCCTGGTTGGCGCTTGTTTGGAGTAAGTAAGTCCCTGGTGTTCCAGTGGGCTGCAGATGAAAAGACTGCCACAAGAGAAAATGAGATCAACACAATGAACTCAACAGAAAGACTTCACCAAGAACATTTTTGCAATGTCTATCTAGGACACTGGTTCCCAACCTGTGGTCCGTGGACCACCAGTGGTCCGCAAGAACAAAAATATGGTCCACGGCATCACCATTACTACACCGTTTTCTCAAAACCATGTGGCAATGAGAGCGACTGGTCTCGTAAAACCCTCTTTTAGTGCCAAAGCAACAGGGATGTTGGGAGGGGAGAGGCTGACTACCCACGAAAGATTACTATTACCACATCAGGTCTAGATAATTAAATATGGTTTTCTGTGGGCAAGCACTTTATTTATATTCTGCTTTATCTCCCTGGAAGGACTCAGAGCAGATTACAATATACACATAGAAGGCAAACATTCAGTGTCTTTTACACACAGTAAAAAACAACATACAACATAGACAAAGGTAAAGGCCTTCCCCTTTTTCCATCTCCTGCGTCTGAAGGGAATGTTCAACCACAGCCATGGGGAGATGCTCTTGTTCCATTTTTCCATGCTGAGAAGCTTGTTGTCCATACACATGTCTAATTGTGTTGCCAGCATGTCTGCATGGGGCGTCCTTTTACTTTCCCACTGAGGCAGTACCTATTGATCGACTTGGATTGTATGCTTTCGAACTGCTAGGTTGGCAGGAGCTGGGCTGACAATTGGGAGCTCACCATGACTCGTGGTTTTGAACTGCCAACCTTCCGGTCAGCATATTTCCTGCAACTAGCGGTTTAACCTGCTGTGCTATCACAGCCCTCTTCTCTTGTTTGTCAAATTTTCCCCATTCTTCCTCCAAGAATCTCTAGTTAGGAATAATTTTACTTCCCTATACCCACGCTTTATCTTCCCAACAAGACTGACAGCTAACTTAAGAGTTTGTGGTACGGACAAGGCCAGGGTCATGATAATGGCTACTCGGTATTTGAAAAAACTGGGTTCGCCCTGTTCTAATTCGACATTACTTAGTTCATCCTCTGTGTGTATGCGTTAGCTTTCAAGCTCCCTGCCAACTCAAGATAGTAATCCCATGAATTTCATAGGCTTTATTTAAACTCAGAGATGTTTTTTTTCCCAGTTGCTTCATCTGAAATATAGATTACAGCACGTCCCGACACGCGCAGACCGAACGCTTACCCCCCCCCATTTTGCCCCCACCCGGGAGGGATCTCATGGCAAGCCTTGCCTCCCCCGCTGCCTCCGCTTCAGTCACATCTCCCACTCGCGGAAGCATGGCGCGCCCAGTGGAGACCATGAGGGGCCCCCACTCCTGCTTCCTCCAGACCCGGGAATCCGGCTCAAGAGGTGAACGGGGAGCGGAGAGGGAGGAGAGGGCCATGTGAGAGCCATTCAGCAGTCGAACCCTCTGCCCCAAAGTGCGGTAGAGGCTCCTTCTTTGGAAGCTTTTAAACAGAGGCTGGATGGCCATCTGTCAGGGATGCTTTGAATGCAATTTTCCTGCTTCTTGGCAAGGGGTTATACTGGAAGGCCCACGAGGTCTCTTCCAACTCTATGATTCCATGATTCTTAATAAACCTTTAAATGAATAGAAGAGCTGATGTCTCCAGTTGAGACAATCCCCTCCCCCAACATCCTACTTCCAGATTATCTCATTTTTAAAATCCTGGTTTCAATTTAAAAAAGCAGGCAAGTTGAGTATGGTAAAATTATGCTAGTTTTATGGTACCTACTGGCAGAATCTCAAAGGTCTGTAGTGTCCCACTATTTAGTGTTATCGTCTCAGAGTCAACAGAAGCTGCAGGAGAGTCAGCGGAAGCTATGGGAGTAAAAGGGAAAATACACAGAAATAAGTTTTAAAACATCTTTTCAATATTGAAGTGATAGAACATAAAGTAGAATTGAATGATGTAAGCTGCTGGACTACACTTCCAAGACAGCAAAGAAAGTAACATGGAAATTAAACTTGTAGATAAAGAAGTCACTGTTAAAAATTGTACTGGGAAATAATAAATTATACAGAAGGTGTAGCAGAGATAACAACGTGCAAGAACTACACAGAAATAGATGAAAGTGTAAAACTTTCTGCTAATATGAATAACACCATGAACATCCCATCTCAGAATAGGTCCACAATGACAAAGTGAGAATTACTTAATCCATAAAATTAGTAAAATAATAATAATAATAATTATAACATATCATAAGTCAGCTTTATCTCTCTTAAAAGAGGTCCAAAGCGGCTAACAACAGTAAAAACAATGCAAAATAAAATTTAAAACTTTAAAAAACATACAAACACTAAAATGAGATTAAATACTGAAACTATTAAAAATAAATTGCTTGATGTATGGATATAATTTCAAGTATCCTGAAAAAGGACAAAAAGGTTACAAACTTTTCCTTAAAGGGGAAGATGTGTTTCAAAATTCCAACACTTTTTGTTTAGCAAGATATCAATTCTTTCTATTGCTAAGTGAACTGGTGCCATTTAAGAATTGAAAGGAAACAGTGGTAAAACTCAATGTATTGATTAAGGCACTGAGGGGATGGCAGGAACCACCCTCACAAAACACAAAATGTTTACAGACCACATAAATATATAATACATATAGTAAATAGGAGTAAGTGGACACATATCTAGAACGGGGCTTCTTAACCTTTTCCCACTAAATATCCCTTTCCACCAGAGGAATTATCATGTGATCCCAGGTATAAAGGTATATAAAATAAGTATAAAAATAAAACATTAATGTTAACAAATAAGCATTTGCAAGGCTTGCCAAACAGGATGATTTTCCTTTTTTTGTGGAGGCAAGCTGAAGCATTTTCTGCAGAGTAAACACCACATCCTGTTGCTAACAGATTAGTGTTAGTATCAAGGTGACTTTCAGACTTTTATTGTTGCCCAATATTGAGTTAAGGGGACCCACAGTATAAGAAGCCATGATCTATTTTTATTGTCATTGATTATATTTTGATTTTATTTTATTGTAATTTGTTGTTTGGGCTTGGCCTCATGTAAGCCACCCCAAGTCCCCATCGGGGAGATGGTGGCGGGGTATAAATAAAGTTTATTATATTATTATTATCTATAAATTGCCTTTACCAGTGACTTTATTGGAAGTTGGGAGAATTCAGAACACACAAAATCATTCTTACAGCGTATCTACTGAGTACAGGCGTGTATATGCACATATGGATCAGGTGGAAGCTATATGTCTTTCTGATTTCTTATGTCAGAGATGGGCAACAGTGAGCAGCTAGGAGGCTACATGAGCCCACAAAGAGAACTTTGAAGGCCACACTCTTGCAAATAAATCAAACATTTTTGCTGCCACTGAAAGAAAATGTGCATAATTCCACAATACACCTTGGATAGGAGTCTTCTTGCTATTGTTGTGTGCCTTCAAGTTGTTTTGACTTATAGTAACCCTAAGACAAATCTATGACAGAGTTTTCAGAGGCTATAAGTGTGTCACTTGATCAAGGTGTCACCCAGTGGGTTTTTATGGCCGAGTGGGGATTCAACTGTATTCTCCAGAGTTGTAGTCCAATTATCAAACCACTCTGGCTCCACCATTTTATAATGTGTAGTCTGTATGCAAGACAGAGGAAACGTACATGCACATGGAAGAAGCCACCTTTCTGCTACTCCCAAATGCAGATTGTAACGGTGCAGCAAGCGCACAAGAAACTTTTAAGTTCCTAAAGGGTTTGCTTAAAATGTGTTTTGAAAGTGTCCCTGCATAAAGGATCTTGAGTTTGCAAGGTTTTTGCACTGTTATATTGTGTTTCTGCAATCCTGTTTAGTTCTGCACTGCTTGCAAATATATTGGTTGCATTGATTGATCCCTAATACCTGTAAATCATTGTTAACAGAGCCCAATTAAATTTGTCCCACCCCTTTCCCCAGGGACTAGGGAATACATCCATTTTCTTTCAGAGCTTTCCTGGATCTCTCCAGATGAGGACGCGAGCGCAGGTTTGCCAGGCTACCCCTTGGTCAAGCCATCTTCTAACACAAGACAAAGACTTTCCTTGGGTCTCATGCAGAAAGCCCAACATATCGGACGGCTGGGTGGCTCTGAGGAGACCCAGGCGCCTTCAAGCTAGTCGGCTGGCACCCAGAGGAAGGTCCCATACCTTCAGTATAGGCCAGCTGGCTAGGGTTTCGAGTGTCCTTACCTAGAGACCACGAAGTCAGAGAGGACTTTGTGAGCCATCCGGCTGAAGCTTCCAGAATCCAAGCAACTAAGAGACTGTAAAGTATCCTTTTGGAGTTAAGATAACTCAGTTTTTGTACAATAAAACCTGTTTGAGTTATCTATAGTGTCCAACTTGGTCCTTGGGAGCCCCAAGCCTCTAAAGGAAGACAAGAAGAAATCTCCCAGTGTAGATACCACATTCTTGCCCTTCCCTGGGTGTTTACAGACCAGGTGCAACAGCACACAAATTCTCGAATTTCTAAATGCCAGGGAATCCTTTGATTGTAAGAAGGGTGATAGTGGAGCAACAAGTCAGGAACTTCAGCCACTTACAGACATGGGTAATCTGGACTGGAATCTGTAATGCTGCCATGGGCCCCGGGGAATGGCTTGAATTCTCATCCAGACGAGCTACTCGAATCTGCAGGTGCTGAACTCCAGAACCAGAATGATTGCTTGGCAAGGATTTATTTTCTGAAAGCTGGTGCCCTGGAGTGTTTTTTTGGCTTTCGTGAAGCTGTTTCAGACCTTTTATGAGAACTAAAAACAAACAATCATGTTGAAAATATACAAATAAAGAGAAAACCTTCTGCATTATAAAATCGTCTTCAGAATTTATTTCCCTGCCCCACAATATAAAGTCACAGTTAAAAATCACTATTCATTTTTCTGTTTAGATACTTGCTTGGTCACCACTGGTGACCAGCCATACAAGCAGGTGGAACTTCCTCAAGGGACATGAGCAGACCCTCATATTGGGAGAGAAGCCAGCCCTGGCTCCCCCAGACTGCTGTATGGAAACCAATGAGGTGGAAGAAGTAAGGACAAAATGTAATGCTCTGTCCGCCTGATCTATTGCTTTGGTATTACAAGTAGACGAAATCGTCTATGACCAGTATGAGCATATAGTAGAAGTTATACAGTATAGATACATTTGATGACCATCTCATTAGCATGCATCTACTTACATTTGACTTTTAAAATTATTTTTTTATCATAACTTTCTTTTCATATATGGTGGTAGACAAGAAGGAGTAAACCACCACACGGCTCACATTTTTTATTGAGAGTCGGCCTGAATCCCCAGGGGGCGGGATATAAATAAAGTTGTTGTTGTTGTTATTATTCTATCATACAAACTGATAAGAGGAAAAATTTATCTTTTTTCACTGCAGGTTCTCTCTAATGGATGATTTAGATTCTCTCTCTCTCTCCCTCTATCTCCAAACCTTGATTTTGCCACTTTACATAAGGGACACCATTTTACTATGCCTTTGTATACAACTTGAACGTTCATGGATTTTAGCATCCATAGGGTTCCTGGAACCAAATCCCATTCCACCGCTATTTCTCAACATGCTGGGATCCTGTGACGTTCTGCCTCTGATCCTGGAAGGGACACACAACCATTATGGCCAGTAGCTATCATAGTGGAGAGGGGTAAGTGGTGTAGCAGTTTGAATGTTGGCCTAAAATTGCAGGAGACCAGGATCCAAATCTCTGCTGTGCCATGGAAAGCCATTTGGTGACCTTGAGCAGGTCACACTCTCCGATCCTGAGAAGAAAACAATGGCAAAACCTTTCTAAATAACTATTGCCTAATAGACTCTATGATAGAGTTGCCATGCCACAGCAGCTTGTTGGCACATAATGACAATGACTGGTAGCCACTGACAGCCTTGTGATAGTGAATTGTACAGTATTTTGGTGTGCCTTGTCTGAAGAAATAATTCCCTCTTTGGACAGTGTAAAGAAAAACTAACGCTTTTCCTTTTTTTGCCCAGCAAATATAAGAAATACAATAAGGGCAAAGCACAACTCCAGAAAAGCCGAAATAAAAGTGTTCCTTTAGTCTGATGATAGGACCAATGTGCCCATATGGAAGAGTTATCCCTGTTACAAATCTCTGTGAATTAAACCACAATGCAATGTGCAATTGCTAGAAAGTCATAGATTACCCCTGCCCCAGGTCTGGCAGTTTTAAAAGATGTTCTGGTTTGAAAACATCAGGATATAAACTGTGAATATGGACCCTAATGCACAGAGATTTCAAACAAATTATTCAAAGCTCCTGAAAATTACAACATATAAACCCCTTAATACATTACCAGGAAATGAAACATCTTTGTGGTTTGCAATCTGCCTCTTGATTGTCCACCATTTACTGCGAAGCCATTGTGGGGAACGCACGCTGCTCCAGCCTTCGGCCAGCAGGTCCCAATTGATATCATTTTCATCAAACACTTCTAGCTCTGCTATTCTGGCAGGATTACAGAGGAGAGAAAATAGGATGTTAGAAGATCCATCTTGTTCAGAAGGAATGTTCAATGTTGTATTGAATGAAAAAGCCTTCCTTGTAGGTCTTCCTAGTATCCCTATCCCACATTATTCTCATTTGAGTCCTCTTGCCTTTGTTGCCTTCCAAAAACTTATTTCTTGGCTTTTTTTGAGGAATGTGTCACATCATTGTTCCATTCAGCCTCCAATGAAAAGAGGATTTATCCAAAACACGTTGGATCATAATCCTATTTTAAATTTTTTGTGTGCGAGTGCTAGGAGTGACTTGAGAAACTGCAAGTCACTTCTGGTGTGAGAGAATTGGCACTTTATAAGGATGTTGCCCACGGGACACCTGGATGTTCTGATGTTTTACCATTCTTGTGGGAGGCTTCTCTCATGTCCCCGCATGGGGAGCTGGAACTGACAGAGGGAGCTCATCCATGCTATCACCAGATATGAACCTCCAACTTGTACTTCAGTACTGCCGACACAAGGGTTTAACCCAGTGGTCGGGAAATTTTTTGATTCAGCCATGAAAGCAAAATATTTGGAAATTTATTTCAGTGAGAACCATATATATATCATATATATTTTAAGACGCTCCCAGGCTCCGCAGGAAGGCAGTGTTTGGATGGCCTAAGTTTGCTTATCCCTGAGATAGAGCTACTGACCGTAGACTTTGAGTGCCCGCTCCTGCTCCATGGTTCGAGCCTGGCTCCGTGGTGGCTTCTCATTGTCCTCCTTCCCCTTCCCCTTCCTCTTCTGCTCATGGCCTCTGCCCGCCACAGCAGCCCCAAAGACAGCATCCCGCCTCCGAGAAGCCCTGCGACTGCCCTTCACCCGCTCCTGAGGCTCCATCTGCCTCAGGAAGGCCTCAGGAAAGCCCCCGAAAGAGACTTAAGCTACATTTCCCGGTGACGCCTGCGACGCTCCCGCCCTTCAGACTGGCCGGAATTCCTTGCGCGAGGTGTGACGGGAGAGGAAGTCCTTTTTCCCTTTTCTCGGGAACAAGAAAAGGCACATTTTCCAAGATGCCGGCTTCCGGTTCTTTTTTTTTAAGAACTGGAAGGAAAAGTGGGATGGCAGACCCGCTGAGGGTGCTGCTGCTTCCTTTCCGGGATTTTTTGGCCGAGAAGAGATGGGCGAAGCTGAGCCGAGGAGCCCAAAAAGTGCTGGCGAGCACGGCAGGGACAGGGCTGTTTGTGCCCGGAGTGGAGGCCGAGGGGCTGCCTCTGGGAAGAGCCAGACACAATCATCAAAAGAGCCACACCTGGCCCCCGAGCCATAGGTTCCCAACCCCTTGTTTAACCCACTGCACAACTAGGAGCTCCTATCCTATATCATTAATCCGAGTGATATAGGATTATGATCCAACATAGTTTGGGGTAGAATCCCCATTTTTGGTATTTGCTCCCCTATAGTCTTTGGGATCAAATACATATCTATTCTGGAATGGGATTGATACCTTCATGGGGGGAAAAGTGAAGTCCACAACCTTTCCTATTGGAATTGCCATGGATTTATAAATCCTAAATTATCCAGTAAATTGAAAAAAGATTTCGGGAATTTATCCCATTTCGGTTTAATATTTTTGGTTGATTGTTCAGAAGGAATGTCACATTGCTCTTGTTCTCGTTGGTTTGTAAGATCGAAAAGCTATGCTATTTGGGACATATCAATGTACAACTAGTAATATATGGTCTCAAGAAGGATTGCTTGTGGGTAGGAAAGGAAATACAGCTTCTCAGCATGGACAAGATCTCATGAATGAGCTACCCAATACTCAGGACTGCAACTACTAACAGGCTGAAGTGGGAAAGACTACTTTTTCTGGATTGAAACTCCAAGAATTACTCTCAGAGCATGACTGAGGGATTTTGGAAGATATAATTTAAAAATATAAAATTTTCCAGCATGAAGTAGACTGTGGTTTTCCCACTTCTGATGTAGCTTTTCAGTGTATATAAGTGGATATTTACTCTGATAACATTATGCAAGTTCTAAAATTCAATATGTAAACCAATTAAGCCAATCTATGAATCATCTGAGAATCAAAATACCTAAACACAGTTGCTTTTGGGGGGACAATTTTAAGAAATATCACAATCACTGAAAATCTAAAGTAAGGGATACTTTCAAGTCCACCTCTCCATCTAAATGCAAATTGTTTCCTAGAAAGGGAGCACGAACCTAAGGATCAGGTTTATTTCATCCTCCTTAGTCCACTCAGTGCCCCCACTTTGTTTCCAGTTTAGATAGTTGAGCCATTTGGAACGGCACTGCTTCTCAGACCGTGTCCCAACTCGTTCTGCCACAGCAGCCCAGGATACGCCTTGTGTGACAATGTCACCAGGTTCCGTACTAGTTAATTCATGTACTACTTCGGCAAGTCTCTTTTCTTCTTCTTCTGTCCATTTGCCTGAAATTAAAGGAAGGAAGGAAAGAATATGCATATAATACATGCTGCTGTAGAGAAGTGTGGTGTTCTCAAAGCTTGGGCTTAATGTGCTTGGGTATTTTTAGTGCTCCCCTTCTCTTCTACAGTGAAACCTCAAATTAAGAGTGTGCCAACTTAAGAGCATTTTGAATTAAGAGCTATTTCCTCGACCTAGGTTTAGCTTTGACATAAGAGCAGCATTTTGTGTTAAGAGCTAGCACCAGAAGGAGCTTTAGTGCGAGAGTACAGGGCTTTAGGGCTTCAAGAGAGCAGCGTCCATGCCTCGTGCTCTTCTCCATTTTGGGAGATTGCTGTCTGCTTTGATTTTGTATGCTTTGAGGAACTTTGGGTTAATTGATTTTGTGTGGTTTTTATTCTTGGTATGTTTGGTTCCATGAAGAGAGAGGGAGGGAGGCTAGAAGGAGTACAGTATGAAGGAAATGATGCTTCTGTCTCTTCGCTTTGTGCTTTGTGCTTCCTTGCCACAACTTTGTGCTTTGACCAATTTAACGTTGATCTTTCTTAGACAAGTGGGAAATGTTTAACAGACATGCTATTAACAGAAGCTTGATTATTAATAGCAAAATATTGGAAAAGGGGAAATGAAAATACAAATTAGTGAATGGTATAAAGAAGTTTGGAAAATGGCGCTGAACAATAAGCTAACATTAAGCTTAAAAATAAAGAAGGGACTATGGAAAAAATCACTCTGAAAACATTTGGAGAAAATTCTTAGAAAAAGTTCTGGAAAAAGAAGATGGGAATTTACCTCCACCAGAAGCGAACTTTTGGTGGAATTTTAGAAGAAGAGATGGCTCTGGAGAGGTGGCGCATGGGGGTGAAAGAAAATAAAAGAGGGGGGAATGTACAGTATATATCTATATAATAGCAAATCCTTCAAAAAATAATAAAGAAAAAATAAAGTGGATCTTTCTTTTTTACTGTTCTATGTGGATGCACATTTATACATTATTTGTTAATTATAAAGTACATTTTCTTGTTTAAAAACACATAACATCAGAAATAGGGATGGGTAGTGTGGTGAAGTGTTAATTTTTAATTACAGGTTAAATGAGATTTTCTGTATGTGTTAAAATGTTAAAGTTGAAATAGGCCATAACTGGTTAATATTAGGGGCCAGCCTCTGAAGGGAGGTTGAGTTGCCATGGTAACAGGGGAGGGGTCAGCAGCTACCCTAAACATATTGTAGAGAATGCTCACAAGAAAGCGGACTATAAAGACAGGAATTCTTTATTAACACCTTCAGAGAGACAGCCTTTGACCAAGCTAGTCTGGCCTCTTATTTTCACCCCCCCCCCCAAAGTCGCACATACATCAATATTGTAAAGAAGTACTGGCCGATTGTCTCAGAGATCCCAGGCCTGGAATCTCCCCCAATTGTGGCCCACAAGCGAACAAAAAATCTGGGGCAAATTTTGACTCATTCTAATCATATTAGACAGCCTAAATCTAATTTAACCCCAGGGAGTAGACCGTGCGGTAGTTGCTCAGTCTGTGTGAACATTTGTCAAGAGAAAACTATATACTGCCCCTTTAAGAACCAATACTTCCCAGTAAAATTCTTTGGAACCTGTGCTTCTTCTAAAATTGCGTACGCAATCACATGTGATTGCCAAAAAACCTATGTAGGTATGACATCAAGAAAATTAAAACAAAGATTTATAGAGCATCGTAGTAAAATTAATGCGGGAAGTACGGAAATGCCATTCTACAAACATTGCCTCGATTTTAAACACTCTCCAGCATCTTTAAAACTTCAAAGAGAAGGCTGATGTTCCAGCACATGGCAACACCACCCAGGTGCTCCTTAAACTTGAATTACTCTGGACAATTAAACTGCATACAGAATTACCTTATGGCCATAATGAGCCGGTCGGACCACATACCTTTCTAATTAGTTAGGTATACTTTAAATGTGTGTGCTTTCCTAGCAGTTTTCACCTTTACGGTCACCCCTTCGGATTGAGATGGGGTTAAAATAGGATCTCATTCTATTGCAGTACGTATTGTCAAAAATGACTATGTATATATATAATTTTGTGTACTGGGTTATATGGTTACTCGTTATTGATTGTTATTATTGATAATTTTAGGAAAAGAACCTGCTTATATTATGTAATAGCCTTGAAAAAGATGCGAAACGGAAAACAGCGGCCCCGATCCCAGAGGGTACCCCTCCCGTCGGCTTGCCTAATTGGATTTCGCGGGGCCTGGATGTTTGGCTCCGGTTCTTTGCTTTAATGCGATTCCTACATTTGGAAAGGGTTTCTTTGCCTACTGTCCTTGGATTATAATTTTCAAATGACTATGGACCTTTGGATTATCCTTTGAATGACTGTTTGGACATTACATTTGGAATTTCGTTTCTTCTGCACTCTGGACTGAGATATATAGACCAGTTTTGCGCCAAGGATACGGTAATATGTATGTAACATGTTGATTTATTGATATATGATATATAATATCTATGAAACCCTCCCATACAATATATTAACCAATATATTAAGATTTTGATTGTGTAGAATACCTTCTTTTTGAACATTATTGGTTACTAACTGTAGCACACCAGTTCTTGTTTGTGCCTGGAGGGCAGGGGGCAGCACCGGGGGTCCCACTCGCATTGGAGCCAGCTGATTCTGAAGAGGATTTGGAGGGGCTAGAAGAAGGGGATTTTGAGGTAGCTGGGCCTTCTTCCCACACAGAAATACTGTCCTGGGATGACGGCTGGCCTGATCCTTACGAGACGCAGGAAGGCCATTCGAATTCGAAAGCAGTGATAGTGAAGATTATGAACGGCCGGGGGGGCGAGGCTCGCAAGAAAGAATGTGGGAAACAACCGAGGGAGAGGCCCGGGAAGCAGATGGGGAGTTCGACTCTCACGAAGATAGGGAACCAGGTGTTGGGAGGCAAGGTCGAATGTTTGATAGGACGGAGCATTGAGGCTAGCAGGAGGGGTTGGTTCCACAGCCTAGACCGACCGAGGGCCCGCAGCACAGATTGGAGGAGAAGCCTAGAGCGTCGGGGGCCTCGCCAAGGGGATTAAGTATAGGATCCGTGGGAACGGATCCTCAGTACTTCGGCCACGTCTATCCTATACAGATGTGTAGCGAAGCCAAGACCACGTAGCTAAGTTTGGGGCTAGTGGCCTGCCAAGAAGAGTTTGTATCGTGTAACCTTGTTTTGTTCCTTGATCCGCTAGTTAAGCGGAGCCTTGCCAAGTCTTTGGATCTTTCTTGCCAAGTTTGCTTCTGGACTATACCTTTTACCTTTTGGATTACTTTTGATATTTTTATGGACAATTACCCTTTTCAACTGTTTTTTATTATTCAATAAAGTAGTTAGCTGATTATCGTCTCTCTGTGTGTGATTAAGGGGCCGGCCTAGGTCTTGCATCGTGACACTAACCCTGACTCTTTATTGCTGAAAGTTGGAGTTTTCCTGTCAGCGAAGCTAGAGGGCCGCTTTGGCTGAGCAGTTGGGGGTCTGTCTGTTAAACTGTCAAGATAAGCTCTAGGAGGGAGCAGGTTCTGAGGGCAGTCTGTTTTTGGAGCTGTAGAGAAACAGTTCTAGGAGATTGGGCTTGCGAGCCAATCCGTTCATAAAAGCCTGTCGCACTCCAGCCGGGAACCAGGGCCCTTTAAATATCCACACAACCACGTCTGGAAATAACAGTCTATTTATTGAAGTAAACAATGTCCAAATAATATCAGTAAACATGAACATAGCCAAGGCAAAAAGCATTCGAGAAAATCCCAGGAAATGTTCCCAAAGCCTCAGGCTAATTAAGTTGTAAGGTCTCTGAATATAAATTCACTAAGAAGCAGCAGAACTTAAAACTAGGATAGTCCCAAAAAGGCAAGCTCAAGTTCTGTCATGAATGATCAAAAAATCATGAAATCAGGAGTTCACGGAACTGCTTGCAATAGAATCAAAAGTTGACCAGGAACTGAACTTCAACCTTTACAGGGCTAATAACAAGATCTCAACATTCTAACATTTCCCTCCCTTTTCCCTGGGAAAGTAACAGCTGCAGCTAGAAAACAAGCCAGGTGTCTCCATTCCCGCCCACTGGACTCTCAGAAAAACTAAATTCCCTTAACTGCTTTTCCAGAGTTTCATCACCTTGGCCCTGCACTGAAAATCACACAGATCCCTGTACACCACAACCTACAACCCCTGGAGCCACAGAAGCCACAGGCCCAACAAAGCCTGAGGGCTAGAGATAGGCAAAAGGGTGTCGATAGGAAAGACACAGTGCCTGTGTGAGACTAGTTGGGAACTAGTCTAGTTGAATAACAGTAACAGCTGAACATCTTAACTTTGTACTTTCATTAATGGAAGTGTAACTGATAAGAGTTGAGCCTCTAAGGAATTGTTATCACAAAGTAACCATCAAGCTTAAGTGCCAAACCTCAAATAAACTGTTTATTGTTGTTTCACTTTCAAAACTCTCTCTGTGCCAGTAATTTAAAACCCAAGCCTCTCTCTGTGTTGGAATATTTGGTGGCAGCGTAAGTCAGAAATAAATAAGAGATTTCTGACAGGAAATAAGATATCCATAGCGGTCAGTGGACATTGCTTCTCCACAGCTAGGTTGGGGGGCGGGGGCAGAACGGATTAATAGCATTTCAATGGGGAAATTCACTAAGATAAGAGTGTTTTAAGTTAAGAGCTTGGTCATGGAACAAGTTAAACTAAAGGCAACGCTGTATTTGAAATTGGCCCCCTATCCGTAAATGCAACCATTCATGGCTTGAAAATGATTTTTTTTAATTCCAAAAAGCAAGCATTGATTTTGCCATTTTATATAAGAGAAATCATGTTGCTAGACTCTGATCTGTCCCAAACTAGCCAAAATAAGCTGTCGGAGCAAATATACTGTAAATTCTTATAAGTCTGAGACATAGGGTGTGTCAGATGTTTCCTGAATCATGAGATACAATTTCACCCACTTTTAGACATACTTGCATGATTTACTAGCACGAGAAGGCAAGAACTGTTAATGACACAGTGTAGCATAGTATTTTTGCATGTAAAACTAGGCTACAGCTGACTATCTTACCATTGAATTGAGGCAGACATTCCACACACCCTAGCCATCATGTGGCTGGTAGGCAGAAGACAGCAGAGATGTGTCAGGATATGTGCCTCTAGCCAGATGTGAGATGATCAATTCATCTACTGATGTCTATTAGTGGATGATGCAATTTTTGCTATGGGGATATATTCAGATGCCTCTTTAATTCTCTTCCACTTTCCATCAGTCATGGAACAGCTATGAACTGCAGCAGCTCAATGGTAAGCCCACAGGTGGCTTTGGTGGTTATCTGTATACCTCTGTATACCTTAATAAAGCGGAATGTTTGTATGTATGTATGTGTGCGGAGGGCAGAAGGGCGGATATGTGGCAGCTATTTGCATAAAGTCCTTTGATTGGCCAGCCTCGCCACTCCAAAATTCTAAGGCACCAGACAGAGGGCATTGATTGCCACTGATTAGCCAGCATTCCAGAATCCAGGCCTCTACATTCAAACAACAGGATTTCTTCCCACTTAGGGGAAAAAATGCACCCTCAACATTCCCTCCCCACTTGGCTCTGTGAAAACAAAATGGATTCCTGTTTTCTCCTCCCCCTCAACTTTTAGAAAACGGCTGCCTGCCATTCGGCTGCCTGCCATTCGGCTGCCTGCCATTCGGCTGCCTGCCATTCGGCTGCCTGCCATTCGGCTGCCTGCCATTCGGCTGCCTGCCATTCGGCTGCCTGCCATTCGGCTGCCTGCCATTCGGCTGCCTGCCAGCAGAGCAGGCCAGAACATTACAGGCCCCAAAAGAGAGTTTAGGACAGGATGGGCCATGAATGATGGGATTTGCAGTACCTTCACGCAATTCACTTCCCAGAAAACACTGTAGCCCCTACAAATCACAAACCAGGCCCAAAATTTACAGTAAGGCTTCATTAGCTTGATTTTCCTGACTAGGCCTCAGTTAATGAGACATTGTGTATGGCCAGGCCTCAAAAGGGAGTTTAGAACAGGATGGGCCACGAATGATGGGATTTGCAGTACCTTCACCCAATTAACTTCCCAGAAAACACTGTAGTCCCTACAAATCACAAACCAGGCCCAAAATTTACAGTACGGCTTCATTAACTTGATTTCCCTGACTAGGCCTCAGTTAATGGGACATTGTGTATGGCCTGAATTAACAGTAAGCAACCTTGGCACACTGAGCCCCTATGACCCAAGATTCATTCTACTGCAGTTTGGAGTAGGGAGGACCATAGATGATGGGACTTGAAGTACCTCCATGGATAATGGGATTTGTACTACTTCACAACCCATCATTCCCCACAGACCACTGTGGCCCAGAACCAAGACCGAAAAAGACCAAACTTGGCACACAATGCCCCCCATAACCCACACTCCATCCGACACAGCCACAACGACACAGCCATGGCCCCAACAACACCATAACTAACAACAATTCCAACCCTTACATACTCAGACTTTCTCGCATCTCCTAAATAGGGACTAAGGCATGGACTACTGTGGCCAGATCTGACTTCACGAGGTACGTTCGCAGCTGGTGCATGAGTTTTAATTGTGCGAAGGCCCTCCCAGCCACCGTCGACGCCTGAGCTTCAAACATTAGTGATGAATCTAGGAGAACATCCAAGCTGCGGACTCATTTGCTTTGAGTCTCATTGATTTAAATATGTTTGCCACTGAGTCAACTCAATCATATTCTACATAAAATGTTCCATACAATAATATGATAACACATTGACATGTCATAGTACACGGACAGCTTGATTTAGGAAATATATCTCATTCAACACTGAAAAAAGAAATTTTAGTGATAATATAACCATGGCACAAAGGCACTGAAAACTCATCTGAGAAGTTGCGTGGACAACTCCCCGAGCAAAGACTCAATCCACTGTATTTTGGAGAAAATAAAGCAAGGACTACTTGGGATCTCCCAACATTGAAAAACATATATTGTAACCTCTGCCTTCCAGCCAATAAAAGGATGGTGATCATTATAAGAAGCCTTATCGCCTTAATTTGTCTATGACAAATAATATGCGGTATGGCGCTGAAAGTTAAATATCTATTATTGAAAGGCGATCTATATGCCAATGAAACTATTTCAACTGAGAAAAGTACCAGTATACCAAGACTTAGCTTGATTTTTTTTCTTTGTCAATTATTGTAATGTTTATACCTGTATTGCAGGTGTCCTTCATCAGCCTGCATCGGTCTTTTACTGAAGAAGCACTTCTTCCAAGAGCTGCTCCTATAGTTGCCCAGTCATTGCCATGCTTTATCCTTAACCTAAATGGTAGAATATGGTTAGTTTTGACCACAAGTGCATTGTCAAACAGTAAACAAGCTGTTTCTTTATGCATTGAAGAATGGAGACAGTCCAACTGATCAGTCCACTTTCCCCGCTTTTTAGGTGCCATGGTATGCCAGGTATTTTACAAGTACGCAATACCTTTTGCTCTTCCTCCCTGAAAATCCCACTTCTACTCAGCAGATAAACAATGTCAAAATCAGTGAAGAACTGTTAGAAGGATCACTACATTGGAAACTCAATGTATAAAGTGTGATGCATTTTGTGTATATTGGTTGGCCCAATAAAGATATCATAATACGGACTTCGGATGTCTTCCATGACCCTCTCTATTTTTTCCAATTCAAATGAGGTTACAGTTGTTAGTTGATATTTAGAAACAGAATCTCGACACATTGTTTTCCTTTTCCCCAATGTAGCTTCCAAATCTCCTGAGGCCCTATGGGGAATTTGGAGAGCTGTTGTTCAAAACAGTAACCTTTAAAAACTCTTTTCACACCTTTTTGAATCCTATTTTTTTGTTTTGTTTTGGTTTATTATCATTCTGGCTCTTTGTTCACTATATATTGCTTGTATGACATTTTTTATTTGATGACCTATATCAATTTCATTTAATAGTAGTGCTAAGAAATTCCAGTTCACCTTATCAAAGGCTTTTTCGGCATCCAAAAAGACCAGAGCCACTTTATTGTTTATGTTTTTACGGTAATATTCAATTACATTGATCATAGTTCTTATATTTGTTTTAAGTTGCCTATTTGGTAAAATGCCGTTTTGATCTTTTTAATCCTGTTGTTTAAAAAGGTTTTGAATCTCTCTGATAAGATGGACGCGAAGATTTTATAATCCACGTTCAAAAGTGATATTGGTCTGTAGTTTACAGGATCTTGAAGGTCTTTCCCTGTTTTTCTAATTAAAATTATATTTGAGTCCTTCCATGAGTCTGGAATTTCCCCTTTATCCAAAATTCCATTAAAAATCCTCTCGAGGAATGGAGAAAGCAAGGAAGGACAATGCTTTAGCTGTCAATCAGTCATGGAATGGACTTCCCAGAAAGGATCTTAAGGTTCTCCTGGACTGTTTACAAGATCTAATTCAAAGAAAATATTACTTACTCCTTGAGTTTTTCAATCTCATCAGGAGTGTACCTGTGGAACACAAAAACAACAGGTTTAATTGGTACACAATATATATCATATTTTTCCAAATGTTTGACTTTACATTTTTGAGCATGAATGCTAATGCACATAACATTATACAAAGGGAGTAAAATGATACTGGCTTACAGAATGAAGTTAAATGTGATATTTTTGTTGTGTGTTTTCTGGGCTGTATGGCTGTGTTCTAGCAACATTTTCTCCTGACAGCCATACAACCTGGAAACCACACAACACTCCAGCTTTTGATTATGCCTTACTATATTTATGTAGTCAACCGATAGTATGTATTTCCTATTGGCTTGAAAAAACAGAAGCAACACAATGTATTCAAATATGATGTAAGAACAGAGAGAGAAAAATCAAAGGCACTAAAATAAAATATAAATAAGAAACTTTTTTTGGAAGGGGAAAAACCACATATATTTTTAAAAAGAAAATACAGATTGAACATATTGGCCAAGATCTGGCTTTAAGGTAGTAGAGCTTAAAGTTCTGCAAGAATATTTTAGGTAGAATTCAGGCAGGAAGACACTTTTCCTCACATAGTAGAGGCATCTGGATGAAGGAACAAACTCCAAAGCTCTGAATTGTTTTATTCTAAGGTTTTAATTGTATTTGTTTATTTTTATATTTATATATGTATTGGCATCAAATCGCTGTCTGCTGTAAGGTTGCCCTGAGTCCCCTTTCAGGGTGAAAAAGGCGGGATTAAAATATGTACAATAAATAAATAAATAAATAATATTTGCAACAGGCTCCAGTTGGGAGATCTCTAAACTCCAGTAGGGAAAAATAGATTCCACAAGCCTGGTGTCTTGTCAAACCCTGCATCAGTCGGTTAGAATTACCACTTCCTATTAGCTTTATGTTAACTGGAATACATAATCAACTACTTCAAGAAAGTGTGGGACAGTTTCACAGTTCCCCAGTAAATGTCCTTTAATGACAAACACACAATACAATTAATTACTTGTCAATATGGTCTACGAGTCATAGGTCATAGTGTTGTCATTACAGAAGAAGGTTCAGATGTGTAGAATTCAAAGACATAGCTGTGAGTCTGGATCAGTATACTTTTGAGACTGAAAGAACAAGGTAGCATAAGCTTTCATATACTTCAGTCTACTTTATCCATGCATCTGATGAAGTGAACATTATTATTATTATTATTCTACATTTATACCCCGCCCTTCTCACCCCAGTGGATGACTCATGGCGGCTTACAATCCATGATATACAATGCTGCATTACACATATAATAATAATAATAAACCCCCCCAAAACCCCAAACATAACATAGCTCATGCTACCAACTCCTTTCAGTTAGTCTCTGAAGTGGATCTGGATGTATATTTATATATATGTACAGGCTTTCTCACCAATACTTGTTCACACAATAAGGCACATTTTTCAAAATCAAGTTCTCACAGGGACAGAAAGTGAGGTGAAATCTTCTGAACAGGGGAACAGATGCAAAACAAACACAACAAGGATGTTAAGCCTTCCCTATGCGATCCAAAGCTTTTATATATAGTTATGGTTATGCTTAAAAATGTACCAGTTCCAACTTATATATGTTAGGAGCCCCCGCACCAACCACTGCTCTCAAATCAGAGTGAAGGGAGGGGCCAGGAAGGCAGTTCCATTTTGCCTCCTGCACTGTGCTTATAATATAACATAACATAATAAAATATATTGTATATACATATAATATTGATAATATTATAATGTAATACAATATAATACTAATAATAATATATTATAATTATATATTTTATATTACACGTAATATTACTATTACATGTATTACATTATAGTACAATGTAATATATAATGTTAATATTTTGCTATGGGAATAATATAATTTATTGTATTTACATTTTACTTGTAAGCCACTCTGAGTCCCCTTCAGGGTGAGAAGGGCGGCATATCAATGTCATAAATAAATAAATAAAATAAACTTACAAACAAATTCAACTTAAGAACAAATCTACAAAACCTATCTTGTTTGTAATTTAGGGGCTGCCTGTAGTTTTGAATCCAGATGTAGTTTTACACACAATTTTAGAAAAAGGTGCAATAATATCTTGTAATTTGACAGTTAATTTATTTAAATGTTTTTTTAAAAGTTGGGGGGAGCTCATCTTTGTCTCTAGCATGCTAATCCTTGTGATGGTGTATGAGAACAAGTCATCAGCTCATGCATCCTTTCAATATACAGAACCCAACATGTTATCATTAATCTAAATTCACTTGTTCAATATACATGAACAGACAAGAGATGTATGGATCATTTGGTGCAGTGTTCATACATGGACATGTTAGTATGTATAGTGCAGGCTTGTGATTGCATAATGTCCTACATGCAAGAGTGATGGTGGGTGAGTAGGTCTTATGCCCATGTCCCAATACAAGAAGAGTTCAAGAATCAATCGAGGTTCTCTCCATTTCCTAATATTGGAAATCTAAATCGTGGTTCCATAATTATTCCAAGCTGTTTGTAAAAACATCCCCATCTCTCAAGTTTATTTCCCACCTTGGGCCTTGAGGTCATAATACAGTGCTATGATTTAAGAGAGGCATTTGACCATTCACACCCTAAATCATACCGTTTGGGTCAAACGTTAGGTTTCATACTTGCCAACGTGATTTCGATCATCATACATGCGCAGCACCCGTCTATAAACAGCAAAGAGAGGCCGGTTCAGACCCCATGCAATGGTCCTGTAGAAATCTTTCCTTTCATCTTTTGACATCTCAAAGATGATTTCAGTGGCATCTTTTATTCCACGTGCCTAGTAGTCACATTAAGATTTGGATGACACTTAGTTACCCAATATTTTAAAATGAATACAAACTGGTGATTTATCAACAAATGTGGGTTCTGTGGTGCAATATTACACACAATGTGGAAAACGTGAACAGCTCTGCCGATGAGATTTGGTAAACAATACTATTTTGTTATTACCTTTTTCAATATGGATGCACTTGATGATTTTTAAAAATCTCGTTGTTATAAATGGCAGTTCTTAATTGGTTCTGTCTTAAAAATCGCCAATAATGAAATAATAATGAAGTTTTGAAAGTTTTGTTAGAGTTCCGAAATGTTCACCACCAGATCTTTAGCAACACTGTAGAAGCAAAGCACCAGCGCCACCTAGTTTTCACCACCATAACTTTAGTTTTGTGAGTACTTTAGAACCATGATAGCCAAGGCCTAATAATCAAGACACTCCCAGCAGATGGCCATGTTGCCTCTGCTGAAAAACCTTCAGAGAAGGAGACTCCACCAGACTCTGAGGTAGCATTTGCCATTGACTGAAACAACTTGAAGGCACACAACTATAATACTAATTAACTTGACTCTCTCATGAGCCAAAAGCAGGCCATTGAAAGACTGGTACATTTACATAGGTCAAAAATTTATTTTATATATTGTTTTGTTCTTTCATGGGTTTTTTTTGCATTAAAAGTAAAACATATGCAGTGTTTATAGGAATGTGTTCTTTTTTTCAAACTACAGTCTGCCCCCCGCGCCAAAAGGCCAAGGGTCTGTGAAAAGGCCCTCAGCTTAAAACTTTGGACACCCTTGCTTTACACAAATGACTTGAATTTCCGGTCTGTTTAATGAAGATTGGGTGCATTAAGCATTGGATTAAAACAGCATGTGAAAAAGACTCATTGTTCAAGTGATCTTACACTCAGGAGAAGGCAGGATCCAAGCCAAGAACACATATAGGCAAAGTGTGACCGTCCATATGTTGTTGAACAACATTCTTCACCACTGGATATCCTGACTATGACTGATGAGAACTACAACCCAACAACTTTTAGAGGGCCATATTTTGCCCACCCTGATCAAGAATGCCTGACACAGAAAACATTAGTCACTTAACCAGCAGACTAACTGACTGCATACAAACCTTTAAATAACATTCAATGTTGCTCATCAAAATGTCAATTTCTTCTTTCGACCACATTCCTTGTTTCCATTTATGACCTTAAAAAGAGAAGAGATTGTTACACAAACAACGCATCACTAGTAGAAAAAAATTAAGGAGACTAATTAGCTCTCGCACAGAAAACAGGATCCAGAGCTTTATTGTTAATGGAGATGGAAATTACTGGGCCTGGGCAATCAGGTTCTAAAGTACTCACAAAACTAGTTCTGGTAGTGAAAACTAGGGGGCGCTGGTGCTTTGCTACTACAGTGTTGCTAAAGTTCTGGTGGTGAACATTTCAGAACTCAAACAAAACTTTCAAAATTTTGTTATAAATGACAGTTCCTAATTGGTTCTGTCTTAAAAATCACCAATAATGAAATGATAATGAAGTTTTGAAAGTTTTGTTAGAGTTCCGAAATGTTCACCATTTAGAACCATTTAGAGCCATGATTGCCCAGGCCTAGAAATTACCAAAATGTTAATTGAAGCCAAGGCAATTGTGCAACATAATGATCCCTACTGCTTCCTGAGCCAATGCCACGTTGAATGACTTTATGTGCTTGTGATGTAACACACATTTATCTCTGGGCTAGCCACATACAGAATGTCTTCAACAAATTAAATCTTAAATGTATATAAAATGTAAGGACTTGGCTTAGATGTGTAGTGTCGTTAAAAATTGCTCAGAGACTGTTCAGTAAGGGATGGACACTCTGATATTGTAGAGAGAGGAAGGGAATATCAACTTTTACAATGCTCAAAAAGGACATAAGCAAATCTAAGGCCCTTTCAATACAGCTGTATAAAATACACATTATCTGCTTTGAACTGAACTATATGGCAGTGTAGACTAAGATAATCCAGTTCATATCAGGTAATGTGGATTATCTGCTATGATAACCTGGATTGATTGATAATCTGGCAGTGTAGAAAGAGTCTAAGTGAAACTTACAGTGTGAAACTTAACAAGACACCAGCCTTAATATGTTTTCCATGACTTGTTTTAACAAAATATATCACTACGGTGTACACATTTTTAAATGTTTTTTGTTTTACCTTACATCATAAATGTTTATAATGGCATATTGCATAGCGTGCAACCTGTTCATACAGGTTAAATATTTATTATACAAAATGCTTAGGATCAGAAGTATTTGGACTTTATTTATTTATTTATTTTTATTTACTATACTTTTATACCACCCCTCTCAGCCCGAAAGCGACTCGAGGCGATGTACAAGATAAAACACGTTAAAACAATAAACAACCATATAAAACAATACAATTAACAATTAAAAATATAAAATACAAATCTCAGCGTCTCATTATTAAAATTGTTTTCCATCGCATCGTCATATCATTCCATAAATCTCAATTAAACAGTTATACTGCATCTGCGAATGCCTGCTTGAACAGCCAAGTCTTAACTTTCTTTCGAAGTATTAAGAGGGAGGGGGCCGATCTAATGTCCCTAGGAAGGGAGTTCCATTGCCAAGGGGGGCATTGCTCAGAAGGCCCTGTCTCTCGTCCCCCCCCAATCGAGTCAGCGAGGAAGGCGGGACCGAGAGCAGGGCCTCTCCAGGCAATCTTAAACACCTAGATGGTTCATAGGGAGAGATGCGTTCGGACAGATAAGCTGGACCAGAACCGTTTGGAATGTTTGCAAATACTGTACTTAATTAGAGATGGGATCCAAATTGAAACATGATAATTTTTACACACCGTATTTTAAAACAAATGCGCATGAAACCAAGTGACTTATCACACTTCTCCTTTCTGTCATGTTATTCAGTTTGAAATCTGCTCCTGCCAGTCTTGGGAGGGTGGGGTGCGCTTGCCACATTTGCACTTTAAGAATGCCATTCTGTATAGCTTGATGAATAATGCGTTACTGGCATAATAACGTACTGTACACTGCCCTTTGTTTCTTTTTTTAAAAAAGGTAGCTGTTCTAGCACTATGACGGCAAAACGGTCTGACAGTTGCACATGCTATTACGTTACGATGCTATAACAACCAATTATAATAATGAATCAGAACAGGGAGTTAGGAGTGGGTTACACATACCAGAAAAGTCATCTTCCCCTCCAGAGCAAAGGATGGAGTCTGGAGCTATACTGCTAGAGATTGCCTTTGTAATCATTGAGGGAAGTGGTAGGTTACATACCTGTGACCATCTTTCTTCAAGTGGAGCTCTGTGAAGTCACACTTATGAAGACTGCGTGCCAGAGCAGGCCCCAACGGAAACTTTCCCAGTTTGAATTTTTTCAAGTTTTGGCGGTAACCCCGCCCAGCCCTCCCAAAGGGCATATAAGCCACTCCGCGTGCGCCTCCCACATTCCTTCGCCGCAAAGACAACGAGAGTAGGGGGAGGTTTGTTGAAGAGGGGAAGGCTGGACGCGTTAGCATAATACATCACACAGTTCTAAACACTTGGGAATTGTTTGAATTGTGATTTTGAGATTCGAAATCCAGCATATATACTTTGTTTGCTTTGTCATACTGTGGTTTTGTGTCAGTATAATTTTTATTTCTTACCCGTCTCTCCTCGTGGCTCTAGGTGGGTCACAGCACAATACGATGTCTGAGGCACAAACTAAAGCTTATCTATAAAACCATGATGTAACAACATTACAGGTTTATGCGCTATGAATCATAAGAAAGCAAAGGAGTCCCTTTCTCAGCCACCCATGTGGACAATTTTGGATTTTGGCTTGAGGGATGCTCAACATGCAATTTGTTCAATATTATATTTTATTGCACATACAAGCATGTATAGGAAGCAGATGTGCGAGAACTTACCTTTGTTTGTTAAAGAATCCTTATCTTCTTTGGTTGTAAACCAAGCCTGGCTAACTGCTGATACTTCTTCATTGCTTAGAGAAGAAATTTCATCCAGTTGTTCATTCTGAAGAATCTGGGGAAGGTAATTGAAGAGTAGTTCTCCTGACTGGCATTCACTGTCATGAAGTATACCATCATCATGAATTATGAATGCAGATACCTTGTGGTGCTTATATTATGAATTTGATTCTACTAGAATTTCTGCTGAATGTATCAAATCTAAACAGCGTTCTAGATGAACATGCTATCTTAGAGCACAAAAAGCAGATTTAAGAATTTTAGTTTTCTGTTTACCATATATTCCGGAATAATAGGCGACTGGGGCTATAAGACGACCCCCCAACTTATCATTACAAAATACAGAATTAGGGATATACTCGCTGTTTAAGACAACTCCACCTCGAAGCAGGGGCTGCCTTCCAAAGCACCCTCGCCATCTTGGATGGCGGGTGCGCGCGTCGGCAGCGCAAGGAAGCCCTCGAGCAGGAAGGCAGAAGGAAGGTGGAGGTGGGGTCAGCGCCAAGCTCTCCGCCTCTTCCTCGCATGCTGGTGGATGACGACGTGGGAGAGTAAATGCGTGGCCCAGGCCAGGTGCAGCGTGCAGGCGAGGAAGGAAGGAGAGAGGTGCTGGTAAGGCTCGCCAGAGGTAGCCTGCTTGGAGGCTTCTGAGGAGCCAAGCAAGGCGGAGGAGGGGCCGAGCCACCTTCGCCCTCCTTCGCCTCAAATTCCACGTGCACATCTGAGAAATTTGAGGCGAAGGAGGGTGAAGGCGGCTTGACCCCTCCTCTGCCTCGCTCGGCTCCTCGGAAGCCTCCAAGCGGGTGGCTGCTGCAGGCGAGCCTTGCCAGCACCTCTGTCCTTCCTTCCTCGCCTGCACACTGCACCTGGCCTGGGCCACACATTGACGCTCCCATGTTGTCGTCCATCCTGAGCTCCTCCATGCCGGTATGTAAGGAAGAGGCCCCACCTCCACCTTCCCTCTGCTTCCTGCTCAAGGGCTTCCTTGCGCCGCCGCGGCACGCACCCTCCAGCCAAAGCAGCCCCTGCTTTGAGGCATGGCCATGGCGCTGAACCCAATGAAGGGAGTCAGGAAACTCCCTGAAAGCGGAGTCGCTCCTCCTCTCTGTGCCCTCCCTCCGCTCTCCTCCTCCCTCCCTCCTAAGGTAGTTGGTTTTTATTGTGACCTTTTAACTATTACTATTTTAATTTTATACCTGGCGTACTAGACGATCCCCAACTTTTCTTAAGATTTTCCAGGGTTAAAACGTTATCTAGTACCCCGGATTATACTCATGTACAGGTCTAGACATTTTAGTCAAAAGAATAACTTGCAAAACCTGGGTCAATTTATCAACTGGATGCTGTAGGTGACATTGGTGCTTTCCCCTCTCCACAAACTGGCTTTCGACTTTATCCACAGGTCATATCAATAGCCCTAATTTTGATCCCAAACCTGCTCTTGACTTATACATGAAGTTAACCTATACATGAGCATATATGGTAATTAGGTTATTTCCTTGTGTGCGCCCCTCACCATTTCAATATTTTTAATGCTTGTAGTTAGAGCTATGTATATAAAATGTCCCATTCCTTCCAGTTGATTATATAGAGCAGGGCTGCCCAGGAAGTCGATCGCGATCGACCAGTCGATCCCGGGACCGAAGGAAATCGATCCCAGATGGTTGGGGCGCTTCTCAGAGGGGGCAGAGCCAGGCCGTGCCAAGCCCCGCCCCCTCCCCAGCTTCGAAACTCCCAGCAGCTTCTCCAGGCTTGAGGAGGGCCGGGCCAAGCCAGCCTTGTGCTAGCTATGCCACCACTGGCTTGGCACTGCCTGGACCTGGAGAAGCTGCTGGGAGCTCCAAAACCAGAGGGAGGGGGGCGTGGCTTGGCGTGGCTTGGCTCCGCCCCCCTCTGGCCAAGCCCCCCCGCCTCCTCTCCAGCCTTGAGGAGGTAGGTAGATCTTTCTGACTTGGTTTTATTCTAAGTAGATATAGAGTAATGTAACTGCATGCATGCTGATGTGACAATAAAACTTTTTTGCTTCAGAACGTAAGTGTATTCATATTTACTGACTGGACAAAAAATACTGAGAACATCAACAATGGCTGATACCAAATCTATGACAGCAATTCTATTTTTCCCACTGACCTGGAGAGGGCCAAAATAGTTTAAACAGGTGAGGTATTTGGATACATTTACTTGTGGGGGGGAGGGGTGCAACCCACCAAGCTCCACTAGGTGCCCCCACTCTATATCATTTAAACTCTTCTGCAGCCAGGTTCTGTATTACTGAAGCTGACAGATATTTTTCCCAATGGAAAACTGCTTCTGTGTTGATTAATAAAGCTACTATCCATATACTGGCAGTGGCTTGGACTAGATGATAGCTTCCAGTTCAATGACTAATATTCCATTACTCTTATTGTTTAGAACAAAAATGAAACACTTAGAGAATCATAACCACAGATTTTTGCAAACAGCTTTCAGACTCTAACCTACCTGGATCTGAGTTACAGTTCCTTCATTATCCTCATTGTCAGCTACTTCAGTGGTAGCAGTCATAGTCACCTCAAAGCTCTGGTCACTTTCTGAAACTTAAACAAAAAGTAAACCTGTAATTAATACAGTGCTTTCCTCTCGGTTACCAGCATTGAACATTATACATGTTGAATATAGTGAACAGCTCCCTTGAGCAAGGAGTGTTTCCGGGTTTTTTAAAAAGAGGCAGTGGTTTCTCCACTGTTGAAAAAACCGAACTTCGATTGCCCGGTTCCCTCCAACTAGCACCTGGTTTTGAATTTGCCATTTCTGGGTAAGGTGATTGAGAGGGCAGCACTAGAGCAGTTGCAGGCTTTCCTAAATGACACAGCCAGACTCGATCCCTTCCAGTCCGGCTACAGTTCAGGGCACGGGACGGAGACAGTGCTGGTATTTATTAGTTGCTTACCTGTAACTGTAGTTCCCTGAGTGGTCAACTGTGAAGTCGTACTTATGGTATTTCCTGCGCATGCGCAGACAGTTCGGAATCTTTAAAAAGCTAATATCACTTTAAATGGTAGCCCCGCCCACACTCCCCTCGAGCATATATAGCCAGTGGGAGGGGCTTACTTGTCCGAGCACATCTGCCCCTACATTCCACCCTGCAATTTAAGATCATCCGGGTAGGCCCTGCTCTCGCTCCCTTTGAGAACCACGCATTTGATAGATATATGGTGGATTTACTTGAGATTAGGCCAGATCTATCTTTTGCTTTAAATATTCCGTCTAATACAGACCATTAATTTAGAAATACTTGTCGGTTTCACAGGGCCAGAATACTGCCTTGATTTTGGAGAACAAACTCACAAGATAAAGATTATCATTGACTACATATTGAACCCTTGGTGCTGTTCTTACTCATTGGATATCCTGGAACTACTTACCCTTTACCCTGCGTTCCCAAATGCGGCTGGCCAGGACGAGGACAAAATGTGGAAAGCGTTCCCAAGCAAAATACGCTCGGCCTCATCCTTTCTGGCGTTCAGAAGGAAGCTTTGGGGCCAGGCCTTTGCGCAATAGCTTAAACAACACCTGACTGGAATGGATTAGTAATGGCAACAGATTTGAGGATATGGCTTTGTTTTTATCCATTTGGAATTGTGGATGGAGTATTGTTCTAATTCAATTGGCTGTTGATTATTTTTTTAATCTTACTGCTATTGTTTAATTTTGTATTTACGGTTTTACATTGTATTCATTGTGGCGTTGGATTGCCTTTGTTAGCCGATATGAGTCCCCCCTCGGGGGTTGAGAAGGGCGGGAAAAACGCTGTAAATAAATAAATAAGGATATTTACAGGAGCTTCTGCTAGATACTCATGACCAGCAGCAAAGGAAGCATCTCCATTTTCTGTTTTCAAAAGGTTCCAGACAAGATTCCACTAGAATCATTCTTATAAACACTGTGGTAGGCAAAACATCTCTCTTTAGCTTAGCCACTACTGTGTCGTTAGAAACAAAACCCTTCCCTTGCAAAAAGTGGGAACGCCCACATTCTTTTATAAGTGTATTTATGATTAGGTTCCTCCAATTAGCAGTGACTTACTTGGAACTGCAACAACAGAAATGCACGGGGTTGTATCATCCATACTCTGGTCATCTTCAGATGATAAGCAAAGCCTTTTGTGAGGAGGTTCAATGCTGTCTTCAGAATCTACTTCATCTGCCTCTGGATATACACACACAGGAAAGAATGACATTAGTGAAAATAATAAAGAATTTGCTGTGTATTTTAAAAAATATATTTACTGCAAAGTAATGTATGTACATTCAAATATATTCTATAGCAGGGGTGCCCACACTTTTTCAGCATGTGAGCTACTTATAATAAAACCAAGTCAGAAAGATCTACCTATCTCCTCAAGGCTGGAGAGGGAGGGCGGGGTTTGGCATGGCCTGGCTCCGCCCCCTCTGGCTTCCGCTCTACCAGCAGCTTCTCCAGGCTTGAGGATGGCAATGCCAAGCCAGTGGTGGCATAGCTAGCACAAGGCTGGCTTGGCACTGCCATCCTCAAGCCTGGAGAAGCTGCTGCTAGAACGGAAGCCAGAGGGGGTGGAGCCAGGCCGTGCCAAGCCCCTCCCCCTGCTTTGGAGCTCCCAGCAGCTTCTCCAGGCTTGAGGATGGCAATGCCAAGCCAGTGGTGGCATAGCTAGCACAAGGCTAGCTTGGCCCTGCCCTCCTCAAGGCTGGAGCAGCTGCTGGGAGTGATGAAGCTGGGGAGGGGGCAGGGCTTGCCCACTCTGAGAAGCGCCCCATCCGGCTGGGATCGACCTCCTTCGGTCCCGGGATCGATCGCGATCGACTTCCTGGGCAGCCCTGTTCTATAGCAAGGCAAACGAGGCCTCTAGAAATGTGTTTATTGGGAGATGCCAATTTTGTAAAATCTTTACTTTCAGAAAAATGTTATTTTCCACAAATAGGTGCAAACTAATTAATGCATACATCCAAACACCGATTCTTAACAGAAAAAGGCCTGCTATTTTGTTGTATTCAGCAAATAAGGAACATCTCCCCCATTAATGGTTTCTATGACAATGGACATTTTATCATGCTATTAAACTACACATATTTCAAATAATATGCCAGTAATCCTGAAAACCAAATGGATTTCCTGCCAAAAGAGCTAGGCAAATAATTTCTTATAAGCCTGAAAATTCTGTAAAGAATCTGGATGTATCTGGGTGCATGCTCCACCATAACTATTTTAAAATTACATTCCTTTAGGCCAGTGTTTCACTGGATAATCAAGGAAAAAATGGTTCAAAACTCGTTTTTAGAGAAATAGAAGATATAATGAATATTAAAATTGAAAGAACTCCTAGTATAGCCTTATTATCATTATATAATAATAAACAATTGGGGGAAAAAGATAAAGATGCGATAACAAACCTATTAACAGTAGCAAGATTGCTTATAGCAAGGAATTGGAAAAAGAAATGAATATACAAATAGAGGAATGGTACAAGGAAGTGTGGAAATTGGCAATAAATGACAAGTTAACATGTATATTAAAAGTAAAAAGATGTATATGGAAACAAAGTGATTTTGATGAGGTATGGAGAAAATTCATTGAAAAAGGACTAAAAAAGAAAGAAGGCAAGTTACCTCCAAAAGAAGAAATGAAATTTTGGACAAATGATATGTAAAAGCTATGGTTTGGGAAGGGGGGAGGGGAGCACAGTGGTGAGGGATACAAAATGTATAAGAAAAATAATGGCAGATGCCAAAGAGTTAAGTATTGTATTGTAGTTAGTAATGAACAACATGAATCTGCTGTAAAATAGACATTGTATAATAATTGTGTTAAAAAAATAAAGGAAAAAAAGAAAAAAAACCTCATTTTGGATGTATGGGGTGCTGGCGCTTCGAATGTGATTGACATCCGAAGTTTTCCGCAGTATTTTCAAAATTGATTCGGAAATAATTCCGAAATTTCGGAATGGCTTCCTTAATGGCAGACACGCATTTAATCCTCTTTGGAGCGGATTGGCTTCCCTCAGCGTTAGACCTAACACGGACAGAAGCCAATCCACTCCAAAGTGGGTGTTTTGACCCACTTTGGAACAGTTTGACTTTCCTCCATGTTGGACCTAACATGGGGGAAGCCAATTCGCTCCAAAGTGGGTGTTTTGACCCACTTTGGAGCGGATTGGCTTTCCTCCACGTTGGACCTAAGGTGCCCTTCAGATCCGGGAAGCCCATGCCTTTCCTCCGAATCTGAAAGGCACCTTCCTCTAGATCTGAAAGGCGCCGTTCAGATCTGGGGGTAAGGCATGGGCTTCCGCACGGAAGGGAAGGCCAGGGAAGGGAAAATCCTTTCCGAAAATGGCGATTTCCCTTCTGAAAATGGCGGAGGTGGCTTCGAATTTGGTAATTTACTTCTGGGTTGCTTAAAGCACTTCATAAATGGTCCAAAAGTAATTTAGAATCAAATTTAATACGAATTTGATCAAGATACGATAAACCTAACCAGGCCTATTTCTCAACCTGGGGGTCGGGATCCCTGGGGGGGCACAAGGGGTTGTCAGAGTGGTCACCAAAGACCATCAGAAAACACAATATTTGATGTATTCTGTTGATCATGGGGGTTCTGTGCAGGAAGTGTGGCCCAATTCTACTGTTAGTGGGGTTCCGATTGTACGTGAACTATAAATCCTAGCATCTACAGTACATCTCCCAAATGTCAATTCTATTTTCCCCAAACTCTACCAGTGTTCACATTTGGGCACATTGAGTATTCATACCAAGTTTGGTCCTGATCCATCATTGTTTGAGTCCACAGTGCTTTTTGGATGAAGGTGAACTCAAACTCAAGGTAAAAGCCCACTAAATCCTTCCAGAATTTGCTGTCGGTCATGGGAGTGCTGTGTGCCAAGTTTACTGAGAAAGTTCCACTTTTCCAAAAACTTCCAAAGAACTCTGAAGTTCCCCTGAGAAACTGTACTGTTCTACAATAAAGACAGATTACAGCATCAACATCTCCAAAGAAAATCCCACCAAATTTGATGTGATAGTTAATTTTAATTAGAAATAACATAGGGAAAGAATACAGTCAAAAATGTTGTCTATACCATCTTGAGGGCAGTGAAGAATAAGGTTCCCTTCAGTATCTTGGGTCAAAGTCACAGAATTCACGGTTTCTACTGTCACTGTGTCAGACTCTTCTTCAACTGTGCTCATACTCAAATCTAAATGGGAAGAAATAACAGATGAGATTTTTTAATTTTATTTTAAAGTTGTTGTTCTAACATTCTGACCACATTTTTATAGTGAGGTGGTGTATGTTATATACTTATCCTGGTGTCAATATGACATTTTACAGTATTGACATAGTGTGCTCCAAATTATGAATGGCAAGTAATAACAGAATCTTATAGTTGATGTGCAGATCTAAATAACACACACAGATACAGATCCCATTATGTTGAATGATGGCAATGACCTTAGTCAAAAACCCCAACCCATTAAACCAGGGTCCTGGTCAATGTGAGTACTGTCCTTAACTCTTATCAAAAAGGAACAATTCACTTCTCTGAGTGGAATAGCAAAAGCATAATTCTTCTCAGAAGAATCTAAAAGAAACATTGGCCCCCAACAATCTCTCCTGACCTTTTTTTTAAAATGCCTGAGGCAATAATGGTGGTAGCCAAGGGCTGATTGGAAAAAAAACCCAGAAAAAAAAATTCTAATTGGTACTTTGTGTGGAATGTCTCCCATTTCTCCATTGACGCCTCCTTGTCGTGGGGGAGAGGCCTGCGTACCCTAATGAAGTTGTGAGCTATGCTGGCGGTGGCATACCGTGTTTCCCCGAAAGTATGACACCCCCGATTGTAAGACGTATCGGGGGTGTCAGAGGGGTCGGCTTATATAAGCCGTACCCCGAAAGTAAGACGTACCTCGGGCGGCATGGCTGGCTTGGCTGGGCCCGGAATCCTCCTCCTCTTCCTCCTCTTCTTTCCAGCGGCGCCTTCCATCCTCCTCCTCTTCCTCCCAGCAGCGCCTTCTCCCTCTCGCCGGTTCCGCCCCCTCCCTTTAGTGAAGGGAGGAGGGGCGGAGCCTCCGCCGGCGAGAGGGAAGAAAGCGCCGCCGGAAGTCCCGCCCGCACGGCGGCTCAAGCGTCATTCCTCGCCGCCGCCTCGCCGCCCGCGCTCCAACGGGAACCGGGCGGCGGGCGAAAGCCTGAGTGGCCCTGGGGCGGGACTTCACCGCGCCTTCTCCCCTCTCGATCCGCCTCCTTCACTGAAGCCTGCAGGAAACCGACGATCAGTGAAGGGAGGGGCGGATCCGGCGAGAGGGAGAAGGCGCCGGCGAAGTCCCGGCCGCATGGCGGCCAGGCGCTCGCCGCTGCCTGGCTCGCCCCTCTCGCCGGTTCCGGCCCCTCTCAGCCGCCCCTCTTCCCTTCCCTGTAACGGAGCCTGCAGGGAGATCGATCGGTCGCCCTGCAGCCTCCGCTTGGGAAGAGAAGACAGGCGCAATGGGAGCCCTCTTGTCCCCTCTTCCCTTCCCGCAACGGAGACTGCAGGGAAACCGATCGGTCGCCCTGCAGCCTCCGTTGCGGGAAGGGAAGACAGGCGCAATGGGGAGCCCTTTGCGCCCCTCTTCCCTTCTCTCCAGAGGAGCCTGCAGGAGATCGATCGGTCGCCCTGCAGCCTCCGTTGGGAAGGGAAGACAGGCGCAATGGGGAGCCCTTTGCGCCCCTCTTCTTCCCCCGCAGAGGAGCCTGCAGGGAGATCGATCGGTCGCCCTGCAGCCTCCGCTAAGCGGGAAGGGAAGACAGGCACAATGGGGAGTTTTTTGCGCCCCTCTTCCCTTCCCCGCAGAGGAGCCTGCAGGGAGATCGATCGGTTGCCTGCAGCCTCCGCTGCGGGAAGGGAAGACAGGCGCAATGGGGAGCTTTGTTTCTTCCCTTCCCGCAGAGGAGCCTGCAGGGAGATCGACGGTCGCCCTGCAGCCTCCGCTATGGGAAGGGAAGACAGGCGCAATGGGGAGTTTTTTGCCCTCTTCCCTTCCCCCGCAGAGGAGCCTGCAGGGAGATCGATCGGTCGCCCTGCAGCCTCCGTTGCGGGGAAGGGAAGAGGGGCGGCTGAGGGAGGGGGCCGGAACCGGCGAGAGGGAGAAGGCGCCGGCGGAGTCCCGCCGCCGCACGGCGGCTCAGGCGTCTTTTCCGCCGCCGCCCGCCCGCGCCCCAACGGGAACCGGGTGGCGGCGAAAGCGCCTGAGTCGCCCTGGGACTTCCGCCCGGCGCCTTCTCCCTCTCGGGTTCCGGCCCCCTCCCTCAGCCGCCCCTCTTCCCTTCCCTGCAGGCTCCTCTGCGGGGAAGGGAAGAGGGGCGCAAAAGGGCGCCCCATTGCGCCTGTCTTCCCTTCCCCGCAACGGAGGCTGCAGGGCGACCGATCGATCTCCCTGCAGGCCCGTTGGGGGAAGGGAAGAGGGGCGGCTGAGGGAGGGGGCCGGAACCGGCGAGAGGGGGCGAGCCGGGCGGCGGCGAAAGCGCCTGGCCGCCCGCGGGGGCGGACTTCTGCCGGCGCCTCTCCTCTCGCCGATCCGCCTCCTCCCTTCACTGATCGATCGGTTTCCCTGCAGGCTTCAGTGAAGGGAGGGGCGGATCCGGCGAGAGGGAGAAGGCCCCGGCGGAAGTCCCGCCCCAGGGCCACTCAGGCGCTGCCGCCGCCGGTTCCCGCTTGGAGCGCTGGCGGGCGGGCGGCGGCGGGGAAGACGCCTGAGCCGCCGTGCGGGCGGGACTTCCGGCGGCGCTTTCTTCCTCTCCGCTGGCGGCGGCCTCCGCCTCCTCCCTTCACTAAAGGGAGGGGCGGAACCAGCGAGAGGGAGAAGGCGCTGCTGGGAGGAAGAGGAGGAGGATGGAAGGCGCCGCTGGAAAGAAGAGGAGGAAGAGGAGGAGGATTCCGGGCCCAGCCAAGCCAGCCACGCCATGCCGCCCGCGGTGCAAGTCTTACTTGTCGCCTTTCTGGGTACCGTCGGCTAATGTAAGCCGTACCCTGAAAGTAAGCCGTAGTGGGAATTTTGGGGGTCAAAAGAAAGTAAGACGCTGTCTTACTTTCGGGGAAACACGGTATTAGCCACCAGTAGGGCCTCCCATGCAAGACAGGTCACAACCAAAGGGTCTGACAAAGAGTGTCAAAGGGCAGTATGGGCTCTCTAGCCTTTTGGCAACCATCCTAAGAGAATGAAAACTCTAATTTCAAACCCGGGCAGATGGTGCTCATCTAACCCTGTAAGGTAAACCATCTAGCGAAGGAAACTCAAATCAAACCTATGACCTGAAGACCTCGCTGCCACCATCTTAAGCTTGCTAGGTCCCAGCAGACAAACCTTTGGTTTAAAGGGTGAGGCCAGTTCTGTGCATGCTGCACTCCACCACATTGATTAAAATACATGAAAACATTTTTATTCATCAAATACATCTACATCATAGAATTAAGGCAGCTTGGTCCCACTTTCAATGCTATGCTTCAATGTTATGGAATTATGAGAGTTGTAGTCTGGTGAGGCACTAGCACTCTTTGGCAGAGAAGGATAAAGACCTGTAAAACTACAACTCTGTAGCATTGATTGTTAAAGTGGGGTCGAACTTGTCATGGAGAGTCAGGCAAATGCTGCATGGTAAGCTTTGTAGAAAGGCTACAGGCAACCTATGCTAGATTATGGAGGGAAGGTAAAGTCTGGAAGAAAGAGGGCAATGTATCAATGGAAGAAAGGGCATCAAAGCAAGGTTAAAGATTGTGTGTTTTGTTGTGATAGATGAATGAGGTGTACCATTAAATGTCTAAGAAAATATGTGTGTAACACGATGTGTTCGGAAGAAAAAGGTTAATTAGAGGTATGATCCAAAGTGAAAGGGTGTAAAGCTCTTGTGTGATATTTGGAGACAATCTTCCTATGAACTGGAAGAAATATATTTGGTAGAATATGTTGGACTTTGCTGTGCCATTTTGTGAAACGGGTGACCATTTGGAGAAAAAAACTGAGTTCAACATTGTTGCACTCCAGAACAGGAAAAGCCCTCTGACTTAAAACACACCACACGAAGAGTGAAAATCCAATCTTCTTTATTGAAGCTTAATAAAATAGCCAGTAGATATAGATGTTTGTGAGAAAGTAAGGAAGTTCCAAAAAGTATAAAGTCAGTAAAATGCAGTAACACAAGGCAATGTCCACAAAAGATATAAAAGCAATTCCAAAGCAGTATTAATCCAGACAGGAATCAACAGGATTCAAAGACAATCCAGGCGATGCAAGACAACACCAAAAGGATCAAAATAGCCACAGAAACAAGAACCCTTGAACAGGATTTCCATGGCACATAGACTTGATTTTCAAACGATGCCTGATCTAACAGATTTTCCCTTGAAGCAAACCTTATATCCCAAAATTCAGAAACTGGTTTCGTTTCCCCCCAATCTTGGCTCTTATCTGACGAAGTCTTTCAGAGCGATGTAAACCTTGAGTTTGCTGCCGATCTTGGCTAAACTCCAACTGCCTGTTTTTCAACTCCTTATCTGGCTGCTGCTCATTAAAATTCCCAGGTGTCAGATTGTTGCCCAAACCCAAATCTTGAGAGCTCACAGAGAGAGGGAGTAAACCATCATCTCTCTGCCCAGAAGTAATATTCTCATGAAAAACTGTCCTTTGCACTGGGGCCTCTCTGTCATTTGCATGAAAATCATTGATCAAACCATCTCCATCTTATTTATTATTTATTTTTATTAACTTCATTTATACCCCGCAACCATCTCACCAAGGCAACTCGTTGTTGTTATTATGTGTTGTGGCCAAGCCCCACAACTCTGGTCTCTGCACCTTAAGAAGGATATAACGTTGTTGATCCAAGGGATGGATTATGAAACCAGGTTGTGGTCTTTTTCAGCCTTGAAAGACCGCACAACACATAATAATAAAGAAAATTATTTTCTTTGTCACAAAACACTAGGACAGAGGGCACTCCTGAAGCAGGTAGGGAAAATTAGGACAATTATATCTTGAACCTCAGCCTCAGCCTGCACCATTATTTCCCATGGATACATCATTTTTCCCACCTCGGAGTTGGTTGAAATTTCCCCTGCTGGTTGTGGGGGTCACGCCATTTTGCCCTCCTTCTGCCACATCACTGTGAACAGAATGCATCTTGACCTCGTTCTTATGTTCTTAACACATAATAACAACACAACAGCAATTATATCTTGAACAGCCTCGCAACTATTGAAATAATTTTCCACATAAATGAATGAATAATAAAATGAATGAATGAATGAATGAAACACAGGCTGATTCCCAACACAAATAAACAATTCTGAAGCTATGCCCTGCCCTAAGATTTATAAGGGTATTTTGAGTGTGATTACAGTAGCTTTTGTATAAACTGTCATCCCCCATCATGCAGTAACAACGCTCATGGCTGTTCTCCATTGGAAAGGAGCCCATTTGGAAACACATTTGGAAATGCTGCTTTTATGTATCTACTATTTACAACTCTATTTGAGGGGGAGTTCTGTCAAAGATTATCCAGTAATACCCATCCATATTTCTCAAGCTGTCATTCAACACCAACTCATCAGCTTTCTAGTGCCATGATCCAAAGGGTCCTCTGTGCTGAAAGTTATGAAATTCTCTTGCTGTTTTTAAAATAGCCAGCTGATCACGTGGATCAAGGCTATAAGCCACAAATCCCTCCAAAATATTGCAATAGGCACTGAGATGTCAAGCTTCTTCAGAAATCTCTGTATGGGAATTTATTAAGACAGATAAGAGGGTAGGTTTCAATAGCTATAAGATTCACAAGCTGTTGTGGAAGTGGTGGATTCACGGGTGTTTGCTTGGAGGGAATGGGTGTGGTAGGATGATGTAACTGTATCATTTTATTTGTTCTTTTAAAGTTTATTTGTATACAATAAAAATTTAAAACAAAAAAATTCTGCCTTGTGTTGTGTCCTTGATTTAATCCAGTTATATTAATTTACTATCAGGGCTTTCACATACAAAAATTAATAAAGGTGACATAAAATGAAACCCAGCAACAAATACATACAATATTTAAAAAATCCAAGTACATTATCCATACAATTGTTACTTCTAATCATACATTTTATTCCCAAAGCTTTGTACCTTGTAGAAAGCAGTACAGGTTGCGTATCCCTTATCTAGAAATTGTGATGTGATGTTATTTTAACATGTATTGTTTTTACTGTTACTGAGTTCTGTAAACCGCCCTGAGCCTCTGGGAGTGGCGGTGTAGAAGTCGAATGAATAAATTAAATTAAATAAATAAATAAATTCAAAATGCTCCACTGTTGTTCCTGTGGGTGTCTGAGATGGTGACACCTTTGCTTCCTGATGAACAGAAACTTGGGTGTCATGCTCAAGTTGTGTATAAACATTGTGTATAAAATTTCTTTTGGGCTATGTGAATAACATTTAAATGAAGCATAAATGAATTTGGTGTTTAGATGAGTCTCATTGCTGTTTGTATTATGTAAGGCTTTTATGGCCAGAATCACTGGGTTGCTGTGAGTTTTGCAGGCTATATGGCCATGTTTCAGAAGCATTCACTCCTGACATTTCACCTGCATCTATGGCAGGCATCCTCAGAGGTTGTGAGGTCTGTTGGAAACTAGGAAAATGGGGTTTCCACAGATATATAGACCCTATACACACACACACACACACGCTTCTCCCATTGGCGCCCCCTTGTCATGGGGGAGAGGCTTGTGTACCCTATGTGAGCTATGCTGGCAGTGGCATAATAGCCACCGGTAGGGCCTCCCATGCCAGGCAGGTCACAACCGAAGGGTCTGACAAAGAGCGTCAAAGGGCAGGATGGGCTCTCTAGCCTTTTGGCAACCATCCTAGGAGAAGGAAAACTATGATTTCAAACCTGGGCAGATGGTGCTCGTCTAACCCTGTAAGGTCTACCATCTAAGAGAAGGAAACTCTAATCAAACCTACGACCTGAGGACCTCGCTGCCACCGTCCAAGCTTGCTAGGCCCCAGCAGACAAACCTTTGGTTTAGCAGGGCTGTCCAACTGCCGGCCCTGCAGGTGTTTTGGACTTCAACTCCCAGAAATCCTAGCCAGTTTACCAGCTGTTAGGATTTCTGGGATTTGAAGTCCAAAACACCTGCAGGGCCAGCAGTTGGACAGCCCTGGTTTAAAGGGTGAGGCCAGTTCTGTGCACGATGTGCTCCACCAGAAAAATCCATTGCACAGGCTCGAAGGACACATCCAACGTATTTAGTCATGAACAGGCTTTGTTCGTGAAGAAAAGCCAAGAAGATATATATAAACGGCCATAGATGCAGGTGAAACATCAGGAGAGAATGCTTCTGACACATGGCCATACAGCCCAGACAACTCACAACAACTCACTGCTGTTATTTATTCAGTTGCTTCAGATTCTTCGTGATCGCATGGACCAGCCCATGTCAGCTCTCGGCCCCAGCTCCTTCAAGGTCAAGCCAGTCACTTCAAGGATATCATCCATCCATCTTGCCCTTGGTCTGCCCCACTTCCTTTTTCCTTCCATTTCCCCAAGCATCATTATCTTTTCCAAGCTAACCTGTCTTCTCATTTGAGTCTCATTATATATATGCAAATATCCAAAATTCTATTTGTCCCAAATATTCCAGATAGTTGTATTTTATCAGAATTTGGATGCGTACAGATGTTTAAGCAGTGGAGTTGGGGAATAAAAACAATACACTAAGGGCAAAAGATTTTTTTAAAAGTTGACTTCCTACCAGAGAGGTTTAGCTCTATGGATACATTGCTGCTCCATTAGTAAGTGCAAATCAATGTTCCTCACAATATTTAAGACAAGTGTACTATCTATCAGCATCCTTCCAAATGGTTCTATTATTTAATGTTTCAGTCTAGAAGTCTACAATTGAGCAAACATTCCTTTCAATGTTATATTACCAAATGTCTTCCATGCAGGTTCTACCAGTTCTTTGTCTTTTCAATGATCAGGGCTGGTAATGGTGAACTTCCTCTTCCCCACCTTTGGAAAACCCTCTGAACTGACTCGGTGTTAGTAATCAAAGCCTGCCCACAGAAACAGAAAGACTTTGCTTTTACAGCCTACTATAATTATAGTGAAATATCCCTATTTCATCATATATGAAAACTATTAATAACCAACCCTCCCACAAAGTCCACTGTGATCTTCCCTCTCTCTAAATGGGTTAAATGCCATGCTAACAATTTTAAGTTTTCAGTGTTCCATAATAGACTGTGCTATTAATGCAGATGGTAAAATTTGCAAGTTGAGCATGAAAGAGTTTGTGTTCGGGACTGAATGGCTTACCATAATTTCCGGCATATAAGACTGGGCATATAAGACCCCAACTTTTCCAGTTAAAATATAGTTTGGGATATACTCGCCGTATAAGACTACCCCTCTTCCAACACACACCAAATAACAATTTTAAAAGCATCAGATTTTATTTCAATATGGTAATTTTCCTATTACTGTACCTCCTCTGCCTCTCAGATCTCGGACATGCACACCTGCACTACCTCACTGCAGTCTTCAGGAGTGAGATCTGAAAGGCAGAGGAGGAGGTACGGTAATAGGATACAAGGGCGGGCTAGACAAGTAAAAGAGGTGTGTTTTTCTGGGCCCAGAGCCACTCTATCACTTTTTCCCATACACCGGGCGCCCCAGACGCCTGCAGCTTGCTCTGCCCTTCCCGGTGTGGCGCCCCTTCACCTCACCATCAGGACCGCATTAAGTCCACGAATCCTGATGAATTTTCTTCTACCGTATTTGTGCAGCGTCACCCTTAATGCTTTCATACAACCGCTGCATATGGCATATGCGGCAACCACAGATTCTCCAATCTGGATTGGAAGTTTCAGCACCCGCTCTATAAGACAACTCCCGGTGTATAAGACGACCCCCATGTACTAGACGACCCCTAACTTTTGAGATTTTCTTGGGTTAAAAAGTCTTATACGTCAGACAAATACGGTACTTAAAGGCAGTAGAAAGCAAATTTTATATTTTGGAAGAAAGTACGAGTATATGGAAATGGCACTGATTTTCATTTTTGAGATACAACAGATCAGACGTGGGAACTTTTGAGATATAATACAGAAAATTATAGCTTTGAGATATAACATAGAAATGAATCATTTTTCATCATAAAGTAAGACATAGGCTCAGAAATGGCCTTAAACCAATCTAGTGCCTTTCATATGTTAATATGAAAGTTTAATATGTTTGCTTTTACCTCTGTGTGTTTTTACTTGCCTGTAAGCCGCTCCGCTCCGAGCCCTCGAGGAGTGGCGGCGTACAAGTCCAAATAATAAATAAATAAATATGTTTACTATAAATCTTCATCCTAGGTCAGAATGCCCCATGGACAAAGGAGTTCTGGTGACCCCTAACTTGGAGAAAGCACCTCCAGAGGATGAAGGGTAGATTGAGCACTTTCAGTGGCAATGAGATGGAAATAGTTTATTGTAGACTGCTGTATGTTGTTGTTCAGTCCTAACGCACATCACAGACATTTCTAAAATTAACAGGAAATTATTACAAAATATAAACAAAGAAATTATAAAAGATAACCAGTGTGAAAATAAATTCAGCTCATTTTTAAAATTATTTTTCTTCAATGTTACTGACAGTTTAATTACATTTAAGATTTTAAAAATATGTTTAACCTCTTTTCTATCTAAATTATAAATTGACTTGTCTCCCAATACTTAGGGGAAATGCAGAATATAATAAAATGGGTTGCTATTATTACTATTATTCATCATCAAACTCCAGCTGAAATAAGACAGTCCAGACTTTCCAGAAATCAAGAAGAATGGGACTTTATTCAAGACATGAAAGACCAGGACAAAAGTAGTGTTACATAGAATGTGTTGTAAAATCAGATGCAACAATGACGAGTTTGCTTCTTAATAACGACACTTCTCTAGCTGGTACCTCAATAAAAACTATATAAAAGTGCTTCTGGCAACAAGTATGATCTGTAGTAAAGCCAATTTCAGCAATACACCCAAACAACAAAGCTAGCATTTCAGAGGGAGTGCTACTCCACCCAGAATGTCAGCAGTGTATCAGCAGTTCTGATACACAAGATAACTTCAAATATTCATGCTATGGTGTTAGCCTTTGTATGGCCCCCAGCTTGCCGTTATGAGGGGCCAATGGGATACAGATGTTTGGGGGATTGTGGGAGAGCAGTTCCAGACCATTGGGACAGGGAAAGCAAACCTTCACATTAATGCTGCTCAGCGAGCATTAGAAATCCAGCCCACCAATTAGATGGGGTGACGGCATGCAATGCTGATACATTCATTTCCCAAGGAGTGAATGCAGATTGTGAGACCAACTGTTTAGTGGGCAGTGGACATAAAATGAAGAAACGAAATAACAATGTATGGACAAAACCTTGATGGGGCATTATGTTAGTGCAAAAAAAAGTTGCTAATGTAGTTAGTTGTTTCACAAATGAACACTAAGCATTCTTTATTTTATTATTATTTATTTACTATATATTTCTACCGCCACTCTCAGCCCAAAGGCAACTCAAGGCAGTGCACACATGGCAACGAATGCCCACAGATAAAATACATAACAATTAAAAAAACAACCACATAAAAGCAAAAATCCGTAGTTAAAAATATAAAATACAAATCTCAGCATCTCGTTATTAAAATCGGTTTCCGTTGCACCGTCTTTCTGCTTTTTGATATGGTGGCTGAGAACTTAAATTCCCATTGCACAAGGCTGCAGTGCTGCTTGCTGCATAACACTATGTAACATAATCAGAATTTTTTTCTGTTCAGTGTTTGAAAGCATTGTTTCCTGTTATATTGTGCGGTGCTTACTTTAAAAGGAACTGCTATACTCCAGAAACTTTGCTTTTGTGGCAGAGGGTAGTACTATTATTTTCTTCTGTCTAAGTGCTTGTAATCTTCCTTAATGAAAATATGCCATTTTTTAACCTTTCAGTGTGCAGACCGCAACAAAGTTGGCCCACTGCATTCGCAGCAAAACAAAAGAGGGAGGGGAAAAAGAAAAGAACTGGCAGTGCTATCATACACTTCTGTTCAAGAAACATTTCAGAGATGTGAAAGAGGAGAAAAAGAGATGCCAGAATAACTGGAAGTGTGGAGAGTGAGAGCAGAATGTCTAATGTGGCATTATGTAATACGGAAAGGCAACAAGCAAGTATAGGCTGACAACAGAAGAGAGAGGAGGAGGGATCACGAGCAGCATTACATTCCAACCGTTGATTTATTTATTTACTACATTTATACCTCTCCCTAGGCAGGACTTGAATCATATATATTCTTGGTAGCTGCCCCTCAACTCTGGAACCCCCTTCTTCCCATGGTAGCCCTCCTGTCCTTCCGGTGGCAGGCTAAAACCTTTTTATTCAGGCAGGCTTTTTAATCATGATGATGTTTAAGTTCATGTCAGAGGGTGCTGTGGCTTTTAACAATTTTGCTGGTTTTCAACTGTGATTATTTTAGTACTGTATGTTTAATTCCATTTCCATGTTTACATTTTTGTAGGTTTTAGATTGTATGCTATGCTTTTATGTCAAGCCACTTTCAGTCCCCTTCGGGGGAAATACAGCAAGGTATAAATAAATATAATAATAATATATAAAACACTGAATTACCTTGGTATCTTACCATTACATATAACATTAGATAGATATATAAATAGAATATGGAAAGATATCAGGGTGGATTATAAAATGTTATGGTATATTATATATATAATGGAAAGATAACTTACACACATCAGAAAGATACCAAGGCATGTATATGTGTATGTGTGTGTGTATATATACATGTGTGTGTGTGTGAATATATATATATATACATATACATACATATATACACACACACAAAGGCACTATATATATACAATATATATATATATATATATATATATATATGGGGAAAGATATAGGGGTATATGTGTGTTTTCTATATGATATAGTATTTACCACACACACACATACCTGCCTTTTTCTGATACATACATATACAAACATATATAAAGATATCAAGGCAGTATAATGGATCTTTCTGAGAGAGAGATATATATATACACACACACACACGAGGCGGATGGATATATATATATATACACACACACGTGTGTGTGTGTATATATATATAGATAGATAGATACTATGAAATGAGACCAAGGTGGATATAGATATATAAATTATGTTATATATATATGAATACGGAAAAATACCAATATGTGTGTGTGTTTTCTCTTTCTCTCTAGTATTTAACATAACTAACTCTCTCTCTCTCTCTCTAATATGTATCTTCCTTGGGATTTTTCTGATATATACATACATACATACATATAATGGAAAGAAACCAAGGCAGTATAATGGATCTTTATGAAATATATCTGCCTTGGTATTTTTTCTGATACATACAGACATACATGCATAATTGAAAGATATCAAGGCAGTATAATGGATCTTTATGATATATATATATATACGTCTCTATATTATATCTAGATATATCTATATGTTATATATTTAATATTCTATAATATATATATACTATATATATACTATGAAAGATACCAAGACGGATATAGATATGTAAGTTATGTTATGTTGTGTGTGTGTATATATATATATATAATTTATGTATCTATATCCATCTTGGTATATAGAAAAATACCAAGGCGGATCTCTCTCTCTGCACAGGCCAAAAATAGACAGATCTACACAGACACAAGGATGCACAACCCAGGATGCCTTCGCCAGGCCAAGGGAAAAAGGGGAGGCCTGGCTAAGTGCAGAAGGGAAGGGGCAGGAAGGGGAGGCGGCGGCGCAGCGATGCCTATGAAGAGGAGGAATGAGGGAAGGACGTCCCCTGAATCTTCCCAACCGAGGCCGGCGAGGAGAAGGGGGCGTTAAGGGCTGAGGGGGCCGGAGAGATGGCTCTCCCGCCGCCCTCCCTCCCTCCCTCCCGCCCGCCGCCCCTCCTCCTCGGCGCAGGCCTCTCCAGGCCCCGAAGCCTCCTTTTCCTGGGCCTCGAGGCCGCTTCCCGGCTCCACAGAGGCGGCCTCCCCTCCGCCGGCAGCCAGGCCCCGCCGCAGCCCAGCCAACCGCCGCGCGCATCACTTACTTCCTGTTTTGGGTCCGGGCACTTGAGAAACCAGGATGGAGGCTCCGAAATACCAGGATGGAAGCGGCAGCCGCAGCAGCGCGGAGGGAGGAGGGGGCGGGGCCTAGTTCGAAGGGGGCGGGGCCTAGGACAAAGGGGCTGGGCCCGGGCAGGAAGTGCTCACGGTTTCCGCTGAGGCGGCGGCGCCACAAAAGTCCCGCGCGGAGTACAGCTGGTTGCAGGGCGGGAAATAATTCCCAGCTCGTTCCTGTTGCCATTGGTTGATCCCTGTACTTTCTCCTTCCTCCTGTTCCTGATTCGAAAGTGTGGTTTGAAAATAGTTGTTCTACTCCAGAAACTTTATTTGTGTGTGTGTGGCTGTCGCAAAGTATGTTGAATTGATACTCATTGAGAAAACTAGAGCACAAAAACCAAGTTTGGACACTTTAATCTATCCCCCCCCAATGTTTTTTATGATGAAACCAATTAGAGAATGAGATTTATAACCCAGGAATAAAAATCGTGTTAAATCAGTGTTTCTCAACCTGGGGGTCGGGACCCCTAAGGGGGTCGCAAGGGGGTGTCAGAGGGGTCGCCAAAGACCATCAGAAAGCATAGTATTTTCTGTTGGTCATAGGGGTTCTGTGTGGGAAGTTTGGCCCAATTCTATCGGTGGGATTCAGAATGCTCTTTGATTGTAGATGAACTCAGGGCCGGATTACTCATAAGGCCAGCCGAGGCACTTGCCTCGGGCGGCAGATTTTGGGGGCGGCATTTCCGGGCCTGAAGAGGCCCGGGAATGAGTCTCCCGCCGCCCTAAGGAGATTCAGGTGGTTTTCGCCGCCTCCCCCCCGCTCATGTTTGGGGCACAGGCGAGCGGGGCGGCGAAAACCGCCTGAATCTCCTTAGCGCCGCCTCTTGCTCCTCCTCGGTCCCCCCCTCCCTCCCTTCGTTCACTTGGGAGGGGGGAACCCAGGAGGAGCAAGAGGCGGGCAAGGCGCGCCGCGTCACAGCCAGGCCTCTGACGCGGAGCCTCTTAGCACCGCCTCTTGCTCCTCCTTTCCCCCGGCGGCGCCCTCTCCCCTCACGCCGGCAGCGGCTCCGCTCCTCCTCCCTTCAGTGAAAGGAGGAGGGGCGGACTAGCCCGGGCGCGTGGGGAGAGGCGCGCCGGGTCCCCGCCGCCCCAGGACATGCCCTCCCCTGCCGCCTCCTCGCTTGCACGGGAGGCGGCGGGCCGGAGGAAGGCATGTCAGTCGCCCCAGGAGCGGTGGGGCGGCGGCAAGACCCCTCCCGGCTCCCTTTCTCACGCGCCAGCCGAGCTCCGCCCCTCCTCCCTTCAGTGAAGGGAGGAGGGGCGGACCAGCCCGGCGCGAGAGAAAAGGAGCCGGGAGAAGCTGCGCCACAGCCGCGCCGCCCCCCGGGGCGACGGACGTGCCCTCCCCCGTTGCCTCCTCGCTGCACGGGAGGCAGCGGGGGAAGGCACATACGCCTCTCCCAGCCCCCTTTCCCTCATGCCGGCTCTGCCCCCGCAAGAGGCCACGCCCCCTCAAGCGGCCACAGCCCCGCCCCCGGGGGCGGGATTTAGAATGTTGCCTAGGGCGGCAGAAGCCCTTAATCCGGCCCTGGATGAACTATAAATCCCAGCAACTATAACTCCCAAATGTCAAGGTCTATTGTCTCCAAACTCCTCCGTGCCAGGTTTGGTCCAGATCCATAATTGCTTGAGTACTCAGTGCTCCTTGTATGTAGGTGAACTACAGCTCCAAAACTCAAGGTCACTGTCCACCAAACCCTTCCGGTATTTTCTGTTGGTCATGGGAATTCTGTGTGCCAAGTTTGGTTCAATTCCATCGTTGGTGGAGTTCAGAACGCTTTTTGATTATAGATGAACTATAAATCCCAGCAACTACAAGTCCCAAATGACAAAATCAATCCTGCCCAACCCACTATTAAAATTAGGGAGCATCAGGTATTTGTGCCAAATTTGGTGCAGATATTGACGTTACGATTCATAGCAGTAGCAAAATTACAGTTATGGAGTAGCAACAAAAATAATTTTATGGTTGGGGGTCACCACAACATGAAGAACTGTATTAAGGGGTCATGGCATTAGGAAGGTTGAGAAACAGTGTTAAATAGTTAGAGCACGCGTTGCTGTGGCCAACCACTCCTCCCTCTCCTTTCTCTCATCTCTTCCTTCCCTCCCTCTTTCCTTTCTTCCTTCCCTTTTCTTCCTTCTTTCTCTATCTCTTTCTTCCGTTCCCCATTTCTTTCCCTTTTGCTTTCTCTCCTTTCTTCCATCTCTATCTCTCCTTCCTTCGCTCTTTGCTTCCATCCTTTTCTCTTACCTTCTTGCCTTCTCTCCCTCTTTCTTTCCTTCTCTTATGGTTGCCACCTGTCCCGTATTATACGGGATGTCCAATATTATACGGGACGTCCCGTATTTCTACTCTGAATTTCGTGTCCCGTATTTTCAGATCCTGTCGGGTATATGTCCTTATCCAATCCTCTCTCTACTTCCACCTTTCTCCACGCTCTTTATTTCCACCCTTCCCTTGGCTTCTGTATCTGTAGCTTTTGCCAGTTCCGGTCTCTGTTCCTCCTTTAAATCTCGTCGTCTCTTCTCGCGTTTATCTCATTGAATTGTGTGACTCCCTTCTTGTTTATGTTTCCCTCGGCCTCTTTGCCCTTCCTTGCATCACTTCTTGGATCTCTCAGTCTCTGCCGCTTCTTATCTATCTATCTATCTATCTATCTATCTATCTATCTATCTATATGTATATAATAAAAGTCAGGGTTTGTATGCGATGGGCGGGAGGGAGGGCGGTGTATGTAGCAGCTTTCTGATTGGCTTCCACTTTCACAAGCCACTATGACCTGCACGGGTGACGGACCTGGACCAAACTTGGCACACGTAACCCCCATGACTCCCTTTACATCCCCGTGCGGTTTGGGGGAGGTGGACCATGGATTATGGGATCTGTAGTACTTTAAAAAGCTTTGCTTCCCACAGACCACTGTGGCCCCCAACAAAGACCGATAAAGACCACACTTAGCACACAGAGACCCCATGACCCACTCTAACTTCTACTGCAGTTTGGAGGAGGACAGACCATGGATGATGGGACTTGCAGTACCATCACTCACTTTCTGAGACCGCTGTGATCCTCATCCAATGACTGATCAAGACCAAATTTGGCACACAGAGCCCCCATGACCCACTCTACATCCTACTGCAGTTTGGAGGATGGACCATGGATGATGGGAATTGAAGTACCATCACTCACTTCCTGAGACCACAGCAACACTCATCCAATTACCAATAAAGACCAAACTTGGCACCCAGAGCCCCCATGACCCACTCTACATCATGGTGCAGTTTGGAGGAGAATGGACCATGGACGATGGGATTTGCAGTACCTTCACTCACTTTCTGAGACTGCTGCGATCCTCATCCAATGACTGATCAAGACCAAACTTGGCACACAGAGCCCCCATGGTCCGCTCTACATCCTACTGCAGTTTGGAGGATGGACCATGGATGATGGGACTTGCAGTACCTTCACGCACTTCCTGAGACCACAGCAACTCATCCAATTACCAATAAAGACCATACTTGGCACACAGAGCCCCCATGACCCACTCTACATCATGGTGCAGTTTGGAGGAAAATGGACCATGGACGATGGGACTCGCAGTACCTTCACTAACTTCCTGAGATCACTGCAAGCCACATACATAACTGATAAAGACCAACCTTGGCACACAATGCCTTTCTCAAATAACCCGGGCAGCGCCGGGTCCCCAAGCTAGTTGTTTATAACCTCGCTAGCCACAACAATGGCAAATGTGCTCTCTCCCAAGGCCACCAGTAAGTGCTTTGTTGTAAAATTGGCTGGTATATTGGATCCCATCCTCTACTGTAATGCAATCCCTGTGAATGTCTCCAAAACATGTCTTGCAACATCTGAAATGTTAAACATCTCTGAAAGAGGGCAGGTTTTAGGAGTAAATAATAACACATTCATAATTTAATTTTTGTAAGATGGTATTAATAATAATAATAACTTTATTTTTATACCCCGCCAACCATCTCCCCTTGGGGACCCGGGGCAGCTTACAAGGGACAAGCCCAAAGATAACTTAGACAGCAAAAACACTTACAATTTAAAACATCCGTAAAAACAATAACAACATAATTATACACAGCATACAAACAGTATGGCTAAAAGGAAAGTTAGCTGAGGCACAACTTCAATGGGTGCAATACATTTTACAGGAGCATCAGGAAGAATGACATGTCAGTATATTGGGCAGAAATTCCTATCATAAAACGTGTTGAGGTAGATCATATGAGGACCAGAATAAAGTGCTATATTCAATGGGGACAGTGAAAATTCTAGTGAGCTGCTTAATTGAAAGCACACTGGAACATCCAGGTTTTTAGTTGACTCCGGAAAGAGGACAAAGTGGGAGCCTGTCTGATCTCCCTGAAAAGGGAGGTCCAGAGCCGAGGGGCCACCACCAATAAGGCTCTATACCTCGTTCCCACCAACTGCACTTGTGATGGTGGGGGGAGAGAGAGAGCAGTGATTCCCCAGATGATCTCAAGGTATGCACTGGTTCATAAGGGAGGAGGAGATCGCAAAGATAAGCAGGTCCCGAACCATTTAGGGCTTTATATGTGATAACCTGCACCTTGAATTGGGACTGCATACTTATTGGGAGCCAGTGGAGCTTAAACTGGGGGTTGACCACTGATCTTTGAACCAATTGTAGTTTCCGAGCCGTCTTCAAGGGCAACCCCACATAGAGCACATTGCAGTAATCCAACCTAGAGGTGACTAGGGCATAGACCATCATGGCCAGATCAGATTTCACGAGGTATGGGCACAGCTGGCACACAAGTTTTAATTGTGCAAAGGCCCTCCCAGCCACTGCCGACATCTGAGCATCAACTGTCAAAGCGGAGTTCAGAAGGACCCCCAAGCTATGGACCTGTGCCCTCAGAGGGAATGTGACCCTGTTGAGCACAGGTAGCCACTCTCTGCCCCAATCTGTCCCCCGACTGGCCAGGAGGACCTCTGTTTTGTCAGGATTAAGCTTCAGTTTATTAGCCCTCATCCAGCCCATCACAGCCGCCAGACACTGGTCAAGGACCATAAGGGCTTCCTTGGAGTCTGGTGGAAAAGAGTTGTAGAGTTGGGTGTCATCCACATAGCGATGGCAGCAAACTCCAAAACTCCAGCAGTTTCATGTAAATGTTGAAAAGCATTAATATTTATGTAACAATCGATTCGGACCACTGCCCCTTGGAAATCACCATCTTAAGCTCCAGAAGATGGAGGCTAGACGATAACTTGTTAAAAAAACAAGAAGATATTGAGAAAATCAGAAAAGCAATGCAGGAATTCTTTGAACACAACGACATAGAAGAGACTGACCTCTACACAATTTGGGAAGCCAGTAAAGTGGTCCTGAGAGGAGTGTTTATAGAACGAAAAGCCCATAAGAACAAGCTAAATAAGCAAAAAGGAGAGAAAATAATAAATGCTATCAAGAAAGAAGAAGAAGAGCTAAAGAGAAATCCGAGAAATAATGAAGCAGCCAAAAATTTGAAGAGCCTACATCTACAGAGAGAAAATTTAGAACAAGAAGAAAGAGCAAGGGAACTGAAATTCCTCAGACAATACCAGTTCAACAACGCAAACAAGCCAGGGAGATGGATGGCAAGGAAACTACGAAAGAAGAGAGAAGCGGCCTATATAACCAAAATACGTGAGTCAGGGAAAATCCACACCCAAGATCAAGAAATAAAACAACAATTTACCAAATTTTATAATACTCTATATAAGAAGGATGAGATAGACGAAGGGAAAGTGATAGAATACCTGAATGAGCAGGAGATCCCAAGAATAACAGAAGGTGAGAGGGAAGAACTAAACAAAGAATTTACGACCGAAGAGATAGAAAAAGCTATAAAAAACCTCAAAGTAAACAAGGCACCGGGCCCTGATGGCTTTTTGGCTATTTACTATAAAACTTACCAAAAGGAACTAATCCCATACCTAAAGAAAATCATGAACAGAATAAGGGAGACAGAAGACACGCCACGGTCCTGGAGTCAAGCCACAATCTCAATTATTCATAAAGAGGGCTCAGACCCAGAAAAAGTTAAGAACTACAGGCCGATATCCTTATTGAATATCGACTACAAGATATACAGTCAGGTCGTAGCAGAAAGACTCAAAAAGTTCCTGAAACTGAGGATTAAAGAAGAACAAGCGGGTTTTCTCCCAGGCAGACAACAGAAAGATAATGTACAAATAATCATTGACCTAATTGAACACTACGAAATTAATAATCAGAACAAAGTAATGTTCCTGGCCTTGGACGCCGAAAAGGCGTTTGATAGGGTCAATTGGGACCTCATCAAACACCTCCTAAAAGAAATGGACAGTGGATACTACTTCCAGAAGATGATTAATGCAATCTATAAGAAACAGGAGGCCAAAATCTGGATTAATAACCAGGAGTCAGAGAGGATAGAAATAACAAAGGGCACCAGACAGGGTTGTCCTCTATCGCCACTCATCTTTATCATGACGCTAGAGGTGTTATTAAATAGAATAAGAGACGATGAAAGATTAAAAGGGACAAGAATTCAGGGGCAACAGTTTAAACTCCGCGCCTTTGCGGACGATATTATATGCGTCATAGAAGATCCGAAAGAGAACCTAGATAAATGGCTACCGTGTTTCCCCGAAAGTAAGACAGCGTCTTACTTTCTTTTCCCCCCCAAAAAAGTCCCCCTACGGCTTACTTTTCGGGTACGTCTTATATAACCCAAGACGCGTGCCCCGTCACCACGCCCGCCGCCGCCGCCGCCACACCGCTGCAACCGGAGGTGTGCCGCGCACACCCGCTGCACACCTCCGCGCACACCTATTCACCAGGCCTCCAAGCAGGGAGAGGGAAAGGAGCCAGGGGCGTGGTGAGGATCGCCGCGTCACAGTGACGCGTCGCCGCTAGTCCGCCCCTGGCTCCTTTCCCCCTCCCTTGCTTGGAAGCCTGGCGAATAGGTGTGCCACGGAGGTGTGCCGCGGGTGTGCCGTGGCACACCTCCCGCTGCACACCTCTTCACCAGGCCTCCAAGCAGGGAGGGGGAAAGGAGCCAGGGGCGTGGTGAGGATCGCGTCACAGTGACGCGTCGCCGCGTCGTCCCCCCTGGCTCCTTTCCCCCTCCCTTGCTTGGAAGCCTGGCGAATAGGTGTGCCACGGAGGTGTGCCGCGGGTGTGCCGCGGCACACCTCCGCTGCACACTTCTTCACCAGGCCTCCAAGCAAGGGAGGGGGAAAGGAGCCAGGGGCGTGGTGAGGATCGCCGTGTCACGGTGACGCGTTGCCGCTTCGTCCCGCCCCTGGCTCCTTTCCCCCTCCCTTGCTTGGAGGCCTGGTGAAGAGGTGTGCGGAGGTGTGCCACGGCACCCGCCCACCTCCGCGGCACACCTATTCACCAGGCCTCCAAGCAAGGGAGAGGAAAGGAGCCAGGGCGTGGTGAGGATCGCCGCGTCACAGTGACGCGTCGCCGCTTGTCCCGCCCCTGGCTCCTTTCCCCCTCCCTTGCTTGGAAGCCTGGCGAATAGGTGTGCCACGGAGGTGTGCCGCGGGTGTGCCGTGGCACACCTCCGCGCACACCTTCACCAGGCCTCCAAGCAAGGGAGGGGGAAAGGAGCCAGGGGCGTGGTGAGGATCGCCCGCGTCACAGTGACGCGTCGCCGCTGTCCCGCCCCTGGCTCCTTTCCCCTCCCTTGCTTGGAAGCCTGGCGAATAGGTGTGCCACGGAGGTGTGCCGCGGGTGTGCCGCGGCACACCTCCGCGGCACACCTCTTCACCAGGCCTCCAAGCAAGGGAGGGGGAAAGGAGCCAGGGCGTGGTGAGGATCGCCGTGTCACAGTGACGCGTTGCCGCTTGTCCCGCCCCTGGCTCCTTTCCCCTCCCTTGCTTGGAGGCCTGGCGAATAGGTGTGCCACGGAGGTGTGCCGCGGGTGTGCCGCGGCACACCTCTGCGGCACACCTCTTCACCAGGCCTCCAAGCAGGGAGGGGAAAGGAGCCAGGGGCGTGTGAGGATCGCCGTGTCACAGTGACGCGTCGCCGCTCGTCCCGCCCCTGGCTCCTTTCCCCCTCCCTTGCTTGGAGGCCTGGCGAATAGGTGTGCCACGGAGGTGTGCCGCGGGTGTGCCGCGGCACACCTCCGGTTGCGGCGCCGCGGCGGGACGAGGTACGGCTTACAGACGGGGTATGGCTTATATAAGCCGACCCCCCCCGACACCCCCGATACGTCTTACAATCGGGGGTGTCTTACTTTCGGGGAAACACGGTAGAAACAATACAGAACTATGGGGAAATTTCAGGACTTAAACTAAATATGGAAAAGACAAAAGCCCTCACGAAGAATATCCCAAAGAAGGAAGGGGAAGGACTGCAAGAGAGATGGGGCATCCAGATAGTGACTAGGCTCAAGTATTTAGGAATAATTCTAACAACAAGAAATATTAATCTACTCCGGAACAACTATATCACAAAGTGGAAGGAACTGAAGAAGGAGATGGAAGGATGGAAGAACAACAACCTGTCTTTACTAGGAAGGATAGCAAGTGTAAAGATGAAAATTCTACCAAAAATGCTGTTCCTTTTCCAAAATCTCCCCATCATAAGAGGACAAAAGTTACTAAAGGAATGGAATAGGGTCATCCTAAAATATATATGGCAAGGGAAAAAAGGTAGAATAAATGCAAAGATCCTAACGGAAGATAAGAACAAAGGAGGATTAGCCACCCCCGACCTAAGACTTTACGCAGAAGCATGCGCCTTAGCGTGGACAAGAGAATGGGTAACGCTGGAGAAGAAAAAACTATTAATCCTGGAAGGAGCAGAACTAAGGGCGGGATGGCACAAATATATTTGGTATGAGGGAGCAAAAAATGAGAAAAGATTTGGAAACCACTTCGTGAGGTCAAGTCTCCTACAAATCTGGAAAAAATATAAAACAAAGATGTACAATAAAACCCCATTATGGGTCTCCCCCCTAGAAGCCATACAACTAAGAATCTTAGGTTGGCAGGACTGGCCAAAATATAAAAACCTAATAAGGAAAGAGAATAGAGAGATGAAATTGAAGAACCAACAAGAAATATTTGAGATGGATAACAAAATATCATGGTTACATTACAGACAGTTGAGAGAATGCTTCACAAAAGATGCGAAAGTAGGGTTCCAAGAACAGAGCAACTTCTGGGACATAACACTAAAATCAGGGGGGAAAAATCATTACTAAAATATATAGGAAACTATTGGAGTGGGACCAAGATAAAAAAGAGGAAAAAAACTACATGAAAAGATGGAATGAAAATGTGGGTAAGACATTAGACAGAAGTAGGTGGGAAGAAATCTGGAGGAAAAAATTGAAATACACATATGCCATTGGATTAAAAGAAAACTGGTATAAAACGGCGTACAGGTGGTACATGACTCCAAAAAAATTGGGCAGAAGTTATAGGAACATGAATACAAACTGCTGGAAATGTAATAAAGTAGAAGGCTCATACTTCCATATCTGGCGGACGTGTGAAAAGGCAAGAGCATACTGGAAAAAAACCCAGGAGATACTACAAAAAATGTTAAAGATAAAAATACCCTTGTATCCTGAGATCTTCTTGCTAGGCATGCATGATAATAAGCTAGAAAGTAACACAGATAAACTACTCTTTCTCTTGAACACAGCGGCCCGGCTCTGCTACGTGAAATGCTGGAAAGAACCGCTCATCCCCGACAAGGAGACACTACTGCTGAAAATTCTAGAAATAAGAAATATGGACAGACTCACTTTCCTGCTGACCAGATACAAAGGAACACCTATAAGAGAAACAGATTGGACAGTAGTGATGGACTATTTAAAGGACAAACAATATAAAATAGAAGACTCTTAAAGACTTAGCTCTTACAGGAAGATACAAAGCAGAGAAAGCCCAGAAAGACAAGATCCACACAGAAAGAAATGAAAGAAAAGGAAGACCCCCACAAAGCAGGACTACTGGAAGTCAATTTTATTCCACTTTTCCTAAATCTTGCACTAAATCTAACCCCCTCTTGTACTCTTCCCGGAGCTCTATCCAAACCCTCACCCCCATCCCCATATACCTATACTATCCCTCTCTATATAATCTTTACACCCGCTTTTCCCCCACTATTTATGTCAATGCTTTTCTATTTTATGTATATATGGAAAAAGATACTCTCTCGAATAAAGACATTTTAAAAAAAAATTTATGTAACATTTTTGTACTGTGCTTCTACATATATTCCACAAGATCCGCTTGTTTGTTGGTTCTGTACAGTTTTAATTGAATTATGTGACGAATGTTGCTGTCCTTGAGCAAGTAGGGATCACCAGCATTGAGACCATGCTATTGATAACACAGCTGCGCTGGGCAGGGCACGTCTCTAGGATGGAGGACCACCGCCTCCCTAAGATACTACCCTACGGTGAACTCGCCATGGGTCAGCGCAAGTGAGGCGCCCTAAAGAAGAGATATAAGGTCTCCCTGAAACAGGCTCAGCCAGATTGATCAACAATGGTCCACCCTGGCCTCACATTGGGAGGCATGGAGATTCACTATTCACAATGCTGAGACCTCTTTCGAGAAGTCATGCCGAACGAGTCTCGAAGAGAAACGACAACACAGAAAGTAAAGCAGAGATTGGAGAGTTAATTGGACAGCACCTTGAGTGGAAATGTAAGCTATGTGACTGTTTCATTGGCCAGAAACAGTTACAAAAGAAAAAGGGAGGAATAAAGCAGAGTTGGTGCTTTTAGCAGAAGTACAGTCAGAGGAGAGTGATGCACAAGCACAATAGGCCTTAGAATAGTGAAGTAGCTTGCCAAGAAATCATGTTGGCAGCCAAGTCCGAGAATAATGCACTCTGATTGGTACGTAAGGCACCCGCAGTGATTTGCCAGGGAACATCATGTACCTTACTGATAATACAAGCCTTGATTGGTTTAGCTAGCACCCAGCGTGGCATTGTTTACACTGTTGCTAATTGGTAGAAGCTGCGCGTGGGCAAATAAGGCCGCCCCTCCTTGCTGGCACAGAGGGACGGATTAGAAATGTTTCAGATTTGGTACATCTTGCCCAAATGAATGAAGAATTAGTAACTGCGTAGTGCTGTTTAACAAATGAGAATGCTGATAGAAATGATGCTAAATAATGTGATGTTTAATTGGATAATAAAGATGTGTTAATGCCATGAACCAATGAAAAATGATGAAGATGGGAGTGGACGGGACCTGCTGCCATTGAATGTATAAAAGTAACAGTTCGGGATTGATCGGGGCTCTTGCCCAGAGGCAGCAAGTTCTGTTGGGCAGGTCCCCAGCTGACGATTGTGCAAAATAAATCTTTGGCTTCATTTCAAATGCAGTAGGTTGTTGCGTCTTCTCTCGTTCCTGTGCCCGCACGATTTACGCCGCTTGAGGTAAAAAGGTAAACATCTGGGGAGTTTTGGGACTCCAGATTGGCTGCTACATTTGGTGACCCCGACGTGATCTAAAGAGGCGATAAGACGGGTCTGTAACGCAGAAGACGCAATCTAGCTGCCTAGTCGGCTCCCGTTCGTAAGCGGGGAGCTGAGGCGACCCAGGAGGGCTGAGAAAGGGGCCCCAACTACCATACGACCAGCTGGTGGCTCGCCCCAGACCGCCGCTCACAGACCGGAGGGACCGCAACCGTTATTACTGCCAGTGAACCCAAACCCAGAAGGAAGACCGGGGGTGCAGTCTGCTGATCTGCATCTAGTGAGCAATCCGGCAACCAGGAGCGCGCAAGGAGAGTCGGGGGTGTAGTCTGCGACCGCATCTACTGAGCAATCCGACGACAATCAAGGGAGGACGCGGGAAGTGGTCCCGGGGTCAGCTGGAATCGGCAAGTATAGGGCTCTGCAACTAACACGTAGGGAACATACACTCATTGGGAGGCGGGCAAGCACTGAAGTGTTTTTGGCCTGTGGAAAATGGGTGGAGTGGGATCAAAAGAGAGAAAGGAGACCCCTTTGAAATGTGTGCTAGACAACTGGGATAGGTTCTGCTTGTTAGCAGTGGAGGGAAAACCCCAGGACTTGAAAGAGTTTGAGCTTAGAAACCTGTGTGCAGAAGTGTGGCCAGCTGTCCCAGAGATTAGCTGGCCGGGGACAGGAACCTGGGATTTGAGAACCTGCATGAAACTAGAATCTTATTGTTACGAAGTCCATCCAAATGATCAATGGATTTACTCCGCAACATGGCTGAGATTGGTTTCAGAGGGGATCTGGTGGGCAGGCCCAAAGGGGCAAGCCAGGGAAGGCTGTTTTGTTAGCTGAAAGGCAGGGAAAAACACTCCGGTTTTGCAAACTGAACTGGAGGAAGTATTACCGCTACGGAGAAGACCATGGCAGAGAGGAAATGCCGCCGCAGGGGCGGGGGAGGCCAATGCGCCCCCGCTTAATGCGAGTTTAAACGCCCCAGCCCAAGCCCAAGATGCGGCCCCCACTCTTGAGACAGGCCCAGCCGCTCAGATGACGTCCCCGGCTGTGACGCCAGCTGAGGCGGCCCCTCCTGTTCCCGCCGCAACTTCCCCTCCGGCTCCAGCCGCAACTTCCCCAATGAATCCCCCGAGTGTGCCACAACCCGAAATAGGGAGTCTGCCTGCCGCGGATCCACGCGTGATGTTCCCATCAGTCATGGCCTCATCACAGACCGCAACAGCCCCGCTAATGCCACCATCAGTCATACCTGCCTACCCTATTCCGCATTCAGAACACAATCCGTTCTACGGAAGTCCACCTGCATACATGGGCCCCCCGCCAGCAGAAATAAGTTACCCCTTTGAGGAAGCAAGAGAGGCTGAGAGGAGAGCAAGATGGCAGTCCCTAAGTCCCGATAGAATGATAGAGCGTTCTTCGGACAGAGAGGGAGAGGAAGAAGAGTACCCTGCCGCTAATAGGGGAGCGATGGCGCGTTCCCCGACCGCCAGGAGAAGCTGCTCTTTTGAGGCCGCGAGACTGATAGTGCGGTCTCCCGACCCGAGTAGGAAAGATTACCGGAAGCCCCGGGATGTTTCACCTAGAAGAACTAGGAGCATGTCCCGGGAGGACGCAAGGCAAAGGGGAGAAGAAAGGGCGGCCCTAGAATTACCAATCCGACAGCTCTCATTATTGGATGCCAACAATAGGGTAGTGCAAGCCTATCAGATAGTCCCTTTTTCATCTTCGGATGTCTTAAATTGGTGAAATTCCACCCCCCCTTATTCGGAGCAACCGAAAGCGATGGCGGATCTTGTTGAGGGAATCATGGCAACCCATGATCCGACCTGGTGGGACTGTAAACAGTTGTTAAATACCCTGTTCACAGCGGCAGAAAGAAGGAACATTATTAACCAGGCTAGGTTAATGGCACAAGAAGGACATGGGGAGCATGATGCAGTCAGATATGGAGATGCAAGATTCCCAATACAGACAGATCCGGGGTGGGACCCAAATGAGGAGGCCCACCGCGATCGAATCAGAGAGTTTCAACAAATTCTTCTAAGAGCCATTAGGAAGGGGCCACCCAGGCCCTCCAATATTCAAAAGATACAAGGAGTCCAACAAGAAAAAAGGTAGAAACGCCTGCTGCATTTCTGGAAAGGCTAGAAGAGGCATATAGAAGATACAGTCCCTACAATTTTGAGCAAGATGATGGAAGGATCGCAATAACACAATCCTTCATTTCCCAATCAGCCCCAGACATCAGGAGGAAGATTCAAAAGCAGCCAGGATTTCTAGGAAAGACTTTAAATGAACTTTTGGCTTTAGCTGACCAAGTGTTTATTGCAAGAGAGCAAGTAGAAGAGGAGAGAAAGGACAAGAAGAAGAAAGAGGGATATAAAGTTTTGATAAGCATGATGAGGGAAGAGACAAGCAGAGGAGGCTACAGTCGTGGGAGAGGCCCAGGCAGAGGGTATGGAGGACAGAGTAAACTGGGCCGAAACCAGTGTGCCCGCTGTAAAAAAGAAGGACACTGTGTCAGGATTGGGAAACCTGAGCTTGGATGAAGTCCAGGTTCCAAGCCTGTCATGAGGCAGCAGCGACCTTCACTTTAGCTCTGGGGTGACCTTTGTCCCAGATTCACTGAGACTGTTGAGTCCGACTGGGGGTGATGCAACTTCCAGGTGCTTGAGAGGGAAGTGAGGTAACTCCTCCAAGCAAGGACATTGGACATTGGGACTGGTGACACTGACTTCATGACCCCTGGGGTCATGCCCTGGGGATTACTGGGATTGCTGACTCACTTGGGGCTGATGTAACCCTGCCCAGACATTGCATGGGTAGGGGAGGGGCTATGGGGGTATAAAAGGTGTGTTTGGGTGGCGGGCCGGTGCTTTAGCTTCACATGTCTCGTACCTTCAATAAAATCGTGTTGGACCAAGATACCATCTTCGTGTGATCCCTACCGTGTGTTGGAGAGTCGTTACAGAAGCTAAAGCCCCTTTTCAACTATCCCAGCAATGGAGAGGTTGGCTTGGAAGCAAGAAGCGTACTTGGATCAGTTTGTGGTAGATCCTGACGAAGTCCGGAGAGTTGAGGAGTGGGACTGGACCACTCTGGACCAGGTGGGAGTCCCAGATGCTTCCGAAACGGCGATGGCGTCGGGAAGTGAGATGGAGAGAGAGCTCCGTGAAGGGGAGCGGTTGTGGAATGCTCAGGTGAGCAGACTGGTGACCTGCCGGAGGAAGGGCCGTGAGATCGTTCAGCAGACAGAGGAGCGTAGGAGCGCTCAGCAGATCGAAGAGCGTAGGAGCGCTCAGCAGACCGGGGAGCGTTCGAGCGCTCGTCTGGCAGTGGCCCAGGAGGATCTGGAGGCATGCGGTGTCAGAGGGGGTCAGGAGGACTTGGCGGAAGGGGGTAGTGAGACCCCAGAACCTGAGTCACCATCAAAGCTGGATGTGTTGAGTTGCCAGATGGAAGCGGTGGTGCAGACGGTCAAGCTGGATGTCTCAGGCGATGTTCCAGAGAGATCAGAGGGAATCGATGTGGAAGGCCCCGGGAGGAGGAGACTTCACTTACCATTCGTGGATGGATGGTGGACCTTCAGTCGAGCGTCCTAGATCTCCTCGGGAGTGAGGAACAGAGACAGAGGTCCAGTGAGCCCAGTCCCAGAGGCGAGGCGTCCGACGCAGCCAGTAGGGATGGGAAGAGGCATCTCCGGTCCGAGGGACTTTCCAGGGAGAGGAGGGTTTCAGGAGTTCGTGGCCGCATGAAGAAGGAACCGTTATGGTGGAGTTTGATGGCGAAGCCAGTAAAGTCGCCTTTCTTCATCGCAGCGGTGCAAGACCACATGGAAGATTACGGTCATCTTTATCCCAGCGAAGGCAGCCAAGTGCGGGCCGTTGGAGCTGTGTTCAAGGGTCGTGCAGCTGAGTGGTATGTGCAATGCCACGACCGGTATAAATAGAATATGGAAAGATATCAGGGTGGATTATAAAATGTTATGGTATATTAAATATAATGGAAAGATAACTTACACACATCAGAAAGATACCAACGCGTGTGTGTATATATGTGTATATATACATACATATATATGTGTGTGTGTGTGTGGATACACACACACAAAGGCACTATATATATAGCGAGAGGGGGGCGGGGGAGATAAGATACCAAGGCAGGGATATATGTGTGTTTTCTATATGATATAGTATTTAACACACGCACACACACATCTCTGCCTTTTTCTGATACATACATATACAAACACACATATACATAAAGATACCAAGGCAGAATAATGGATGTTTCTGATATATATAGATATATATATATACACACACACACACACACACGAGGCGGATGGATATATATACATACTGTACACACACACATATGTTATATATATATATATATACATATAATTTTATATTATATATAAATAAGATACTATGAAATGTGACCAAAGCAGATATAGATATATAAATTATGTTATGTTGTTATATATATATACAGTGTATATATATATATATATATGAATATGGAAAAATACCAAGGCAGGGCTATATATGCGTGTGTGGGTTTTTCTCTCTGTCTAGTTTAACATAATACCAACAATAAAGCCGGCGCACTTGACAGCAACCCACCGGAGGGCGTTCTCAGTTATAGCCCCTACGCTATGGAACGCCCTGCCGGCCGGCACTAGGGCCTCGAGGGACTTACTTCAATTTAGACAGGCCTGTAAGACCCATCTATTTAGGCAGGCCTTCAATGAGTAAGCCCTCTAACATGTTGTTTCGTCCGCCCGGGTGTGATGCTGCTCTTATTCGTTTTATGCTGTATTTTATTGTATTTTAATGTTATTGCTGCTGTTTAATTGTATGTTGACATTGATGTTTTTAACCTTGTTGTGAGCCGCCGCGAGCCCTCGGGAGTCGGCGGCCTAAAAGCCACAATAATAAATAAATAATAAATAACTCTCTCTCTCTCTATATATATATATATCTGCCTTGGTTTTTTCCTGATATATACATACATACATACATACATATAATGGAAAGATACCAAGGCAGTATAATGGATCTTTATGAAATATATCTGCCTTGGTATTTTTTCTGATACATACAGACATACATATAATTGAAAGATATCAAGGCAGTATAATGGATCTTTATGAAATATATATATATACACACACAAAGATATCTCTCTATTATATCTAGATATATCTATATAATGTTATATATTTAATGTTCTATCATATATACTATGAAAGATACCAAGACGGATATAGATATATAAATTATGTTATGTTGTGTGTATATATATATATATATCTATATCCGTCTTGGTATATATATACACACACACACAACATAACATAATTTATATATCTATATCCGTCAGATCTCTCTCTCTGCACAGGCGAAAAATAGACAGATCTACACAGACACAAGGATGCACAACCCAGGATGCCTTCGCCAGGCCAAGGGAAAAAGGGAGGCCTGGCTAAGTGCAGAAGGGAAGGGCAGGAAGGGGGAGGCGGCGGCGCAGCGATGCCTATGAAGAGGAGGAATGAGGAACGACGTCCCCTGAATCTTCTCAACCGAGGCCGGCGAGGAGAAGGGGGCGTTAAGGGCTGAGGGGGCCGGAGAGACGGCTCTCCCGCCGCCCTCCCTCCCGCCGCCCCTCCTCCTCGGCGCAGGCCTCTCCGGCCCCTCCAGGCCCCGAAGCCTCCTTTTCCTGGGCCTCGAGGCCGCTTCCCGGCTCCACAGAGGCGGCCTCCCCTCCGCCGGCAGCCAGGCCCCGCCGCAGCCCAGCCAACCGCCGCGCGCACCACTTACTTCCTGTTTTGGGTCCGGGCACGTGAGAAACCAGGATGGAGGCTCCGAAATACCAGGATGGAAGCGGCAGCCGCAGCAGCGCGGAGGGAGGAGGGGGCGGGGCCTAGTTCGAAGGGGGCGGGGCCTAGGACAAAGGGGCTGGGCCCGGGCAGGAAGTGCTCACGGTTTCCGCTGAGGCGGCGGCGCCACAACAGTCCCGCGCGGAGTAGAGCTGGTTGCAGGGCGGGAAATAATTCCCAGCTCGTTTCTGTTGCCATTGGTTGATCCCTGTGCTTTCCTTGGCCAGTGTTCCTCCTTCCTCCTGTTCCTGATTCGAAAGTGTGGTTTGAAAATAGTTGTTCTACTCCAGAAACTTAATTTTTGTGTGTGTGGCTGTCGCAATGTATGTTGAATTGATACTCATTGAGAAACTAGAGCAAAATGTGCTGGAGGGCAGTCTTTTTCAACCTTTTTTTAAAAAATAAAATTAAATTTTTATTGAGGTTTTCACAGGTATTGGAGGGGGTAAAGTTGTGGGGGGGGGGATGGGGCGAGGGAAGAACAGGTATCTGGGAAGGAAGGCTGGGGGGTCAGGATGGAGCCAGGACCTGGGTGGGTTCGGGGAAGGGTGGGTGTTGTGGGGGACCTGCAACCGGGCGAGGTGTGGGGGTAGGTTGAAAGCAGTCTCTAGGGGAGCCCAAAGTCCTTTCTCTCTGGTGTTGGCCGGGTGTAGTTGGGTGGGTGCTCTCCTTTCTCCGTTGTAGTTTCTTCCCGGACCTATGTTGAGCCCTCTCAGTTTTACATTGTTGAATGGATCAGTTTGCCCAGTTAGGCGCCTTTCTGCAGGGCAGTCAGTCTGCTGTCTTCCTCTTGATTTTTAGGAGCCTTCAATTCTTTGGTAAGAGTGTCCATTTCTGTTGTCCGTTCCTTGTCTTATAGCAGGGCTGTCCAACTGGCGGCCCTGGGGCCGGATCCGGCCCCCCAGCCTGTTGGGCACGGCCCCAGCTATGCCCCCAGCCGCCATTTTTAATTTTTTTATTAAAAAATCTAATTTTTTTTTTAAAAAATGGCGGCCGGGGGGGAGGGGGAGGCGGGGCAGGGAGGAGGAAGAGAGCTAGCTCCTCCTCCCTGCACCGCTCTCCGTCCTCTCTCCGCGCCACCGATTGCATCGGGCGCCGGTGAGAGAGGGACAAGGGTGGTACAAGAAGGAGGAAGAGGGCTAGCTCCTCCTCCCTGCACCGCCCTCTTCTTCCTCTCTCGCTCGCACCAATGCCTTGCAAGGGAGGGGGGTCCCCCGGCGGCACCCCCCTCCCTTGGAAAGCATCGCAGCAGCGGCTGAAGCCAGCGCCGGCTTCTGCGGCTGCCGGGATGCTTTGCAAGGGAGGGGGGCCCCCGGCGGCACCCCCTCCCCTTGCAAAAGCATCGCAGCAGCGGCTGAAGCCAGCGCCGGTTTCTGCGGCTGGCGGGATGCTTTGCAAGGGAGGTGGGTCCCCGGCGGCACCCCCCTCCCTTGCAAAGCATCGCAGCAGCGGCTGAAGCCGGCGAAACTGCCAGCTTCATCTGTGGCTAGGATGCCTTGGAAGGGAGGGGGGTGCCGCGTGGCTCCTCCCTCTCTCCCAAAGCTTCCCGGCAGCCAGGGGCGGGGCCAGTGCGGGGCCGGGCGGCCCCCCAGGTCATCAGTGACCTGGAATCCGGCCCTTGGCCAGTTAGAAGTTGGACAGCACTGTCTTATAGTATGGTCGTATCCGTCCCTTTCATCTGCCATGGCCTCCTTCCTAGCCGTACTCTTTGGGAGATTTTAGACCTTCTTCATCCGCCTCTGGATCGTCACAACTTGGGGGGCCATATTTTGTGAACATCCCTGGAAAGTAAGGATGGTTTTTCTTTGAGGTGTTCATTCTTTTTGTTGCGTTGTTCTCCTCCGACTTCTCTCTCTATTGAGTTGCCCCCACTCCTTTGGCTTTATTCTTATTTGTACCCCGAGTGGGTCTTTTGGACAATGAATCAACCTCCTGATTCTTTTCCTCTTTTTCTTTTTGGGAAGTAGAGGCTTCGGGGTTCTTATTAGTCATTTGAGTGACTCCCAGTGTGACTTCCACCCTTTCTTTGCAATAAAGTTCTCTTTCTCCTGATGCTTTCTGCCATTTAGTGACCCCCCCCCCTACTCTCTTCTCTAGATCTTCATGTACTGCTGCATTTTTTCCCTTGACCTCAGGGGTTTCTTTTCCATCCTCATAGGTGATTGTTGGCTCCAGCCTTGTGGGGGTCGCTTCTTTGGATGAATCTAGCCTTGCGTATTGCGGCTGTTGCTGGATGAGTTCAAATTGCTTTTCTTGTCGGGCCATCATTAGATCGATCTTCTGTAGACACCCATCCTGTGCTTCTCCTAATTTTCGTAGTTCATTAATGATGTCCTTTAGGGTTATTGTTTCCTCCTCTGACCACCTTCCTTGCATTCTCTCTTGATCTTTTACTTCTGTGTTTGATTCTGTTTAATGTTGGCATACTCTATTGTCGGTTATTCCATTCGCTGGGAGGATTTGTTCTGCTCTTTGGCAGCAAGGATCCTTTGTTGCATATAAGGGAGGCCTTGGAAATACCTACTTCTCTGATCCCTCTATCACAAGTGCGCCTTTTCCTCCCACAAGATGGCGCTCCCGCCAAAAGCTCTTCTTCTTCCCTGTTCTCGGATCTATGGCAGCTTCTCCGCCATTTTGGGTCCTCTGGGGTCCTTTTATCTCTCCCGAATTGGCTTTGCCTGAGGAATTTGGCTGCCCCCGGTGAGGTCTTCCTGGGGGGGTTGTCCCTCTCTGACTTCCCCAGCACTCACATTTGTTTGTGCCCGTCTCTTCTCCCCCTCTTGAGGAGAGGGTGATCCCTGGAGTCGGCGGCACCTTCCCTACGGCTTCGCGATCCCTTTAGACGTGGCTTCGTCTCTGGGAGGGGCCGCAAATCGCCCTCCAGTCGAGGAGACAGTTGGCACTCTGAGGAGCCTCAGAGTGTCCGTCCTGCCGCCATCTTTGCCCGCCGGAGTCGAGTGTTGGAGTTCTGAGGCTGGACAGTCAGAGTCCTTTAACTTTTTCAACCTTTTTTGAGCCGTGGCACACTTTACATTTACAAAATTCTGGGGCACACCACCAACCAAATGACACAAAATGACACTCTAACACAGTAATACATATAGTTAATATGTTTTTAAATGTATTTATACACTCAGTGTGAAACCTGGGCCTGTTTCGATGAACACAACAGATATCCTGGCAGGAATGGCAGAAAGACACAAACTTCCCACACAGAACTCCCATAACCAAGAGAAAATGCTATAAGAGTTTGGTGGGCATTGACCTTGAGTTTTGGAGTTGTAGTTCACCTATATCCAGAGAGCACTGTGGACTCAAACAATGTTGGATCAGGACCAAACTTGGCATGAATACTCAATATGCCCAAATGTGAACACAGATGGAGTTTGGGGAAAATAAACCTTGACATTTGGGAGTTACAGTTTCTGGGATTTATAGTTAACACACAAACAAAGAGCATCCTGAACTCTTGTAACAATGGAATTGAACCAAACTTGGCATATTGAACTCTCATTACCAACAGAAAGTACTGAAAGGGTTTGCTTGGGAATTGACCTTGTGTTTGGAAGTTGTAGTTCACCTACACCCAGAGAGCACTGTGGACTCAAACAATGTTATGTTGTTGTTTGTTTTCTATCCAGAATCACAATGTTGGAAGGAGGCTCGCCACTTTAAGGTCCCTAAAACAGGCATGGGAAAACTTCGGCCCTCTGGGTGCTTTGGACTTCAACTCCCACCATTCCTAACAGCCTGAGGCCCTTTCCTGCTTAAGTGGCTGAGGGGGAAAAGGGCCTGAGGCTGCAAGGAATGGTGGGAGTTGGAGTCCAAAACACCTGGAAGGTCCAAGTTTGCCCATGCCAGCTTTCGACAGAGACCTCTTCCTCCCCCTTCCCCTTCATGCCCTTTCTTCCCCCTCCTGCCGAACACTTACTTTTTCTTCTACGCTGCCACTTCTGCTGCCATTTTGATCTGAGGGGGCAGCGTGAGCGTGTTCAGGAGGGGAGGGGGGGAGGAAGACGTGACTCGTGCGGGTGCTGCTGCGCAGACTCACCCCAGGGCAAAGCGAGCAGAGTGAGGATGGGAAGAAGGGAGCCCGAGTGGAGAAGAAAAAGTGTTCGGCAGGAGGGGGAAGAAAGGGTATTGGAGGTTCCAATTTCCCACGGCACACCTGATGATTGCTCACGGCACACTAGTGTGCCACGGCACACTGGTTGGAAAACACTGCTGTAGGGTTTCCCATAAAAACCAAGTTTGGACACTTTAATCTACTCCCCCCATGTTTTTGTGATGAAACCAATTAGAGAATGAGATTTATAACCCAGGAATAAAAATCGTGTTAAATAGTATCATAATGTTTTATTATATTAGACCACCTGTACCCGCCACGCGTCACTGTGGCCAACCACTCCTCCCTCTCCTTTCTCTCATCCCTTCCCTCCCTCTTTCCCTTCTTCCTTCCCTTTTCTTCCTTCTTTCTCTACCTCTTTCTTCCGTTCCCCTTTTCTTTCCCTTTTATTTCTACTCTGAATTTCGTATCCCGTATTTTCAGCTCCTGTCCGGTATATGTCCTCATCCAATCCTTTCTCTACTTCCACTTTTCTCCGCGCTCTTTACTTCTGCCCTTCCCTTGGCTTCTGTATCTGTAGCTTTTGTCAGTTCTGGTCTCTGTTCCTCCTTTAAAGCTCGTTGTCTCTTCTTGCGTTTATCTCATTGAATTGTGTGACTCCCTTCTTGTTTATGTTTCCCTTGGCCTCTTTGCCCTTTCTTGCATCACTTCTTGGATCTCTCAGTCTCTGCCGCTTCTTATCTATCTATTTATCTATCTATCTATCTATCTATCTATCTATCTATCTATCTAATAAAAGTCAGTGTTTGTATGCGGAGGGCGGGAGGGAGGGCGATGTATGTGGCAGCTTTCTGATTGGCTGCCACTTTCACAAGCCACTATGACCTGCATGGGTGACGGACCTGGACCAAACTTGGCACACATAGCCCCCATGACTCCCTTTACATCCTCGTGCAGTTTGGGGGAGGTGGACCACGGATTATGGGATCTGTAGTACTTTAAAAAGCTTTGCTTCCCACAGACCACTGTGGCCCCCAACAAAGACCGATAAAGACCACACTTAGCACACAGAGACCCCATGACCCACTCTACCTTCTACTGCAGTTTGGAGGAGGACGGACCATGGATTATTTATTTATTTATTTATTAGGCTTTTATGCCGCCACTCCCGGCAGGCTCGGGGCGGCTCACTTGCAGTACCATCACTCACTTTCTGAGACCGCTGTGATCCTCATCCAATGACTGATCAAGACCAAATTTGGCACACAGAGCCCCCACCACCCACTCTACATCCTACTGCAGTTTGGAGGATGGACCATGGATGATGGGACTTGAAGTACCTTCACTCACTTCCTGAGGCCACAGCAACACTCATCCAATTACCACTAAAGACCAAACTTGGCACACAGAGCCACTCTACATCATGGTGCAGTTTGGAGGAGAATGGACCATGGATGATGGGACTTGCAGTACCTTCACTCACTTTCTGAGATTGCTGCGATCCTCATCCAATAACTGATCAAGACCAAACTTGGCACACAGAGCCCCCATGGCCCGCTCTACATCCTACTGCAGTTTGGAGGATGGACCATGGATGATGGGACTTGCAGTACCTTCACTCACTTCCTGAGACCACAGCAACTCATCCAATTACCAATAAAGACCAAAACTGACACACAGAGTCCCCATGACCCACTCTACATCCTGGTGCAGTTTGGAGGAGAATGGACCATGGACGATGGGACTCGCAGTACCTTCACTAACTTCTTGAGACCACTGCAAGCCACATACATAACTGATAAAGACCAACCTTGGCACACAATGCCTTTCTCAAATAACCCGGGCAGCGCTGGGTCCCCAAGCTAGTTGTTTATAAAGAAGTACCTCGCTAGCCACAACAATTTATTTATTTATTTATTTATTATTCGGTTTTATATTCCGCTCCTCCCTGCAGGCTCGGGGCGGATTACAACATAAAGCATACAATAAAACATACAGTAAAACATACAATAAAAACAAGCAGTAAAAACACAATACATGACCATAATGATGACAGGATTACGGTTCTTTGGCTCAGACGAAGCACACCGATTTCACTCGGATTTAGCCAAACGCCAGCCTAAAAAGAGCTGTCTTACATGCCCTTCGGAAAGGGACAAGTTCGGGGATTGCTCGAATGTGGTCAGGGAGCGAATTCCAGAGTACAGGAGCCACAGCGGAAAAAGCTCGCTGTCTCGTACTGGACAAATGACAGGAGCGGGACGATGGAACAACCAGCAAATTCTGCCCTTCCGAGCGCAGTGATCTCGGGGGAATAGACGGGGTAAGGCGGTCCCTTAGGTACAACAATGGCAAATGTGCTCTCTTCCAAGGCCACCAGTAAGTGCTTTGTTGTAAAATTGGCTGGTATATTGGATCCCATCCTCTACTGTAATGCAGTCCCTGTGAACGTCTCCAAAACATGTCTTGCAACATCTGAAATGTTAAACATCTCTGAAAGAGGGCAGGTTTTAGGAGTAAATAATAACACATTCATAATTTAATTTTTGTAAGATGGTATTAATAATAATAATAACTTTATTTTTATACCCCGCCAACCATCTCCCCTTGGGGACTCGGGGCAGCTTACAAGGGACAAGCCCAAAGATAACTTAAACAGCAAAAACACAATTTAAAATATCCGTAAAAACAATAACAACATAATTATACACAGCATACAAACAGTATGGCTAAAAGGAAAGTTAGCTGAGGCACAACTTCAATGGGTGCAATACATTTTACAGGAGCATCAGGAAGAATGACATGTCAGTAGATTGGGCAGAAATTCCTATCATAAAACGTGTTGAGGTAGATCATATGAGGACCAGAATAAAGTGGTATATTCAATGGGGACAGTGAAAATTCTAGTGAGCTGCTTAATTGAAAGCACACTGGAACATCCAGGTTTTTAGTTGACTCCGGAAAGAGGACAAAGTGGGAGCCTGTCTGATCTCCCTGGGGAGGGAGGTCCAGAGCCGAGGGGCCACCACCAATAAGGCTCTATACCTCGTTCCCACCAACTGCACTTGTGATGGTGTGGGGGGGGGGGGGAGCAGTGATTCCCCAGATGATCTCAAGGTATGCACTGGTTCATAAGGGAGGAGGAGATCGCGAAGATAAGCAGGTCCCAAACCGTTTAGGGCTTTATAGGTGATAACCTGCACCTTGAATTGGGACTGCATACTTATTGGGAGCCAGTGGAGCTTAAACTGGGGGTTGACCACTGATCTTTGTACCAATTGTAGTTTCCGAGCTGTCTTCAAGGGCAACCCCACATAGAGCGCATTGCAGTAATCCAACCTAGAGGTGACTAGGGCATAGACCATCATGGCCAGATCAGATTTCACGAGGTATGGGCACAGCTGGCACACGTCTTAATTGTGCAAAAGCCCTCCCAGCCACCGCTGACACCTGAGCATCAACTGTCAAAGCGGAGTCCAGAAGGATCCCCAAGCTGCGGACCTGTGTCCTCAGAGGGAATGTGACCCCGTTGAGCACAGGTAGCCACTCTATGCCCCAATCTGTCCCCCGACTGGCCAGGAGGACCTCTGTTTTGTCAGGATTAAGCTTCAGTTTATTAGCCCTCATCCAGCCCATCACAGCCGCCAGACACTGGTCAAGGACCATAAGGGCTTCATTGGAGTCTGGTGGAAAAGAGTTGTAGAGTTGGGTGTCATCCACTTAGCGATGGCAGCAAACTCCAAAACTCCAGCAGTTTCATGTAGATGTTGAAAAGCATTAATATTTATGTAACATTTTTGTACTGTGCTTCTACATATATTCCACAAGATCCGCTTGTTTGTTGGTTCTGTACAGTTTTAATTGAATTATGTGAAGAATGTTGCTGTCCTTGAGCAAGTAGGGATCACCAGCATTGAGACCATGCTATTGATAACACAGCTGCGCTGGGCAGGGCACGTCTCTAGGCTGGAGGACCACCGCCTCCCTAAGATACTACCCTACGGTGAACTCGCCATGGGTCAGCGCAAGAGAGGCGCCCTAAAGAAGAGATATAAGGTCTCCCTGAAACAGGCTCAGCCAGATTGATCAACAATGGTCCACCCTGGCCTCACATTGGGAGGCATGGAGATGCACTATTCACAATGCTGAGACCTCTTTCGAGAAGTCATGCCGAACGAGTCTCGAAGAGAAACGACAACACAGAAAGAACTGCAACTTGGAAACAACGTCACCCAAGGAGACTTTCTGCTGTGCTTACTGCAACCGGACTTGCCTATCTTGGATTAGCCTTCTTAGTCATCAACACACTTGTAGAAAGTGTGGGATGAGTCCTTCCTGAATCTTCGTTCGTGAAGAAAAGCCAAACAGTTTTAATATACTCAGATTTTGTTGAATTAAAAAATAGTATAATAATAATAATTCTTATTTTGTCTCATTCTTTCCGGATTACAAACAAAAAGCTCAGAGCTACTTTTTCTGTGTGTTTACTAGATGTTTAAAAAACATTTACAAATAAAATAGAGGGAGAAAGAGGGGGGATACAATGATGATGATTATGTTTAATATATCCTGCTTTTTTCTCCATATGGAGAGAATAAACTTTTCCCATGTTGTTATGATGGAACCAATAGGGAAATGTCATTTATAACCCAGGAACAAAAATCGTCTTATATAGTATAATAATAATATGTTGTTATGCATATGTACATGTAAATAATAATAATGACCCAAAATGCAGACTGTGCAAGGAAGCTGATGAAACCATGGACCATATCCTCAGCTATTGTAAGAAAATTGCACAGATGGACTACAAACAAAGGCACAACTCTGTGGCCCAAATGATTCACTGGAACTTACATCACAAGTACTACCTACCAGCAGTAAATAATTGGTGGGATCATAAGCCTGCAAAGGTAGTGGGAAATGAACACGCAAAAATACTGTGGGACTTTCGAATCCAGACTGACAAAAGTTTTGGAACACAATACACTAGACATAATGATTGTGGAAAAGAAAAAAATGTTTGGATTATTGATGTCGCCATACCGGGTGACAGTTGCATTTAGGAAAAACAACAGGAAAAACTTTATCAAGACCTCAAAATCAAACCTCAAAGGCTCTGGCATAAACCAATACAGATGGTCCCAGTGGTCATCGACACACTGGATGTTGTGCCAAAAGATCTCAGCCGACATTTGGAAACAATAAACATTGACAAAATCATGATCTGTCAACTGCAAAAGGCAACCTTATTTGGATCTGCATACATCATTCAAAAATACATCACACAGTCCTAGACGCTTGGGAAGTGTTTGACTTGTGATTTTGTGATACAAAATCCAGCGTATAGATCTCATTTGCTGTGACATACTGTGTTTTTGTGTCAGTAAAATAATAATTGTATTTGTTTCCCCCTCTTTCTCCTTATACTTTCTTTCTAAATGTTTTTAAAACATTTAGTAAACACACAGAAAAAAATAGCTCAGAGCTTTTTGTTCTTTAATTTAAGAATGAGACAAAATAATACCTAGGGAGAATGCCCCCAGGCTTTGTATTATTTCCCTAAAAGTGGGGAAAGTGGTGGAGAGATAAGGGGATGATGGTCTAGAACAGAGCTTTCCAAACATTTCATTTTGCAACACAAATTCAGTGTATAACATGTGATATTCAAACTTTTTAAATATTGTTTTTCCTGTTTGAATCTTTACAACCACCAGGTGTCTCTGTTGTCTTGCTCTGCTGGAATAACAATCTAGCAGGAGTTTTTCAGCACTATTATGGTAAGTGTTTCTTGAAGTAGACTGAAAAATCTCATGTGTTTTTCAACCTATGGCTATGACTTATTCAGAAATCCAGCACTTTTAGTGGGAAGACTTACAGACGTTAATAAGTTTTTCTGAAAACAATCTGCTCACCTTTACTAACTTCCCATTGCAATGCAAAACAACAGCAGCAGATGTGTTTTAAGATGTATTTACATAATTTATATTTATTTACATCATTTATATTCCGCCCTTCTAACTCCGCAGGGGACTCAGGACAGATTACAATGTACACAAACATTCAATGCCATAGACACACAGCATGTATAGACAAAGACACAGAGGCTATTTAACATTCCAGCTTTTGGCCACCAGGGGGAGCAGTCACATTCCTTCATTCTTTACATACTTCCTGGAGAATTTTATGGCCTCATAAATCAGTTAAATTAACCTCCCCAAAAAGTGGTACCTAAATTTCCTACTTGACAGATGCAACTGTCTTTCGGGTTGCAAAGGTTGACAACAAGCTACACTAATCAGTCGAGAGCTCACTCCGACCCAGGCAGGCTTCGAACTCATGACCTTCTGGTCAGTAGCAATCTTATGCAGCTGACTCCCAGCCAGCTGCGCCACACTCCAATAATTTCAACGTACCAATAATTTCAGTGGCTTCAGGGCAGACAAACACTTGGTAAGTAATAAGTGTGCTTTCTGTTCACAAATTATCAAGGTACTTTTTCATCCTTGAATGACAAGCCAGTATACGAGGGCGGGTCAATAAGTCCGTGACTTTTTGAATTTCCCGCCTCTTAACTGAAAGGGCAACACTGCTCCTGACAAAAGGTATCTGTCAGTTGAATCCTGTCAAAATTTGAACAAGCTGCGTAATTTAGTTTTTTGTGTTTGACAGCCATTGATAGCAGACTACCGCGTAATTTGAGGAGAAAATGGCAAAAAGTGAATTTTGTGTGCTCATTAAGGTTTTTTTTTTTGCGGGAAAAAAACATCTCTCAAACCAAGGCTAAGCTTGATAAATACTATGGGGACTCTGCACCATCAATTTCAATGGTAAAAAAGTGGTTTACTGAATTTTGTTGTGGCCATACAAGCACGGAAGATGCCAAACGTTCTGGACGCCCAGTTGAGGTCTCTACACGCGAAACAATTGAAAAAATTCATGATATGGTGTTGGCCGATCGGAGATTGAAAGTGCGAGAGATTGTGGAAGCCATAGACATCCCACATGGCTCAGTGGTTTCAATTTTAAATGATCACTTGGGTATGAGAAAGCTTTCCACAAGATGGATGCCTCATTTGCTCACAATTGACCACAAACGCAATCGTGTGACAATTTTGCAGGAGTGTTTGGCGTTGTTTAACCACAATATGGATTAGTTTTTACGCCGTTCCATAACCGTGGACGAAACGTGGATCCACCACAACACACCAGAGACCAAACAGCAGTCAAAACAGTGAGTTTCTCGGGGTGAATTGGCACCAAAGAAGGCCAAGGTGGGTTTGTCAGCCAATAAAGTCATGGCAACCGTTATTTGGGATGCACGTGGTATAATCCACATTGACTACCTTCAAAAGGGTAAAACAATCAATGGCGAATATTATGCCAACTTATTGGGTCGATTGAATGAGGATTTGAAAAAAAAAATGACCGCATTTAGCCAAGAAAAAAAGTTCTTTTGCACCAGGACAATGTAAGGGTGCACACATGTGCAGTTTCCATGGCAACAATCCATGAATTGAGATACAAATTGCTTCGCCATCTTCCTTATTCTCAGGATTTAGCCCCGAGTGACTATTTCTTGTTTCCAAACCTGAAGAAATGGCTCGGTGGAAAGAGATTTGACCCCAATGATGAAATCATATCACAAAAAAATCTATTTTGATGACCTCGACATTTTTGGAAAGGATAAAAAAATTGGAGAAACATTGGAGAAAGTGTATAGAGCTCAAAGGAGACTACGTTGAAAAATAAAATTATGTTTTATCCAAAAACCAGTGTTTCATTCAAAAACTCACAGACTTATTGACCCGCTCTCGTACCATTTAAGACCACTTGAAATTGGAGGGCAACTGGTCAAAAAAGGAGGATTAGACACTGGTCTGTAATTATTAAAATCCAGAAGATCCAGAGAGGGATTTTTCAGCAGTGGAGTAATGAATGCTTCTTTTATATAGGATGGGAAGTTACCTTCCCTTACAGATGCATTATTGATGTGTTGCATTTGAGATCTCCTCCCTGGATAACCAGCCAAAAGGGGCAAGGATTGAGAAAGCAGGTTGTCCTCCTTAATTATTGATATCTCCAATGATAGCATCTAAGGCAGTTCTTATGTGAGATGCTTCTTCTGTGAAATTATTATTAACTAGCTGAGGACCCGGCAGTGCCCGGGTTATTTGAGGAAGGCATTGTGTGCCAAGGTTGGTTCCTATTAGATGTTTATGTGGCTTGCAGTGGTCTCAGGAACTTAGTGAAGGTACTGCGAGTCCCGGGGGCCTAGTCAGGAATATCAAGTTAAGGAAGCCTAACAATATCCCATGACCTGAGGCCTAGTCAGGAAAATCAAGTTAAGGAAGCCTTTCTGTCAATTTTGGGGCTGGTTTGTGTTTTATAGGGGCTTTAGTGTTGTTTGGGAAGTGAATGACGTGAAGGTACTGCAAATCCCATCATTCGTGGCCCCTCTTGCCCTAAACCACACCAGGTAGTGAAGTGGGCCATTGGTCGCCTGTTTGCCAAGTTTGGTCCTGATCTGTCAGTGCTGTGGGCCTCAGTGGCTGACTGCCTGAGGCGTTTCCCTTTCCCTCTGAGTCGCAGTAGAATGTTTGAATGTGGTTGGCCATTTGGAGGCAGTTATGCAAATTCCATTTCAGTGGCAACCAATCCCCTCTGTCTGGGGCCGTAGAATGTTGGAGTTCTGAGGCTGGCCAGTTAGAGCCTGTTATGCAAATAATCCCACAATGGCAGCCAATCGAAACGCTGGCACATATTCCTCCCGTCGCTCGGTCGGTCGGTCGCTCGGTCACTCGGCCGGAAACACTGACTTATTATATGTGATAGAAGGTATAACTGTGAGCTACTGAAGGTTCTAAACAGCCGATTTAAAGGTGAGGGTACCCAGGTTAAACTTCTCACCATCCTGAATAACACAGCTATTTATTTATTTATTTATTTATTTATTTATTTATTTATTTATTTATGGTATTTGTATCCCATAGCTTCTCACACCCGCAGGGGGACTCAGCACGGCTTACATTCGCAGCACAACAGGCCGGAACACCACAATCTATTATATAAAGGAGGTCCCGTCGTCGAACGACTGACAGAGACAGAGAAACATTCCAAAGCAGACACACCAAACTTGCCAACACAAATAGGCCTCAAGCAAGGAAGGTTTTTAGCAAAGAAACTTTTCCCCAAAACCCTAGAAGACCCCCAAAACAACGATACAAATAAACTACATTTCCCAGCATCCTCTGCGGCAGCCAGCAAAACCCATTGGCCAACATCAGCCCACACAAAATGCAGGGAGGCTGAGTAACCATAGTAATGCTGGGCACAGCCAGCCAAGGCTAGGATAGAATGCTGAGTGATTTGAGTTCAGTCAGTTGGTGTTTGACGGTTAAACTGACAAAACCAAACTCTATGAGGGAGCAATTCTCCAGCAATTTCTACCCACACAACACAACACAACTTCCTATCACAACCCATCCCCCCAACCTTACGGGACCCCGCACACACAACACCTACCACCACCACAAACAAAAACCAACTCCACCTATACTCCAACCACAACACAACACAACACTGCACTGATACTCTACAAACACACACAAACACCTAAAACACCCCACCCACACAAGCATTCCACAACATACTACCACCCACAACTCCACCACACACCCACTAATTCACCAAAAAAGTAATACCAACACACAACACAATACGCACATAACACAACCTTGCGTCTACTGCTCAACCCATTTCTATGCCATTCCTTCCACACAGGCATAAGCTGACCCAAAAGACAAGCCATGCCTTCTAATAAGAACAGCATCGGACGACACACTCACAACGCTACATACATCAAACAAAAAAGGGCAGAACAAACGCCAGAACAGAAACATAGTTTCTTTTTTCAAATCCAGAGTTGGGAAACCACAGAACCTTTCCATCAACACAGCAGACGGAAAGACAAAAAACATTGTATATCCACAAGCTCTGCAGAACACCAGCAACACCACACACCGACAACTCCCCAGGACTTCAACATCCCACCCACCAGAACAACCCACAACAACGCAGCCATGACCCCACCAAGACCATAAGTAACATCAATTCCAACACTTACATACTCAGACTTTCTCGCATCTCCTAAATAGGACACAGCAACGCGTGCCGGGTACAGCTAGTACAATATAAAATACGTAAAATACAATACTAGGCATGAATTTACAGATTCAATACATGCAGAAAAGGAAACTTTCTTCACTGCATATGTTGCCGCCTTATAGGGACAAAGATGTTCTCTATATGATATCTTGTACTCTAATCTTCATCCATAGTTATCCTTAGCTCATAAATTCTGAACATCCTGCTAGAGTTATCATCAAGCCTCTTGTTATAGTTTCTTCCTGCTGCCAAATCTACAGAGATTGCTGGTAATAACTGTCCTGAAAACATCAGTCAGCAATCCAGGAATGCATTTTTTTGTGATTCAAAGCACTGCATCACTTGTAAATACCTTAAGCAGATTGCTACTTTTAAAAGCAGAGTGACTGACAGGGCCTACATTAAACCAAACCCATCCGGAATTTTCTGCAATCTTATTTATGTGACTGAATACAGACATACTAGATGTCTGGTGAAAATAACCACAAACCTACATATATGCTTCAATTCTGGAGCAACTTGTTGGGCAGGCCAGATCATTTCAGCTCCAAACGTCAAAGCAACTCTGATTTTCCCTGCTTGTTGCTGAGAAGCCATATGCTTTGAGCATTTTAGACAGTTTCTGAATGCATAGACTTAAGACATGAAAACCACATGGTTTGAACCTACAGGACAGTATCGTTACAACAGTATCATTGTAAACAGTGTTCTAAACTGCCAGGGTGGCATGGAACACATTTCATTTTTAACAATAAAAGAAATGGAAGCTAAAACATTTTGCTCAATTTATATTGTTTAGTTTGGTTAAGCATTTCAATAAGAGTATGTGTGCACATGCTCATGCATGTATATGTGCACATGTGCATATACATGTCTGTGTGAGAGAGCATGGTACAGTTTGAGCATCAGACTATAACTCCAGAGACCAGGATTTGATTCTCCACTCTGCCATGGAAACCAACTGGGTGATCTTGGGCAAGTCATGTACACCAGTGTTTCCCAACCTTTTTTGAGCCGCGGCACACTTTTTACATTTGCAAAATCCTGGGGCACACCACCAACCAAAATGACACAAAACGACACACTAACACAGTAATACATATAGTTAATATGTTTTTAAAATGTATTTATACACTCAGTGTGAAACCTGGACCTGTTTCGATGAACTCAGCATAGATATTCTGGCAGGAATGGCAGAAAGACACAAACTTCCCACACAGAACTCCCATAACCAAGAGAAAATACTATTAGAGTTTGGTGGGCATTGACCTTGAGTTTTGGAGTTGTAGTTCACCTATATCCAGAGAGCACTGTGGATTCAAACAATGTTGGATCAGGACCAAACTTGGCATGAATACTCAATATGCCCAAATATGAACGCAGATGGAGTTCAGGGGAAATAGACCTTGACATTTGGGAGATGTAGTTGCTGGGATTTATAGTTCCCCTACAATCAAAGAGCATTCTGAACCCCACCAATGATAGAACTGGGCCAAACTTCCCACACAGAACCCCCAGGAGGCAAGAGGTGTCTCTACTTGGGGAAAGGGAGGCGGGCCTTCCCAATGCATGGAGAGGGAGAGACCAAGTAGACAACGGGTGGAGAGGGGGGGTGTTTGTAATTTTGTGCCTTTATCGAGGTAGGTTTCTTAGGGTTTTCATACTTCAACACAGTAGACTCCCCCCCCCCCCCTTCCTGGAGGCTCCAATTTCCCACTGCACACCTGATGATCACTCACGGCACACTAGTGTGCCCCGGCACACTGGTTGGGAAACACTGATGTACACCATAGAATCATAGAGTTAGAAGGGACCTTATGGACCATCCAGTCCAACCTCCTGCCAAGAAATACCCCATTATAGGTTCATCTTAGGGTCTTCATAAATAGAAAACAACTTTCAAGTTGTTTGAAACAACACAGCAACATAATTGCCTCCAAACCCTTCTTGGAATTAATCGCTTTGTCTCTCTTGCTCTCTCTCTCTCTCTCTCTCTCTCTCTCTCTCTCTCTTTTCAAATGCAAATTTTGAGGATAATTTTATTTTTTGATGTTGTAATACCACTATCTGAGACTGTCCTTTCTATAGAAGACAAAAAGTTCAACTAAACACTCAGGATTGGGGCAAAGTAAATTGAGGACATTATCACTGAAAATTTGGAAGGCACCACAGCTGGAGAAGAAAGAGGTTGTAGTTGCTATTGGATGAGGAGATAGCTGTTGGTGTTGAGGTGGTCTGCACAGACAAAGTGATCAATTCCAAGAAGGGTTTGGAGGCAATTATGTATGTGGAGATCTCAAATGGCTTTGATGGTAGAAGGTACGGAACTCATGGTGTTGGTATCAGTCCCAATACAATGGAGAGTATGAACGATAGGAGGAGTTTCTCTCCCCAAATGCTCATGATGGCATTCATTGATATCTCTCGGCATTACTTCGCGAACAAAGATTCTTAGGAAGGACTCATCCCACGCTTTTTACAAGCACGTTTATGACTAAAAAGGCCAATCTGAGATAGGCAAGTTCAGTTGCAGAAAGCACAGCAGAAAGTCTCCTTGAGTGATGTTGTTTCCAAGTTGCAGTTCTTTCTGTGTTGTCGTTTCTCTTTGAGACCCATTCAGCGTGTCTTTCCGAAAGAGGCTGCAGCATTGTGGATAGTGCATCTCCATGCCTCCCGATGCGAGGCTAGGGTGAACCATTTTTGGTGATCAATCTGGCTGAGACTGAGATGTTATTTCAGGGAGTCCTTATATCTCTTTTTTGGGGCACCTCTCTTGCGCTGACCCGTGATGAGTTCACCATAGAGTAGTATCTTTGGGAGGCGGTGGTCCTCCATCCTAGAGACATGCCCTGCCCAGCTGTGTTTTCAATAGCATGGCCTCAATGCTGGTGATCCCTGCTTGCTCAAGGACAGCACTATTCACACTGAGTATGGGTTACTACTGCAAGCATAAAACACACAAACAGGTAATTGCTGTATAAAAATCTATATCATCATATATATATTAGTCAACATCGAGTAGAGCATTCATATATCAGACAAACCATACATATAAAGAGGCGCATATACAATATTTACATTGGATTATATCCAAGAGACATTCTGGCAACATAGTGTCCAAATACAACATAAGTGTCCAAATACAACATACAGCCATACTTATGTTGTATTTGGACACTATGTTGCCAGAATGTCTCTTGGATATAATCCAGTGTAAATATTGTATATGCTCCTCTTTATATGTATGGTTTGTCTGATATATGAATGCTCTACTCGATGTTGACTAATATATATATGATGATATAGATTTTTATACAGCAATTACTTGTTTGTGTGTTTTATGCTTGCTCAAGGACAGCAAAATTCATCACATAGTCGGTCCAGTGTATATTTAGGATTGTGCGAAGACTGCGCTGATGGAAGCATTCAAGGAGTCGCAGGTGTTGGCAATAGGTGAAAGAAAGGAGGCTTTTTTTTCCGGTAAATCACAATGGTTTAATATATTGTAGAGTTTCATCAAATAAGGATAATCCAAAAGTTCTCAGGTAAGTGGAACGTATGTTGATGTTAATAACCATTCACACACTTTCCGACAAAAAGTCCCAAAAATAAAGTATCGGTAGGTAAATCACACAATGGTAAGCGTATAATCCGGGACAAGCGGAAAGGAAGTGGGTCAACGGTCAGAAAAAGGCCTTGCCGTTTCGCCTAAATAGGCTTCATCCGGACCCCAAACAACAATATGTGATGCACAATAAACAATAAACAATAATTCCACTGGTCCGGGAGTTCTAAAACAGAAACAATAGAATACAGATTTGTAAGACAGTAATTACAACATTCGTGGCAAACCCCATAAAGAACAAACCCAAAAGTACACAGGTTGAGTATAAGGTACATATCAAATTTCATCCTGAAGGAGGTGGTCGCAGCCACTCGCTTATCCAAACACCCGGACAAAGGCACATAGAAAAGAGGCAGTTTAAATGGAAAATCACTCCAGATGGGATAGCGCATGCAATGAATAGTATTACATCAGAATCTCATTGAGGGTTAATTGGTCATTGAGGCCTAAAGGCAACTCGGAACAAAGGGAATTAATCCAGAAGCATTCCCGTCTGTGCAACAGGAGTTTAACATCTTGATGTGGTAATGGAATGATTCGTTCGAGAACTACCACCTTAAAATCATCAAAGCGGTGCATATGTTTAAAGTGGCTGTATAGTGCTGAGGATTCGTTGCCAGTCCTAAATCTCGAGCGATGTTCCTGTACCCTTACTCTCAATTCACGGCCAGATTCACCTATATAGTATCTAGAGCACGCACAGATCAAACAATAAATAATATTTCTTGAGTGGCAGGAGGCTCCAGACCGCAAGGGGAAAGTGTGCTTATTCTTAAAATCCGTAATGGTGGTTTGTCTAGACACATGTTTACATATAGAGCAGTGAGAGCAAGCCACCGTGTGGTGTTTGGAGAGGTCTCCTTGAGTGTCAGTGCGTGGTCGTGTGTGGACTAGTAGCTGTCGAATGTTAGGTGTTCTCTTATGAGCAATCATAAGTATCTTATTAAGGCCAGGGATGGTTTCCACTACGGGCCAATGTTTAGATACAATTTGGCGAATGATATGGGAATGGGGTGAATACGTAAGGGGCCAAATGATGCGATCAGGTGGAGGTTTCGAACGGGGTGTAAATAATTGAGGTCTGGGTGTATTGCGAACTTTCCGAAGGGCAGATAGGAGAACCGACTGGGGATAGCCCCGAGCTAGAAGTTCGGGGCTATCCCCAGTTGCTCCTTTGACTTATTCCAAGAACACCCATCTTCGTTCCTTGTTGGCAATAGGTGACCCATGTTTCAGACCCATATAGGAGAATAGACAGTATGATAGCTCTGTACACACTGATTTTGGTGCTTTGCCTCAGGTGCTTGTTGCTCCAGACTCTTTTGTGAAGCCCTCCAAATGCACTATATGCCTTTGCTAATCTGTGATCTATCTCTTTGTCAATCTTGGCATCTGAAGAGATGATGCTTCCCAGGTAGGTGAACTGCTGAACAGACTTAAGCACAGATTTGCCTATGCTGATGTGGGGGTGATGGTGTTCTTCCTGTGGTGCAGGCTGGTAGAGAACTTCCATTTTCTTCAGGTTGACTACCAGCCCAAACAGCTCTGCAGCTGTTGCAAAGCAGGATGTTAGGCCCTGCAGAGCTGCTTCTGTATGGGCGACAAGGGCAGCAGCATCTGCAAAAGGCAGCTCACAGACTAGATAATTTAGAGTCTTAGTGCGAGCTCTCAGACGGCTTAAGTTGAACAAGCTGCCATCATTGATATAACGGACAGACAAGTATGGTAAGTTTTCTTGGTACTGATAATCTCTGAACAAATCTTGTTGGGGATTCACACCTTCATAAGTGGACTTACCTTTGTGGGAATTGGACAGTTCTGCAAAATTTGCATCCAGTAAAGAGTTGTTGTCATGTTACTAAAGGAACTATCAAGGGGAGAAGTGACCATTGAGACTAATGCACAACATGATCAATACTCATCTGTACTATTGTGCATTGGTTCCATTCTTTAATGGAACGTTTACTAAGGAATCCTGATGCAATCAGGATACTCTTGCCAATTAGAAATCTTCACGATACTTAAGAGGGTTTGCCATGTTGCTAACTATACATAAAATTATTTAATATACACCATGATGGAGGATTCCAACTATTATATTTCTACCGGTAGTAACTATACAAACATTACGGAAGTATGCTGCAATGATCTGTGTGTAGGATTAGTATTCTGGGAGACCAAAGTCTAAATCTCCAGGATACACATTGAGGAATCTCGGGAAAGCCATTCTCTCTCAGCCTTAGAGCAGTGTTTCTCAACCTGGGGGTCGGGACCCCTGGGGGGGTCACGAGGGAATGTCAGAGGGGTCACCAGAAAACACAGTAATTTCTGTTGGTCATGGGAATTCTGTGTTGGAAGTTTGGCCCAATTCTATCGTTGGTGGGGTTCAGAGTGCTCTTTGATTGTAGATGAACTATAAATCGCAGCAACTACAACTCCCAAGTTTCAAGGTCTATTTTCCCCAAACTCCACCAGTGTTCATATTTGGCCATGTTGAATATTCATGCCAAGTTTGGTCCAGATCTATCATTGTTTGAGTCAACAGTGCTCTCTGGATGTAGGTGAACTACAACTCCCAAACTCAAGGTCAATGCCCACCAAACCCTTCCAGTATTTTCTGTTGGTTGTGGGACTTCTGTGTGACAAGTTTGGTTCAATTCCATTGTTGGTGGAGTTCAGAATGCTCTTTGAGTGTCGACGAACTATAAATCCCAGCAACTACAACTCCCAAATGAGAAAATCAAACCCCCTTCAACCCCAGCAATATTCAAATGTAGGTGTGTCATGTATTTGTGCCCAATTTGATCTCGTTTATGAAATTACATTCTGCATATCAGATATTTACATGACAATTCATAACAGGAGCAAAATTATACTGATGAAGAAGCAATTAAAATAATGTTATGGTTGGGGGTCACCACAACACGAGGAACTGTATTAAGGGGTCACGGCATTTGGAAGGTTGAGAAACACTGCCTTAGAGGAAGACAATGGCTTGTTTCTTCTGGATGAATCTTGCGAAGAAACACCTAGCATAGATATCCACCATAGAATTACCATAAATTGGGGTGGGGGACCTTGAATACACACAACAGAAACAAGAAAGGGAATCTAAGCTCAATAATACAGTGACTGTTTAGGGTATATATGGCTATAGCCTTGATGCATCACCCTTTAGTTCAAGTGGCAGAGCTGAGAAATGCTTCCACCTAAAACCAGGGAGATTGAGGGTGCAGACCACCTAGGCTATATTGGGATTTCCCATATGGCATTGCTCAGAAAACATTTTTTCTCAATTTTCATGTTTACCAAGAAGGTTCATGAATATAATGGCAAATTACTCTGTGCTAAAAAGATATCACTCTTCACTCTTGAGGATGAGCGTTCAGAGATTAGGCTTTTTCTGAACGTGCAATGCCATCTGGGAAATCTGGGCTCCTTGGATTTTCTTCTTTAAAAGGGGTAATCAAAACGCTTTTCCTTTTTTACAAAACTGGCAAAAAACCAAAATGCCCTTTTCTCACCCACAGATAATAGCAGTTCTTTCTTCTCTTGTTACTCCGAGATTGTTAAAGAATAATGGAATGAAATTGCAGGGTATATGAAGGACATTTGGTGCTTTTTTTGCCTGTTCTCGGCTATTATGCTTTCATTCACAAACATAGATCAGCCTAGCTACACTGAAAGCCTTTAATTAAACAAGAGAAAACAAAGCTGCATTCAATAACTTTACCGAGGCACAATAAACAATGACACAGTGCATATATATAAACATGTAGTCTGGGGCTGCCTTTGAAGATGGTTTGGAAACTAGATTACTAACCAGGGCGACATACAGGGAGCATACCACCCCCCCTGCTATGCCAGCTCCACTGGCTGCCGGTCCATCTCCAAGCCCAATTCAAAGTGCTGGTTTTGACCTATAAAGCTCTATATGGTTCTGGTCCCGCTTATGTGTCTGAACGCATCCACCCGTACGTCCCACCTCGTAATCTAAGATCATCTGGGGAGGCCCTGCTCTCGCTCCCGTCAACAGCACAAATGCATCTGCCGGGGACAAGAGACAGGGCCTTCTCGGCTGTGGCTCCCACCTATGGAACACACTCCCAAATGAGGTAAGATCCGCTCCCTCCCTCCCTCCTGGCTTTTAGAAAAAAAATCATGGTTCTGGGACCAGGCCTTCGGACAGTAGATGCGTGTAGCAGTTTAGAGGGATATTGACTGGAATGACAATTCGACTGACGAGACTGTTTTATTGTTTTAATGCTTGCTGATGAATTGTTTTAATTATGATTTATGTTTTATTGTGGTTTTACTATTGTAATTGTTTGTATTGGCATGGTATCGGTGCCCAATGTAAGGCATTGAGTTTTGCCATTTAATGTGTAAACCGCTTTGAGTCCCCCCAGGGGTGAGAAAGGCGGTATATAAATACTGTAAATAAATAAATAAATAAATAAATAAATAAATAAATAAATAAAGAACAACAAAAAACAGCAAAAAATAATATGTGTTTAGAGTTCTTTTGCATGTACACAGTATGCAGTATAAGGATGAATTCATAAAACCAGAATCACACCATCTAAAACTGCAGACGAGCACTTATTGTTGTTATTAATTTATATTTATATTTATTTCTTATTTATTTATAGCCACATCACATCATTGTGATTCCAGATATATTATAAATTAAAAGTATAAAATTATAAATTGTAGCACTGTTCCATTATCCAAGTGGAGGCCACAAGGGGGAGTTAGAGTCGTGGTTCTGGGACCAGGCCTTTGGGCAGCAGACGTAACTGGATTGGCATGGCGATAGAAGACACTGTGTTTTGTTTTATGGCTTTAACTACTGATGTATATACTGATTTTAATGACTATGTAATGGTTTTAATGTTTATATGTGATGTGGATTATATTTTTGTATGTATTATATTTCTGTATTATGGTGTAGCGGCCTGTACTGCTGCAGTGTAAGCTGTGCTGAGTCCCCCTTTGGGGGTGAGAAGTAGGCATGAGAAAAAAGTTATGAAAATGAAATGATTCGTAAGAAATTCGTAAGAAATGCTACTTTTGAGTATTTCCGCACCTGGAACGCCAACCAGGAAGTGGACTTTCTTTATAGAACTTCGGGGCCCAGGATTTTCTTAAGTGTCGTTATTAGGTCGTAAGGGGGGGGGGGCACCCTACTTCTCTCTCACCACCCTCCCGCCTCCCTTGCCAATAAGTATTATGGCAAGGCAAGCCCTAAACTCGCTCCTTCTTTCGGCTGGAAGCCCGGAGGTAAACAGAGAGGATTACTCAGAAGTAAATCTGCAAAGGAGGGCACTTTGGATGAAGTGCCCTCCTTGTGGATTTACTTGAGTAAACCTCTGTTTACATTTTTCCAGGCTTCCTGCCTCTCCTGCCTGCCAGGATCTAAAGCATCAAAGAGTATTGGGGTGAGAAACCAACCTAATGTATAATAGAATGAATGCTACTGTAAGTGCCTAATATTATAAGTAATCCAACTGGTCATATACCTACATTCCATGCACATGCAATAATACAGCAGTAATAACAATGGGTATAAGAAGAGGTAAAATTCAAACCGAAGTATTCTGACTGGTCCCTCCTCAAACTGCAAAAGGCTCTTCTCTATGAGCGGGAAAGGCAAAACCCCGGGCACAGCGTTTGCTGCCTGGGTGCACACACATCCACATTCTTGGGGGGGGGGATTTGCTGCAGAATCTCGGCTCATAGAGAAGATTCTGCAGCAAATCCCCCCAAGAATATGTATGTGTGTGCACCCAGGCAGCAAATGCTGTGCCCGGGTTTTGCCTTTCCCGGCTCAGAGAAGAGCCTTTGCAGTTTGAGGAGGGACCACAGTCAGAATACTTCGGTTTGAATTTTACCTCTTCTTATACCCATTGTTATTACTGCTGTATTATTGCATGTGCATGGAATGTAGGTATATGACCAGTTGGATTACTTATAATATTAGGCACTTACAGTAGCATTCATTCTATTATACATTAGGTTGGTTTCTCACCCCAATACTCACCCCTTCAGTGAAGGGAGGGGCGGATCCGGCGAGAGGGAGAAGGCGCCGCGGAAGTCCGCCCGCACGGGCGGCTCAGGCGCTGCCGCTGCCCGGCTCCCATTTGAAGCGCTGGCGAGGGGCGGCGGGCGGGAAAGACGCCTGAGCTGCCGTGGCGGGCGGGACTCTCCGCTTTCTTTCTTCCTTCGCTGGCGGCTCGCCCTCCTTCCTTCAGTGAAGGGAGGGGGGCGGAACCGGCGAGAGGGAGAAGGCGCTGCTGGGAGGAAGAGGAGGAGGATGGAAGGCGCTTTTCGCCGCCGCCCGGCTCTTGTTTGAAGCGCGGGCGAGCGGGGCAGTGGCGGGGAAAGATGGCTGAGCCGCCGTGCGGGCGGGACTCCGCCGGCTTTCTTCCCTCTCGCTGGGGTGGTTCGCCCCTCCTCCCTTCACTGAAGGGAGGGGGCGGAACCGCGAGAGGGAGAAGGCGCTGCTGGGAGGAAGAGGAGGAGGATGGAAGGCGCCGCTGGAAGGAAGAGGAGGAGGATTCTGGGCCCCTTTGAGCCCCTCTGGGAGCCTCTCGTCGCCCAGCCAGGAAGCCACGCCATGCCGCCCAAGGTACGCCTTACTTTCGGGCACGGCTTATAAGCCGACCCTCTGACACCCCCCGGTACGTCTTACAATCGGGGTGTCATACTTTCGGGAAACACGGTAGAATTCAGTGTGATTTATTCAAGTTTTTGTTTACAACTCCCAGAAATCCCAGCCAATTTATCAGCTGTTAGGATTTCTGGGAGTTGTAGGCCAAAACCATCTGGAATGCGCATGCGCTGGAATACGAACTAGTAACGAATTTCGTTAGTAATTAAGTTACATTTTAGAAATTTTTGGAAATTTTTTTGTAAGTCTTTCTTTACTAATCAAGAAAAATCCCCCCCCCATTTGATTTTAGAATCGCCATTTTTGGGTTCGAAACAATGCCTAGTGAGAAGCGACGGGGTACAAATATCATAAATAAATAAATAAATAAATAAGAGATAAAAGGATGGTCCATTTTACAGGGAGGGAGTTGAAGGAGGAAAACCACTTCCATCGTTTGTGCTGGTTATTCCCTCCCCCCACTTTCCATTTCATAAACAAGGGCTTTTTCCACTACGGGGACATGGGTGAGGAGGAATAACAGAAAAACAGGGGGAAATGGTTTTACTCCTTCAACCCACCCTCCACCCACATAAAATGAAGTATCCTCCCTCTAGTGCCTCCTAGTGGCCTCTGCGCAAATAATGGAACAGTATCTAAATTATATAGAATTTATATAATTTACCTGACTCTGTACCTGATAATTTCCATCGTTGCCTTGAAGCCGTCACTGGATGGCTGCGAGCCAGTAGGTTGAAGGTGAATCCGGCTAAGACGGAGATCCTGTGGCTGGGCCGTCCGGGTACGGGAGGGATCCGGCTTCCAACCCTGGACAGGGCGACACTTCGCCCTTCCCCATCTGTAAAAAGCTTGGGAGTCACACTTGACTCTGAGCTGTCAATGGAGAAACATATCTCCATTGTCCGTGGAGTGGTCTTTCATCACCCCCGACAGGCGAGGAGGCTGGCCCCCTACCTGTCCCATCACGACCTAGCCACAGTGGTCCAAGCCACGGTCATCTCAAGATTGGACTACTGTAATGCCCTCTACATCGGCCTTTCCTTGTCGGTGATCCGGAAGCTTAAGCTGGTGCAGAACGCTGCAGCGCAGCTGGTGGCAGGCTTACCATCTCGTTGCCACATCATGCCAGTGCTGCGCGAACTGCACTGGCTTCAAGGTGCTGGTTCTGACCTTCAAGGCCTTGAATGGTCTGGGGCCAGTGTACCTAAGGGACTGCCTCTCCCACTACATCCCTCCATGACCACTGCGATCCGAATCCCAGAACCTCCTGGTGGTGCCTAGCCGCTAGTCTATCCACTTGGGTTCAACGCGGAGGAGGGCATTCAGTGCCGCTGTGCCGGTCCTGTGGAATGCTCTTCCTTCCACAATTCGAGCTCAGACCGATTTGTTAACATTCCGCAGGGCCTGTAAAACCCTCCTTTTTACCCAAGCTTTCGGCCGATAGATACAAGAGAAATGGAAGCCGTGCTTGGCTTGCTTTGTCACTGCAATTTTAATGGGCAGACTGTTTATTGTTTTACTGTGTTTTAATGGTTTTATATGTTTTACGGTGTTCATGGTTTTATATGTATGTGAGTCGCCCTGAGCCTACGGGAAAGGGCGACTAATAAATTGAAATAATAAAAAATAAATAAATATAGCGTATACATTAAAATAAATGCAATAGCAGTTAAAGCATATATATAAAATCAACATTACAACAGCACTAAACTATTAACAATATTAAAACCAATAGAAAACACTAATGTGTCACTACAGTTTTTATTCTTATTGTGCTGTGCTAAAGCAGAGCATATGATAGGAGGCTTTATGACCTTAAGAGCTAAAGATAAATATTTCCCCTTGACATTAAGTCTAATCGAGTCCAACACTGGGGGGTAGTGCTCATCTCCATTTCTAAGTCAAAGAGCTGGCATTGTCCGTAGACCCCTCCAAGGTCATGTGACTGTAAGGAGTGCCGTTGCCTTCCCACATTTGCATGTTTTCGAATTGCTAGGTTGGCAGAAGCTGGGGCTCACAGTGGGAGCTCACCCCACTCCCTGGATTCGAACCACTGACTTTCGGTCACCAAGTTCAGCAACTCAGCAGTTTAACCCACTGCGCCACTAGGGGCTTTTTAATGTTCTTACGTTTGTTTAAATATGAACTAAAACATATTTTCCCCTTGCTTGATATATTAATAGTATGCTTTAATCAATTGTGTAATATTTGTTTCAGTTGGGAAAGATAAAAAATAGCAATGATGATGGGTTATTTTCAATATGTTGTATTCTGGATTTTTGAATTATTTTTGTCTAAATGTGCACATGCACATTCATCATGATCTGCCTATTACTTGAAGCCCTCCTTTCCCTTGAAAACAGTTTCAGGGGTTTTTCCACATGCCTGACAATCTCTCAGTGGTCTGGGACATGTTTTTATATCTATGCCTAGTAGAACAGGTGAATCCTTTCCTGGAAGACTGCAAATTCAAATAATCATATACATATAATTGGGTGGACTCCTTCCTCCGGAAACACTGGCAACGAGTGGAATGGAACGGGACGTCCTCTGAAAAATCACCACTTACGTATGGAGTCCCTCAGGGGGTCATTTTTTCTCCACTGTTGTTTAATATCTATATGCAACCACTCGCTCAGCTAGTTCAGAGTTATGGGCTGGAGTGTTATCAGTATGCTGATGACACCCAGTTCCTTCTACGGATGGACGGCCTACTGGACTCGGTTCCTGATAACTGCACATCTTGCCTTGAGGCCGTAGCAGGTTGGCTGCATTACAGTAGACTGAGGGTGAATCCAGCAAAGACGGAGATCTTGTGGCTGGGTCATCCTGGATTAGAAGAGGTTAGGTTGCCCACCATAGATGGTAACCTCTCTCTCCAGCTATCACCGTCAAAAGCTTTGGTGTCATTTTTGACTCGTTATTGACAATGGAAGCCCAGGTCTCCACCATCAGTAAGTTGGCCTTTTTCCATCTTTGGCAGGCTAGACAGCTGGTGCCCTACCTGTCCGGGGATGACCTGGCCACAGTGGTTCATGCCACAGTAACCTCAAGACTTGACTATTGTAATGCCCTTTATGTTGGCCTTCCCTCTTCGGTGACCCGGAGACTTTGACTGGTACAGAATGTGGCGGCCAGACTCCTCACGGAACAATATGACACCTGTTCTATACTGACTGTACTGGCTTCTGGTCGAGTTCTGTATTACTCACAAGGTGCTGGTTCTAACCTTTAAGGCCTTGCATGGTCAAGGGCTGGCATATCTGCGGGAACGCTTTTCTCCATGTCAACCCTTGAGATCGCCTCGATCAGACCATCAGAATCTATTACAGGTCCCAGGCCCTAAGAAAGCCCATTTGACATCAATCCGGCATAGAGCTTTTTCCGTGATTGCCCCGTCACTTTGGAACGCCCTCCCTCCTTACATCAGAGCCACCCGTGATCTAAAAGACTTTCGCATGGCTTGTAAAACGTGGTTGTTTGAGAGGGCGTTCGGCTGAGAACTGTTAGACTGTTAATTGTTTTTAGATGTTTTTAGATGCTAATTGTTTTTAGATGTTTTTAGATGTTTCAGGTGTTTAGATGTTGTGTGTTTTTACTGTAAATCGCCCAGAGCCATCTGGGATCGGCGATTAATAAATCCCCAAATAAATTCATGAATATAGATCTTGTTTTTGTAAAGTGTTCTACATGGAGATACCACTGAAGACTGTTCTGAAACTTTACCTATTATGTCAGATAATACCATAATAATAGTAGTAGCAATAGTAATGTTATTTCTTACCTGCTTTTCCTCGCAACTTGAGGTTGGTAACATCATCAAAACACTATAATTATTTAAACATTCTAAAAGAAATACACAGATTAAAACATATTTCTACAAAATCCATAGATAGAACAAAGATTAAACATAAGATGCAAGTTTAAAATCTGAGATTAAAACTGGCTGGGTAGGCCTGCTAGAAGAGATAGGTCTTCAAATGTGTTTTAAATTCTGACAGTTCATTTAGCTGTGGGATCATTTCTGGCAGGTCATTCCAGTCTTGGGGTGGCCAATGAAAAGGTCCTCTAGGTCAGTGTTTCCCAACCGCTTTTCCGCGGCACACTAGTGTGCCGTGAACGATCACCTGGTGTGCCACGGGAAAACCTCTCTTCCCCCCTTTCTTCCCCCTCCCGCTGAACTCCTGCTGCTGCTGCTTGGGGGAGGAGGAGGAGGAAGGGCCGGGCAGCGGCGAAGAAGAAGGGGCCAGGGGCCACCTCCTTCGGCCATTTCCTCAGCCAGCCTCCAATCGAGGGAGGGTGGGGAACGGAAGCGGACGTGAGGAGCGCAGTCCGAGGCAGGCCCACCGGCTTCTTCTTTCGAACCGCAGGAAAGAAGGAAGGAAGGAAGGCAGGCAGGCAACTGCGGACCGAGTGAGTGCCTTCCCTTCTGGTGTGGAAGAGGGAGAGAGCCATTCAGGAAGGGAGCCACCTGGGGGTTCTGTGTGAGTCCACAGTGCTCTCTGGATATAGGTGAACTACAACTCCCAAACGTCAAGGTCAATGCCCACCAAACTCTTATAGCATTTTCTCTTGGTTATGGAAGTTCTGTGTGGGAAGTTTGTGTCTTTCTGCCATTCTTGCCAGGATATCTATGTTGTGTTCATCGAAACAGGTCCAGGTTTCACACTGAGTGTATAAATACATTTAAAAACATATTAACTATATGTATTACTGTTTTAGAGTGTCATTTTGTGGTTGGTGGTGTGCCCCAGGATTTTGAAAATGTAAAAAATGTGCCGTGGCTCAAAAAAGGTTGGGAAACACTGCTCTAGGTGACGGTCACCAGTCGGGTTCTTGCTGGTTGGAGTAGACATCCCCCAGAGAAACTAAGTGTTCTGGGCAGATTGTGCAGGAGAAGGTGACCCTGTAGGTAATTTGCACCCAAACCATGTAGGACTTTAGAAGTAAAAGCCAAGACCCCTCTCTGGTTTTCTCCAAATGAAATCCCAAGAGACCCCTATGTTAGAACAATTGACTCTAAAAACCCTAGATATTATGAATGTGGACATACTCACCCAAAGAATGTCACAAAGTAACGTTAAAACTAACACAACGAATTGGGAAAAATTCTTCGAGTTCTTAGAAGAGGAAAATAAAGGAATCCACATTCTTAAGCCATAAAAGAAATGAGAGAATGTATCTCTAGTAGACCGAAGACATAAGAATAAGAAGAGGAAAAAGACACATAGTCTTCGGAAATAAGAAGAGTTTTTCAACGCTTAATCATATTACAGAATATTCAATTGGCATATATGCATAATCCTGCTGACATCAAATGATGGCAGTCATGGGAAAATTGGTAGTAAACATTTTCAGAAATCTACTTTTTAAACTCCTACTCAGCAGCTTTGTAGGAGAAGCCTTTAATTAGATTGTGTTTCCTTTCAAAAGCCAGTTTCATTTCATTTCCTTGTCAATCCTGACCCTGTGGAAGTCATTTCCCTCAGAGAACACAGGTTTTTTAAAAGACTCTGGCTGGCCTATGTAGAGTGAGTCACATCAGGAGTGAGCAAAACAGAATTTCCTTAATATATGTCAAATGGCTGCTGGAAACAACCAAATTAACCAACTTTTTAGAATATTCACTGACCTAACAGTCTAATAGTTCAGATTACCTTCATAAGGCATTTCTTTTATTATTTATTATTACTCACAGGAACATCGATGAGATGCCACATTACACCATCCCTGCAGCGCCTGCACTGGCTGCCCGTTGAGTATAGAGCCTTACATAAGACCTTGACCTTGGCTTTCAAAGCCCTACGGGGCCGGGGCCCAACATACTTAAAGGACCGCTTGCTGATGCCTGCCTATTCAAGGACACAGCGGCCGGCAAACAAGAACCTCCTTTGCGTCCCGGGCGTGAAAGAGGCCCACCTGGAGGCCACGAGACGGAGATCGTTCTCCATTGTGGCCCCCGTTCTCTGGAACTCGATGCCACCGGACCAGAGAGCCTCCCTCGACCTGCCCCAGTTCCTGACCGCTCTAAAGACCTGGCTATTTAGGAAAGCCCATGGCTAATGCAGAACCAGGAACTCAACTACCTGAGCCTGGCCCTTGCATTTAACCCCTAAATATTTTAATCTAATTTTTAATATTTTTAATATTTTTAATTGTTGAATTGCTATGTGTAAGTCGCCCGGAGCACTAACGTGGAGGGCGACTCAGAAATAATAAAGTCAGTCAGTCAGTCAGTCAGGATACTTGGATTTCTCCCTTCTCTTCCCTCCATATATTAGAGTCTACTGAACAGCTTATCCATTGTTGGACGCCATATAACTATACTTTTGGCCTTGATAAAGCCCTGTATTTTGAGCGAAACGGGTCTGTGGGCCCCTCTAAAAGCTTCGATAATTATCCCGTCAGCATTCTGGCACTCTACTTGGGAGGACTTCACTTTATGTGGAGACGCTAGCCAGCCTCTACTGCTGTATTTTTCAGTAGCGTCCTAAGGTACCCATTGTGGTTCTATTATCCATTGCAGTTTATGGTGACTTCAATCCGCATTTACCTGCGTCTCGCCACCCATTCTCATATCTCCACCTCGCTTCTACAGTGGGATTGCTTTATGCCAACCACGTGCACAGAGATTCCATGTTTTCTCCAGCGTTCATCACTACGGATGACATTACCTATGATCTGGACTCTCCGCTTTACCCTTTGAATACGTACGTTCATGGAGGAGACATCGAGTGGTGTTGTATTTTTGCGCATTTGTACAGCTAATAGTTAACTTTGGTTATATGCGGAGTGTTGCTTGTATCTATATTGCATTATAAGTTTGGAGACACTATTATTATAAATTGTTGTATTCAATATTACAATCATTGCATTGTTCACATTGTTGTATCACATGCTTGAACTTTATTATGTATTAGACAGTTTGTGTGTATATTGCATTTCATATTCGGTATTAGATAGTTCCCTGTTTTGTGGTTTTGTTAATATAGGTAGTTCACCCAGTGTTTTTACCAATACTTAAAATTGAATCATCCAGGATTCAGACACATGGTCATTCTGTTTTAGGGGTCTTGCAGCAAAGTACTTTGGTTCACTGGGGGCAAGATCACATTAAGGTGACCTTGCTCCAAGTTACCCTGGATCAACTCTGTGTGGCATGTAGCCACCAGTGTACATGTACTTTTGGTGCTCTCCAGCTGTTCAAGATGATTACTCCCATAATGCCTAACTCTAGACCAGTGGTTCTCAACCTGTGGGTCCCAGATGTTGTGGCCTTCAACTCCCAGAAATCCTAACAGCTGGTAAACTGACTGGTATTTCTGGGAATTATAGACCAAAACACCTGGGGACCCACAGGTTGAGAACCACTGGTCTATACCATGTTGAGTGAACCTTATGAAAGTCACAGTCCCAAGTTTCCAGAGGTTTCCAATTCTCATCCACAACTGAAAGAAAAAACAAAAACAAAGGAAGAATAACTGAATTTATTCATATTCCTCTCCTCTACATGCTATCCTTGCTTCTTTCTTTACATCCTTCCTCTGTTATCCCGCATCAGTGTTGTCATTTCATTGTTGGTCTCCTTAATGTAAGGAGCCCATTATATTAGCAGTAGTGGTGGAGTAGGGTGCATGCTGTTCTGTGAAGTAACTAATATATCGATGCCCCTGCTGTAGAGATCAATTAAGATTAATGTAACAATCCATGTAGAAAGACTTTACACTTGAAATCAAATCACACGCCTTGAAGTACTGAGTAATCTCTTTACATCAGAGTCTAAAAATGGGGAGTCGTTCCTTGAAATTGGCTTGTTTCTGATGGAAATGTATGCTCATTTACAGAAAAACGAGCACAGAAAGAATGCTAGAAAATATAACACTGCAGAGAGTGTAATGGAGAATTGGCATGAAGGGAGCAAACATATGGGAGGTGTTTAAAATATGTCCTCTTGAATCTCTATCTTTTGATAAAAAGCTTTTTGCCTCTGTCGCAATGCCCCCAAGCATGACAAGCCCAATCTGGGTGTTGCAGCTCTTTTAAACATTTTTTCCTTATGTTTGTGTCTGCCACATTTAAAATCTTCATCATCTTCTGCAAACAGCTCTTGACTGCTTTGGGCTTCATTTACCCCAGTGAGTGTTTGGTGATGTGCAAAGGAGGAGGTGGGAGGAGAGACGGTGAAAAGATAGTAAAACAGAAAGACCTACTGCTACTTCACATCTCAAAAATACTTTTGATGGCATTACCTGTGAGAACTTGCATAATGTAACACACTTGTCAGGGCCTCAAACTTTTTAAAAAAATGTTGAAGAAACCCTAGAAGGCATAATTGGGTACACTATGATTCTTGAAACAATCTCTGATTATTTTTGATTGATCTCTGCCATCTGGATTGATAGTACCACATGAAGAGTAGCTGAACTTAAAGCAGAATATATTTGGAGCCGTTAGTACTTGCTTAAGTTTGATTCCTGAACCTCCATGTGAATACCAAAATTTGTGGATACTCAAGTCCCATTATACATAATGACCTGGTAAAATGTTGTTCTTTATATAATATACACTTCTTATATTAAGTTCGACACAAATTTCGTTCTACACAATAGGTCTACACATAAAGTTATAGTTGTGAAAATATCAATCTAAGAGATAGCGTTCAACACAGTCGAGAGGTCAATACAAATACAAAAGTTTGAAGGAGTAAGCCTGGAAGCGGCTCAAATGGTTGAAGGCAGTATAGCAGTTCAATGAATGCGCCCAGTAAACTCACAGTCTGAGCAGTTCAATGGTACACGGGCAGGGAGGAAAAGGTAACAAAACGTCTCTGTAAGGACCGAGCTGGAAAGACGCCAACGGTTCAAAAAACGAGGACGCCGCTAAAGGGCCGTTTCGCGTCTACACAACGCTTCCTCTGGGCGTTCCAGTTCCTCGGGACGCTCCTCCTTGGTATTAGGCTGCCACAATTAACATCTAGGCTCCTTTTAGGAACTAGAGGACCATCAATAGGCAGGAATACAAGAACATCACAAGAGGTAACCTCTAGGGCTGGGATCAGCCCTAGAGGTTTTTCGAGCCATTGGCGTCTTTCCAGATTGATATTTTCACAACTATAACCTTGATATTGTGTAGAACGAAATTTGTGTCGAACTTAATATAAGAAGTGTATATCTCCGAGTTCTGGAGCCTGCTGGGTATTGAGGAAATCCCCTTTATCCCGCATTGTATAGTCCACACTTGTGACTTTGCTCTTGCATTAACTTGTATTGTCTTTGAATGAACCAAATGATATATTTTGCTTAAGATAAGACTGTATGTGAATCATTTTCATATGAAAATAGCGTCAGCTTCCCTGGGGATTCCCTTCTTTAGTGTAGTATATCCATTTATCCCAGACTTGTTGGCACAATAAGCTTTCCTTTCTTTGTGTGTAGCTTTATATAATGTCAACAACTGTCCAGAATATGTGATATATATATGAGAAACTTAAACAAGTTTCTGCAGAGTATTCAGAGCAATGTGGAATGATGATTTATTTGGATAGTTCAGGAAATAAGGCAACTAAGTAGATTAAACATGCCAAAAAGCATGCCACAACAGCAAAAAATAACACACAAAGCAGTAACTACAGAGAAGAAGAAGAATGAAGAACACAAAAGATGGAGGAACTTTATAGTTTTCAAACAACGCCATAACTCCTCCTTTCTTGTTTAATATGATTGGTTATAGTCATGAGTTAGTAGGCTGAACTATGCAGAAGAACACACCTACAGCTAAGTTTTATTTTGACTATCTGTAACTTTACTTTCCTTGGGACTGAAAAATACCATTCTCTTATTGCACCTGCAACTCCAATGGAAAAGATGCTTAGCACTCATTGTTTACACCAGTGTTTTTCAACCTTTTTTGAGCTGCAGCACATTTTTTACATTTACAAAATCCTGGGGCACACCACCAACCAAAATGGCACAAAATGACACTCTAACACAGTAATACATATAGTTAATATGTTTTTAAAATGTATTTATACACTCAGTGTGAAACCTGGGCCTGTTTTGATGAACACAACATAGATATCCTGGCAGGAATGGCAGAAAGACACACACAAAGGTCTTGCTCAACAGCTGTCAATCTCTCTCTCTGTTTTTAGTTTTTATTGCAGTCAAGCTAGAGAAGCTTATCTCACACAGATATGTGGTTGAAAATGGGAGCAATGTCAAAATAGCTTTGTTGGCCAGAATGGGGAACTCCCTGGCAACAGATAACCAAAAACTGTCCAAAGGAAGATCAGCAAATTTTAGCTTTAAACTACGATCTTGTTTCAGTTCAATTTATAGTTAACACATAATCAAAGAGCATCCTGAACTCTTACAACAATGGAATTGAACCAAACTTGGCATATTGAACTCTCATTACCAACAGAAAGTACTGAAAGAGTTTGCTTGGGAATTGACCTTGAGTTTGGAAGTTGTAGAAGGGAGCCCGAGTGGAGAAGAAAAAGTGTTCGGCAGGAGGGGGAAGAAAGGGTATTGGAGGTTCCAATTTCCTACATCACACCTGATGATCTCTCACGGCACACTGGTTGGGAAACACTGGTTTATACAACTAATCAAAACACAGTACTTTCCCAGTAAGAGCTGCAAATCTCTAAACATGGAAGTAAGAATTCGTGAAACTATTTTGAACCATACCATTTTGCACTATTTCTCAACATATAACATGGCAAAATCAAGCATCTTTGCACACACGCACGCACACACACACACACACACACACAGAGGTGTGTGTGTGAATCTATGGATATGGTGAGGTGACTATATCTTTTTGGATACTAAATTCCAGATAGCATTTTCACACAGAGAAAAGAAATAGGTAGGCATGTTTTTAGGCGATAGCACACATTATCTCTTTTCATTGGTTATGCTACCTAGAGCTGATGTCAGGTTAATGATAAAAAAAATAATCTGAAAGTTCACACTTCTTCATTCCTGGACTAGAAAATTCTTTTGACGTATTTAATCTCCCATTGTCAAAAAAAAATCCCTTGACAAAGATGCTTGCAATGCAAATCTTTTTTATTATTATCAAAGAAATCTCTGAAAAGTTAGTTAACATTCTTAATGATTTTATTTATTATTTATTTATTTCCAGTGCTTATACCCCGCTTCTTCTCAACCCCCGAGGGGGGACTCAGAGTAGCCTAACAACGGCAACGATTCGATGCCACACAGTACGTAATAACAACAGTTAAGATTAAAATACATTAAAATACAACTAGAGTTAAATACATTAAAATACAATTAACATTTTACGTACAAGCTGTATTAAAACGTCTACAATTTCTCTTTTCTTTTTATAAGAATACCATGTACTTTCCTGACTTAGATACTGTTCTCAAAATGGTTAATTGTATAAGCTGATAAGAAATAATAATAATAGAAAACTCTGAAAAAGTAAGCAGCAAGAAACAACATTTTGGATTTCTTTAAATATGCAGTCTCCATGCAGTCTCCTGCATTTAAATGTTAATGCTAATTGGTTTTAAGGAGAGCACTTGGCATGGCAGAAAGGGGAGGAGGTCAAAACAATGTGAAGGGAAAGATAGGCTGTCACTCTTCTGAATCTTGTCATGCAACCTTACTGACCCTTTCTGTCACCCCTGCCACTCACCCTTCCATTAAAGCAATAATCTCTGCCTTTCCTCACATTTGTGTTGCAGATTCAGACTGTATTTCAATCTTGACCTTTGTAACACTGCATAAATCTGTTTGGAGCATGCAATCTCACCTTCCCTACATGGCTCCTTAACTCCTCCACTGTGTCTCTGAGTAGCAGCGGAGTCTTCAAAGATCCGAAAGCAACCAGATGGTATTCACGCAAAGCATAAGTCAGACTTGCTCCATCTTTCTCTTAATTTTCTAATGGGGTCTATTAAAATCTTTAAAGAGGGGTGCTTGAACTGACACAACTCCACAAGTTCATTAAAAAAGTATGATTGACTGAGAAGATCCCAGCAGACTTCATGTTGTGGTACAGAGACGGCAGTGGCAGAGTCCAGATGTTAAAAGATAACAAAAGTTTATTTAAACATCAAATGGAAGTTGGAATAACAAAAAATAGCCTATCTTCGGCTGTAAAAACCCCCCAATAATCCCAGGAAACCCAAAACCAAAAATGCTGAGAAGAAAAGAACTCAAAAACAAACAGCAGACGTCCTTCTGCGGCGTTCAGTCAAAGGAATGTCCATGAAGCGTAGTCCAATACCGATCCGGGAGTCATGGGACAGGAGAAAAGCAGACAGAAAAGGAGGAGACGTTCCAGAGTCGACAGGAGCTGAGTATACAGAAAACACATAATTCACAGCCCCCCATAAACACAGCATCTACCTCCCTCCATGTAATACTATACCAAACACTCTGTAGCAGGAAACTCACAGCAGTCACAGCAAAGGTCAAGAGGTACACGGCGGCAGCTAAACAAAAAAGCAGACATGAATCCCAAAACCCACCACCTTTTCCCAATATCAGCTAGAGCTGCCATAGCAGCTCTCCCAAGGAACAAAGTGGATAAAGAACCCAATAACTCACGAATAATCTGGAAACCAGGAACAAAGATACAGGAACACAGGATACACGAACCAGAATAGCAACTCCTTGACCACCGTGAGGGTCAAGCCAAATACTCATTTCTCTTATAGCACTAACAATCAGAGTCATCAGAGAACCCACCCTGCTCCAAAGCAGCAGCATTCCCATTCCCTGCAGCTGTTGCACCATGCCCAGATCTCCAAGCCAGCCAAAGCTCTTCTTGACTTAAAGGGCCCCCCTCAGCTTCTGAATGAGAAGTCGGCCAGTCCTGATCTGTCTGAAACCCCAGAAATGTGCTGTCCCCCGAGTCCGCATAGCATACATCTCTCACTTCCTTCACCAATGCCAAATCTAGGTCTGTATCACTTTCTTCTGACTGTAATTCTGCATTCCCTGGAAACCCTTCAAATGTATCAGACTCAGAAGGATCCCTAAGTAGATGCTGAATTTTCCTCCTCTGTTCTCTGTCTTCGTCAAGGCTTGAAGCACTAGCCACTCTCTTTACCCCAGCTGTAGGAGCCTGATCATCCAGAGATCATCCCCAAACTGAGCTACTGCTTGATGTTACTGCCTCAGCACCTTCCTCCATGCTACTACCTGTAGTAACTGGAGACTCATTCACAACACTTCAAGAAGGCCATTATCATCAACTCGCCCTTTTCAAAAAGGGAAAAAGAACAGACTGTGGAAACTAAAGAGGTATCTGCCCTTTAACCTCGCAAGAATCCTTGCAAACCGCCTTCTATTGATTTCAGAAGACATCCTCTCTAAATCCCAGAATGGCTCCCACCCCTCCAGAGGAACAGTGGATATGATTTTCACTGCATGACAGCTCCAAGAAAAATGCAGGGAACAAATTCAACCTCTTTACATGGCATTCATTGTCCTTGCAAATGCCTATGGCACAGTGTTTTGTAATGCTCTCTGGTCCATCCTCCTGAAAAACAGGTGCCTTGATAAATGTGTGAACATATTGTGGCTTCTCCATGATGACATGAGTCTTGGACAGCAATGGCTCCCAAAGTGATCTATTTAAGGCAGGAACAGGTGTCAGACAGGGATGCATTATTGTCCCCAACCTTATTTACCATCTTCATGTCTGTGATTCTACAAGAGCAGGTCAATAGGTCAGTGACTTTTTGAATTTCCCGCCTCTTAACTGAAAGGGCAACACTGCTCCTGTCAACAGGCACCTGTCAGTTGACTCCTGTCAAAATTTGAACAAGCTGCGTCATTTAGTTTGTGTTTGACAGCCATTGATAGCAGACTACAGCGTGATTTGAGGAGAAAATGGAAAAAAGTGAATTTTGTGTCCTCATTAAGCATTATTTATTGAGGGAACAAACCATCACTCAAACCAAGGCAAAGCTTGATAAATACTATGGGGACTCTGCATCATCAATTTCAATGGTGAATTCCGTTGTGGCCGTACAAGCATGGAAGGTGCCGAACAGTCTGGATGTCCAGTTGAGGTTTCTACACCCGAAACAATTGAAAAAAAATCATGATATGGTGTTGGCCGATCGGAGATTGAAAGTGCGAGAGATTGTGGAAGCCATAGGCATCTCACATGGCTCAGTGGTTTCAATTTTAAATGATCACTTGGGTATGAGAAAGCTTTCCACAAGATGGGTGCCGTGTTTGCTCACAATCGACCAGAAACGCAAACGTGTGACACTTTCTCAGGAGTGTTTGGTGTTTTTGCGCTGTTTTGTAACTGTGGACAAAATGTGGATCCACCACAACACACCAGAGACCAAACAGCAGTTAAAACAGTGGGTTTCTCGGGGTGAATTGGTACCAAAGAAGGCCAAGGTGGGTTTGTCAGCCAATAAAGTCATGGCGACCGTTATTTGGGATGCACACATTGACTACCTTCAAAAGAGTAAAACAATCAATGGCGAATATTATGCCAACTTATTGGGTAGATTTAATAAGGATTTGAAAAAAAAAATGACCGCATTTGGCCAAGAAAAAGGTTCTTTTGCACCAGGACAATGCAAGGGTGCACACATGTGCAGTTTCCATGGCAACAATCCATGAATTGTGATACAAATTGCTCCCTCATCTGCCCTATTCTCAGGATTTAGTCCTGAGTGACTATTTCTTGTTCCCAAAACTGAAGAAATGGCTCGGTGGAAAGAGATTTGACCCCAACGATGAAGTCATATCACAAACAAATACCTATTTTGATGACCTCGACAAATCTTATTTTTTGGAAGGGATAAAAAATTGGAGAAACGTTGGACAAAGTGTATAGAGGTCAAAGGAGACAACGTTGAAAAATAAAATGATTTTTTATCCAAAAACCTGTGTTTCATTCAAAAAGTCATGGACTTTTTGAATGAAACCTGTTAGGTATAGGTAAGAACTGGGTTTATGTTTGATTTGATAAGAATTTCCAATAATACAAAATGAAGATATTATTCATATTTGACATAGAAAAACATTGGAGTAACTGAAACGGATAGATTTGATCACCTACATCCACAATATTGAGTTATTAATTATTAAAAGACTGGGTTTGAATCCTTGCGTATCTAAATATGCTGTTAACTAGGGTTGTAGCCTCTTCTTTCCAGTGATATCAGCTAGGGCTGTGGTTTAGAGATCTGTGCGCAGTGATCATCCACTAAACCAGATCAGACAGGACAGAAAAACAAGCTCCCCGTCTTGAAGGCAATGCCAGTTTCTTCGGCCTTGTCTCAGAGAAAGATAACAAGCTGCCTCTCAGTGGCCTTTGAGAGGGAGGATACGTCTACATTTTGCAGTTTGATTAAGTGCTGGAGTTCTAGTTTGGAGAGGCAGAGAAGGGGAAAGGCCTTGTAAAACTCCCAGGATTCCATCACATTGAGCCTAGAAACTGCAAGGATGCATTTGAATCTGATTCTCTCCATATTTCATTACCCAATGCTCAGTATGGAAATAATAATATTGACCTAACGTATGGCTTGTTGGATTGTGAAGGCTGCTCTGAACTGCAAAATATTAATAACAAAGTCTTCCAAGTGTGGCCATTTTGTGTACTTTCGAGGAACTAGGGGAGAACACCTATATACTATATTCCTGATGGCACTCATGCTTTTAATGGGAGAAGAATACACGAATGTAATGCAGGTCAATATGAGCTTCAACAGCATACATTGCAGAATGAGGTTGACCTGACCAAAATTGTTGCGGTGGAGTTTATATTAAGGACTAGCTTGGGGACCCAGCCGTGCCCGGGTAATTAATTTATTTTTTTTAAAAAAAATTATTGAACATTTTCATTTTACACATACAGAAGACCACATTTGGGGGAGGGGGTAGGGGTGGTGGAGATTTGGGTGGGGGTTTCCATGTAGGTTCTAAAACCCGTCCAGTCCGTCTTACTCCTCTTGTTATTTAGTTTTTGAGATAGGGAGTCCATCTGGATCATATCCAGCATCTTGAATGTCCACTCGTCCTTATCCGGTATCGAGCTCTTCTTCCAATATCTGGCCAAAGTTATACGGGCACATGCACTTAAGAAAAAGAAGATTCTTTCCTGGTTTTCATTAAAAAAAGGGTTTGACATACCTTGCAGATAGTTTTGAGGATCTCTTTTAAATTTGATTTTTAATATTTTCTGTATCTCACTATGTATTTGTTTCCAAAAGATTGTGGTTTTTTTTTTTGCAGTTCCACCATTGGTGGATAAAGGTTCCCTTTTCTTTTTTACACTTCCAACATCTGTCTGTAATTTTTTAATTAAATTTGGCTAATTTCGTTGAATATAGGTACCACCTGAATTGCATTTTGAACCAATTTTCTCTTATTTCTATTGTCGTTGTGTATTTGAGTTTTTTCAGCCAAATCTCCTCCCACTGCCGTAGCAGGATTGGGGACCCGACGGTGCCTGGGTTATTTTAAAAGGGTATTGTTTGTTTTCGGATGTTAGGTAATATCAGTTTGGTCATATATTACGCTATGTCTTAATCAAACTCAAGTTTGGTCCAGATCATTGGTGGGGGTCACAGTGGTGTCTGAAAATGGGTGAAGGTGCTGCCAATCCTATCATCTGATATCCATCCTCCCGCAAACTGCACCAGGATGTAAATTGGGTTACCAGCTGTCTGTTTGCCAAGTTTTGTCCAGGTTCTGTTTATTTGAGAAAAAGGTTTGGTTTTTTTTTTAAAAAAATGAATTATTTTAATAATAAAAAGGGTAAGGTTGTAGATGGACACACATCATACTAAGTCATCCCCCTCAAACTTCATCATTTTGCGTAGGTTCCCGATGTTGCCCGGGCTAATTTGGTAAGGCTAGACATTAGAAATACTCCTTGTTTGATTTTGGATTTTAAGAAATGACCTATTAGACAATGCATAATTGTATAAATAGGGCCATTTATAAATTTGTGCAGCTGATGTGGTGCAACTCCATCAGTGCAAGAACAACCTACTTATCTACTTACCAAGTAATGTGTGAAGGTACTGGAACTCCCATCTTCCATGGTCCCTCCTCCTTCAAACTGCAGCAGCATGTAGAGTGGGTCATGGGGGCTTTGTCTGGGGCCTTAGAATGTTGGTGTTATGAGGTTGGCCAATCAAGGTTTTTTATGCAAATAATCCCACAGTGGCGACCAATCAAAAAGCTGCCACATATTCCTCCGCACCTCCCACCGCACCTCCCGCTGCTCCTCCCACCACAAACAGTGACTTTTATTATATACAGATAGATGGGAAGTTTTAACTCATTATGTTGAATGCAGCAGTGGCTGAAGAGAAAAGAGTTTAATTGAATATTACCATCAAATACTGATTAACAACAAGAGAAGTGTCCTTGGCATAATTTTAGAAAGTTTGAAATATAGAAAGCTGCAATTTGTCATGATATGACATGTATTATCATGATGCATTAAATTTGAGAGGCATTTTCAAATAGTGATTGGATTAGCCAGCATCATAAGGCTTTGCTGCCTTTAATAGTTGTGCAAAACAATGAGATTCCACAGGTATAACTGTCTTGTTTAAGGACTACAGAGGTAGAGAAAACTCCAGATTGGTCATACTTTTTGTACAGATTTCAAACTGGGTTTGAAAGCCCATGCTTCCTCTCCGCATCTGAACGGCCCGGTTCAGATGCGGAGGGAAGGAGTGGGCGCGGCTTTCCTTCCTGGCGCCGGGGGAAAGGAAGCCTCGTCCAAACCAAACCCTTTTTGAATATGGCGGATGAGGCTTCGAATTGGCAAATTACTTCCTGGTTGCTTAAAGGGCTTCAAAATCATGTCGAAATTAATTTAGAAACTAATTTAAAACTAATTTAGTAGCTGTACGAAAAACCTAACCAGGCCTAATATTTTGACATAACATGCAGGGGCGGTCCTAGCAATTACGCGGCCTACGCAACCGCGTAGGGCGCCATCTTGGATGCGGCGGGGGGGGGCGCCATCGTGGGGCGCCACAGCGTCACCGTCCGTGCTGCTGCTGCATTTCTCTCTCGCGCGTGCGCTGTGCCTACGGAGCTCTCTTGAGTTCCGTAGGCACAGCGCATGCGCAGGGCCACGCTCTCTGCGCGAGCTCAAGAGAGCTCCGCAGCACACGTGCGTCCCTATGGCTGTGTCTACGGAGCTCTCTTGAGTTCCGTAGGCACAGCACATGCGCGCGAAGGGCGACAGCTGGGGCGCTGTCCCTACGGAGCCTTTGAGCTCCATGCTGCTCTGCGTGCATGCGCTGTCCCTATGGAGCTCTCTTGAGTTCTGTAGGCACAGCGCATGCGCGCGAGAGGGCGCTGCCATGCTGCTGCTGCTGCTGAGCCCTCAAGAGAGTCCTACGGAGCTCTCTAGAGCTCCGTAGGCACAGCACATGCGCGCGAGGGCGACACAGCAGCAGCAGCACGGACGGCGGCGCCCTCCGCGCTACAAGATGCGCTGTCCCTATGGAGCTCTAGAGAGCTCCATAGGCACAGTGCATGCGCGCGGAGATAAGGCCTCTCCTAGCGCTTCCTGGTGCCCGCTGCCGGCCCCACCCACGGGGCGTTGCAGAGGGCGGGAGAGCCTTCGAATTGCACAGGGCAAGGAGTGGTGGCGCGTGGGAGGAACGGAAGGAGCGCGCACAAGGTACCAAGAAAAATTTTTGGGGAGGGGCGCAAAAATAATGTTGGGGGGGGGCGCCAAAATAATTTTCGCCTACCATGCGAAATTACCTTAGACCGCCCCTGATAACATGCCATATCTCAATGTCATATCATGTATCACAGTATAGGATGTAGAATGACAAAACATGTACATTGTGCATCTTGGTATGTTTAGCATATGGCATGTCATGGTATGGTATGCTTTACTGTTGGTTCAGTTTCAATATCACTTGATCTGTTTCTCAGATAAATACCACAGATTGAAGTCTGATGAAGGCTCACAGAGTATATTAGGTTGTTAATATCTTTAGGGAGGAAATAGTGTCTGAGTTCAAGCTATAATATAGCTTGAATATTCTACTCCACATTATTCCTTATACCTTTTTGTACCACCTGTCATCTTAATGCTTTTGATATTTGTGTTTACTGTGTTTATTATTTGCTAAATGGCAAAAAGAAAATATTTCTGGGATTTGTAGTTTCAGTTGAATGATGAGGTTAGCAGCTAAAGGTCAATGGCTTCTCCCACACAGTTCTTTCATCTAATGAACCATAATGCCAAATTAGTGAAAGCAAGCTAATTCCGAGGGCATATGTAATTGTTATATTCTACTAGACCAGTGTTTCCCAACCTTTTGTGAGCCGCGGCACACTTTTAACATTAAAAAAATCTGGGGGCACACCAGCAACCAAAATGACACTCTAACACAGTAAAGAACGGCTGGGGATGGTGACCTGCTGGGAGCAGCTGCTGGGAGTGCCGGCCGGGGAGGGGGAGGAGCCAGGCCGCGCCATGCCCCGCCCCCTCCCCATGGCGTCAGTTCTCCCACAGCTTTGCCAGCCTTGAGGGGGCAGTGCCAAGCCAGCGGTGGCAGAGCCAGCACAATGCTGGCTTGGCACTGCTCCCTCAAGGCTGGCGGCTGTGGAGCGCTGAAGCCGGGGGAGGGGCGGAGCCAGGCCGTGCTATGCCCCTCCCCCTCCCCCGCGGCTTCAGTTCTCCCACAGAGGAGAAGCATGAGCGGTGGACGGGCTTCAGTAGGCGGGGCTCCTCCTCTGCGAGGCTTCAGCGAGTGAGGGGTGAGAGTCGTGGCGGGAGTCATGGCGGATTGGAGGCTGGCTGGGGAAATGGCTGAAGGAGGCAGCGCCCCGACCCCTTCTTTTTCTTCGCCGCCGCTCGGCTCTTCCTCCTCCTCCCCCAAGCAGCAGGAGTTCGGCAGGAGGACGGGGAAAGGAAGGGGGGCAGAGAGCTTTTCTCGCGGCACACCTGATGATCGCTCACGGCACACTGGTTGAGAAACACTGTACTAGACAAAGGCATATGTTTAGAATTGTGCAAAACCGAAAAAAATATACCTATCTTGTGTTACAGTACACTGTAGATGCAAGCTAAAGAATATAACTATCTATGTAGCAAAATATCTTTTATCTAAACAGTCAGACAACAATGGGGGATAACCTCCATGGCATCATACTCACAGCATAACACAATATAGTAGCATATATATAATCTCAATATGATACATATACATACAGTCTCCCACGTATAACACAACACATCATTGCTACTATATTGTGTTATGCTGTGAGTATGATGCCATGGAGGTTATCCCCCATTGTTGTCTGACTGTTTAGATAAAAGATATTTTGCTACATAGATAGTTATATGTTTAGAATTGCCTTTTGAAAAATACAGTGGTGGTTAATATCTGTTTAGAGGCATAGGATACAAGTACCTTTTTGCCACATCATGGCACAGTACATTTGGACTTTTGTCTACGCAATCCTTTTTACAAAGCCCTTTTTGGACTCCCTAGACAAAAAAGGCTCCACCGGACAATATATTTTTCCTGATTGTGTATTTTTGACATATTTTCCACAGATTATGTCAGGAAAGCGAAATTAGGGGGCTTGATGGAAGCAACCTATCTTGGAAACGTTTGAAAGATAACACCTAACTGGCAATGTCCTTAGGAATGTTTAGAAATAAAAAAGCAAAAACAGCCTCCAAAATGCACAATAAAACTAATCAGTCAAAACATCTATTAGAATGTTGACACCCAGCAACAACAAAAAGAAAGACACAAGTGTACATCAAGGAGTTAATACCCCTTGGAAAAGGATGGCATTAGCCACAGTGTTAATGAAAATGCGGTGACCTCCTTTATTAAGCCATGGATGGCTGCAGATGTGTGTTAGTGAGAGAGCAGAAGGTAAATTTGAAGTAGAAAAATGATATGCAGAAAGCAGATGTATACTTTGAATGTCACCTTTCCTCACACACTCTGTCCCTCAATTTTCTTCTGGCAAGATTCCCGAAATTGAAGTAACACTGGTTAACAGAAATGAGGGGTTGATTGTGTGTGCTTATTTTTTAAAAAACAAAACCCCAAAACAAAAGGAAAACAATTTCACTTAAATCATGCCATCCTTCTTGCTTTGTGATATGGCATGTCTTTAAAAATTCACCTATGCATAACTTTGTTATGATCTACATCGGAGCTTAAGGTTGTCGGGGGAGGCCCTGCTCTCGATCCCACCCCTCTCACAAGCACGATTGATAGGGTCGAGAGACAGGGACTTCTCGGTGGTGCCCTTCTTCCTGGTCTGTGAAACCCACAGCCTCCTCTCTCCTCTTTAGAAAAAAGCTCAAATAATGGCTGTAAAACCAAGTATTCAGGCAATAGATGTAGCAGTAATAATGCAATGACTCATGACAAATGACCATTGATAGTGATCCGGGGTGAGTTTGGTTCGGAAGGGGGGCTGAGACTGGCTGGAAGAGGGTCTACCCTAGCAAACCTTTTGTATTGTTATCCCAATAACCCCATGAATGTGGGATATAATGAGCATGGTGATCAGATCATGATATGAATAAACATAAGTTTAAATAATGTACCAGTAAAGCCTTCTCGCGGACCACCCTGAGAATTTGGGGGGGGGGCCCTGAAGCCCCCTAAGCCCCCCTGGCTACATGCCTGATTGATAGGCCTTGGACTGTGACTCTATGATTTATGATAGTATTTCCTGCCCAATCCACTGGTTTGTCGCACTTTTCTTGTGCTCCTGTAAAATGTACTGCACTTATTGAAATGGTATCTCAGCAAATTCTCTTTCCAGCCATATTGCTCTTATGTTTTGTATAATTTGTTGTTTTGTTTTTAGTTGATGTTCTTAATTGCTAATTTGTGTGTGTTTATGCTTTAATTGTTTTTGGACCTGTCCCTTGTAAGCCGCCCCAAATCCCCAAGGGGAGATGGCTGGCGGGGTATAAAAATAAAGTTATTATTATTATTATTATTATTATTATTATTACTACTACTACTAGCTTGGGGACCCCGCCCTGCCCGGGTTATTTGAGAAAGGCATTGTGTGCCAAGGGCGGTCCTTATGAGATGTGTATGTGGCTTGCAGTGGTCTCAGGAAGTTAGTGAGGGTACTTCAAGTCCCATCATCCATGGTCCATCCTCCTTCAAACGGCACCATGATGTAGAGTGGGTCATGGGGGCTCTGTGTGCCAAGTATGGTCTTTATTGGTAATTGGATGAGTTGCTGTGGTCTCAGGAAGTGAGTGAAGGTACTGCAAGTCCCATCATCCATGGTCCATCCTCCAAACTGCACCAGGATGTAAAGTGGGTCGTGAAGGCTCTGTGTGCCTAGTTTGTTCTTTTTTGGTAATTGGATGAGGGTCACAGTGGTCTCAGAAAGTGAGTGAAGGTACTTCAAGTCCTATCATCCGTGGTCCGTCCCACTCAAAACTGCAGCAGGATGTAGAGTGGGTCATGGGTACTCTGTGTGCCAAGTTTAGGCTGGTCTGTGATTTGTACGGGCTTCAATGTTCTGTGGGAAATGAATCGGGTGAAGGTACTGCAAATCCCATCATTTGTGGCCCATCCTGCCCTACACCGCACCAGGTTGTAAAGTGGGCCAGTGGGCATCTGTGTGCCAAGTGTGGTCCTGATCCTTCTATGGTGTGGGCCAGAGTGCTCTAAGCAAGTGAGTTAAAGTACTGCAAGTCCCGTCATCCATGGTCCATCCTCCCTCAAACTACACCAGGATGTAGAGTGGGTATTGAGGGTTCTGTGTGCCATGTTTGGTCTTGTTCTCTCATTGCTTGGGGTCGCAAAGGGGTTGCAAAGTGTTGTGGTCTGAAACTCCCACCATGGCTGACTGCCTCAGGCCTTTTCCTTACCCCCTCTGCCACTTTAGAGCGTCGGAATGTTCGTGTTGGCGACTGCCTCAGGCCTTTGCCTTATCCTCCTCTGCCAGTTTAGAGGGTCAGAATGTTCGTGTTGGCTGGCCAATAGAGGCGTTATGCAAATGCTCCCTCACTGGCAACCAATCATGTTGTCAGAATGTAGAGGCCGGGAGCCAATCAGAACGCTGCCACATACATACAAACAAACACACACACAAACAAACATTCTGCTTTATTATATACTAGCTTGGGGACCCGGCCCTGCCCGGGTTATTTAAGAAAGGCATTGTGTGCCAAGGGTGGTCCTTATGAGATGTTTACGTGGCTTGCAGTGGTCTCAAGTTAGTGAAGGTACTTCAAGTCCCATCATCCATGGTCCATCCTCCCTCAAACTGCACCAGGATGTAGAGTGGGTATTGAGGGTTCTGTGTGCCAAGTTTGGTCTTGTTCTCTCATTGTTTGGGGTCACAAAGGGGTCGCAAAGTGTTTTGGCCTTAAACTCCCACCATGCCTGACTGCCTCAGGCCTTTTCCTTACCCCCTCTGCCACTTTAGAGTGTTGGAATGTTCGTGTTGGCAACTGCCTCAGGCCTTTGCCTTATCCTTCTCTGCCAGTTTAGAGGGTCGGAATGTTCATGTTGGCTGGCCAATAGAGGCGTTACGCAAATACTCCCTCACTGGCAACCAATCATGTTGTCAGAATGTAGGGGCCGGGAGCCAATCAGAATGCTGCCACATACATACCTGAGGGAGCAGCTTACCTCTTATGTGCCCAGGAGATCACTGCGCTCAGAGGGGCTCAATCTACTGGATGTGCCTGGGATGAAGGTCTATAGACTTGCCAGCACGCGGCAAAGGGCGTTTGCCATACCCGCGCCAACTCTGTGGAACACCCTCCCTGAAGAGTTACGAGCCATCCGGGAATTAATGCCGTTTCGCAGAGCCGTAAAAACCTGGCTATTTAGACAGGTATTTGGCCCATAACTAATGAGTATTATCAGCATCCTGTTGTGCCGCTGCCAGCATATTTCTACTGCCATCGCAGTTTGCTGGAATTGATTTTAACTGGGGGTTTAAAATTGGTCTTATGGTATTTTATTGCATTTTATGTGTTTTATCTATTAACTCTGTAAACCGCTCTGGGCTCCAGAGAGAGCGGTATATTAAGTCGAACCAATAAATAAATAAATAATAAATACATACAACACACACACATACACACACACAAACAAACAAACAAACATTCCGCTTAATTAGATATAGAGATTATTATTATTATGCCAGGGGAAAAGGTGGCCTCTTCCCCACAGCCAGGGCCGGCCTTCCCAATTAAGCGACCTACACGGTCGCGTAGGGCGACGTTCCCGGAGAGGGGCGTGGCCACCTGGGAGGGGCGCCGCTCCGCCCCGCCGCCGTGTCGCCGCAGCCAGCCAGCGGCGCGGAGGAACGGGGGGGGGAGAGGGGACTCATGGGGCGGGCTCACGGACCCGAGGAGGAGTAGGAGGAGGGGAAGAACGAGGGCGCCCACACGGAGACGCAGCGGCAGCAGCAGCAGCGCCCGGAAGGGCCCGGAGCCAGAGGCGCATCTTCATGAGTCACTTCGTCGTGCCTCTGCCGAGGAGGAAGGGGAGGAAGGCCTTGCCGGCCGCGCGCTGTAAGGACGCCCGGAAGGAGAGACATCGGAGGGAGGGAGGGAAGGAGGCAAGATTTCTTCTGGCAAGATTCCCGAAATTGAAGTAACACTGGTTAACAGAAATGAGGGGTTGATTGTGTGTGCTTATTTTTTAAAAAACAAAACCCCAAAACAAAAGGAGAACAATTTCACTTTAAATCATGCCATCCTTCTTGCTTTGTGGTATGGCATGTCTTTAAAAATTCACCTATGCATAACTTTGTTATGATCTACCTCGGAGCTTAAGGTTGTCGGGGGGAGGCCCTGCTCTCGATCCTGCCACTCTTACAAGCACGATTGACAGGAACGAGAGACAGGGACTTCTCGGTGGTGCCCTTCTTCCTGGTCTGTGGAACTCACAGCCTCCTCTCTCCTCTCCTTTAGAAAAAAGCTCAAATAATGGCTGTAAAACCAAGCATTCAGGCAATAGATGTAGCAGTAATAATGCAATGACTCGTGAGAACTGACCATTGATAGCAGGGCCGTAGCCAGGATTTTGATCCGGGGTGAGTTTGGTTCGAAGGGGGCTGAGACTGGCTGGAAGAGGGTCTACCCTAGCAAACCTTTTGTATTGTTATCCCAATAACCCCATGAATGTGGGATATAATGAGCATGGTGATCAGATCATGATATGAATAAACATAAGTTTAAATAATGTACCAGTAAAGCCTTCTCGCGGACCACCCTGAGAATTTGGGGGGGGGGCCCTGAAGCCCCCTAAGCCCTCCCTCCTGGCTACATGCCTGATTGATAGGCCTTGGACTGTGACTCTATGATTTATGATAGTATTTCCTGCCCAATCCACTGGTTTGTCACACTTTTCTTGTGCTCCTGTAAAATGTACTGCACTTATTGAAATGGTATCTCAGCAAATTCTCTTTCCAGCCATATTGCTCTTATGTTTTGTATAATTTGTTGTTTTGTTTTTAGTTGATGTTCTTAATTGCTAATTTGTGTGTGTTTATGTTTTGATTGTTTTTGGACCTGTCCCTTGTAAGCCGCCCCAAATCCCCAAGGGGAGATGGTTGGCGGGGTATAAAAATAAAGTTATTATTATTATTATTATTATTATTACTAGCTTGGGGACCTGGCCCTGCCCGGGTTATTTGAGAAAGGCATTGTGTGCCAAGGGCGGTCCTTATGAGATGTGTACGTGGCTTGCAGTGGTCTCAGGAAGTTAGTGAGGGTACTTCAAGTCCCATCATCCATGGTCCATCCTACCAGTAAGGCCTTTTCGCGGACCACCCTGAGAATTTGGGGGGGGGGCTGAAGCCCCCTTCGCCTTCCCCCTGGCTACATGCCTGCCCCCCGGAGAGCTCGGGCCGCCCCTGCCCACAGCTAAATGGGCAGGTCAGCCCTGCTTGTCTTGTTAGATCTGACAGCAGCGTTTGATACCGTAGACCATGAGCTGTTAGCCCACCGCCTAGCCGTGACTGGAGTCAGGGGGACTGCCCTTAAGTGGGTGGCCTCCTTCCTCCAGGACCGGGGACAGCGTGTGGAGAGGGGTGAGGAGGTCTCCGGGAGGCTCCCATTAAGTTGTGGGAGGGTCCCCGGGGCCATCCTCTCACCCTTATTATTCAACATCTACATGCGCCCCCTGGCCCAGCTGGCTCGCGACTTTGGTCTGGAGTGTTATCAGTACGCTGATGACACCCAGCTTCTGCTGAGAATGGATGGCAGGCCGGATACCGTACCCGATTGTTTCCATCTATGCCTGGAAGCCGTGACTGGATGGCTGCGGGCCAGCCGGCTGAAGGTGAACCCGTCGAAGACGGAGATCTTGTGGCCTGGTCGACCTGGGCTGGATGAGTGCCGGTTGACTGCCCTGGATGGTGAGCCACTTAGCCCGTCACCCTTGGTTAAGAGCTTGGGTGTCAAAAGTTGGACTCCCTGCTGACCATGGAGGCCCAGGTCTCCGTGGTCAGCAGGACGTTGTTCTTCCACCTACGTCAGGCCAGGCGACTGGCCCCCCTACCTGTCCAGGGACGATCTGGCTACGGTGATCCAAGCGACGGTAATCTCGAGGCTAGACTACTGTAACGTCCTCTACGCTGGCCTCCCCTTGGTGACAGTCCGGAAACTCAAGCTGGTGCAGAATGCCGCGGCTCGCTTGCTGGTGGGAGCACTAGTGAGGGAGCATATCACTCCCATCCTCCGGCAACTGCACTGGCTTCCCATCGAGTACCGGAGTGCCGTCAAGGGGTTGGTTTTAACCTTTAAGGCCTTGCACGGTCGAGGGCCTGTGTACCTGAGGGACCGCCTTACCCCGTATGTTCCCCCGAGATCGCTGCGCTCGGAAGAGCAGAATTTACTGGTGGTACCATCGTCCCGCGCCTGTCACTTGTCCAGTACAAGACAGAGAGCTTTCTCTGCGGCGGCTCCAGTACTCTGGCTCAAACTCAACTGGCTCGTCTCGTCTGAATTAAGGAATCGTAGCCTTGTAACATCTGGGTTATGTATTGTGTTTTACTGTTTTTATGGTATGTTTTATTGTATGTTTTTACTGCTTGTAATCCGCCCCGAGCCTGCTGGGAGGAGCGGAATATAAAACCGAATAATAAATAAATAAATAAATAAATAAATAAAACCCCACATTTTCTGCTTTGAACTGGAATATATGGCAGTGTGGACTCACTGGGATAACCCAGTTCAAAGCAGATATAATGTGTGGGTGATTCTGCCATGATATTCTGGGTGATGTAGCTGCATGGAGAGGATGATGCGCGCGCGCCAGGCTGGTGGATGCCTGATGTCATCGCAGGGGGTGAGGATGAGGATACAGCGGCGGGGGCGCGCGCGCGGGGTTGAGGATGCTGGAGAGGAGAACGGCCCTAGTTTTCCCCGCGCATGCGCACTCCGCCCCCTCTTCAGTCATTCCCCCTCCAGCGTGCGCCGCTTCCCTCAGGCCCCTCCCTCCCTCGCTCCCCACCGCGGTGTCACTCACTGCCTCTGTCAGTCCCCCCCGCAGTTGCTACCCAGGAGCTGGAGAACAGGTGAAGCACTGAGAGGGAAGGAAGGAAGGAAGGCAGGCGGCTTCTGGGCGGCCCAAGGCATCCCAATAAGCGGGGAAGAGGTCAAGAGGGACCCGAGCAGGATGAGGCGAGCGGGGAGCGCGTCCTGAGAGCCCGAGAGGTCCAGAGAGGACTGAGGTGGCGACGCAGAAGGGAGAGGAAGAGGAGGCGAAGCAGCAGCCCGGTCCGGATGGAGGCGGCCAAGCCCGGCGGGGAGCGCCTCTTCTCCCTCCTCTGGGCGGCTCTCCTCTGCTGCCAGGCGGCCCCGGGCGTGGGCGCAGTGGCATCCCCCGCCAGCCCGCCTTTGCCTCAGTGCCAGGAGGTGAGAGGGGGGGGGGGGGAGGCGAGGGAGGGGCGTGGGGCAGCATTGGGGACACCCCCCAACGGAAGCCAGGCAGGACCTCAGGGTGTTGGAACAAGTTGGCTTTCTTTTTTTTCCCTACTACTACTACTACTACCTCAGGTACCTACCCACCGCCTCACCTCATTGAGATGGGAAAGCATGGGTGACTACTGTCCCTTTAAGAGTGGAGAAGCGCCCCTCTTATGGCCACAGCAGACCCCTCTGTCGTTCTGAACACCCCCCCCCCATATCACACTCACTTGGAAACTTAAGAGCTGGCAATACATTTATCTTTTTTTTTAATGTATTTATTTATTTATTTATTTATTTATTTATTTATTTATCAGGTCAAAACCATTACTTTCCATTGGATCCTATGGTTCTGCACCAAATCTCCGAGGATACGAAAGACAGTGATCCAGGTTAAAGCCATTGCTTTCCATGGGATCCTATAGTTCTGCATTAAACCCCATAGGATGCGAGAGACGGTGATCCAGGTTAAAGCCATTGCTTTCCACGGGATCCTATAGTTCTGCATTAAACCCCATAGGATGCGAGAGACGGTGATCCAGGTTAAAGCCATTGCTTTCCACGGGATCCTATAGTTCTGAATTAAACCCCATAGGATACGAGAGACGGTGATCCAGGTTAAAGCCATTGCTTTCCACAGGATCCTATAGTTCTGCATTAAACCCCATAGGATATGAGAGACAGTGATCCAGGTTAAGGCCATGGCTTTCCACGGGATCCTATAATTCTGAATTAAACCCCATTGGATTTGAGAGACAGTGATCCAGGTTAAAGCCATTGCTTTTCATGGGGTCCTATAGTTCTGCATTAAACCCCATAGGATACAAGAGACGGTGATCCAGGTTAAAGCCATTTCTTTCCACGGGATCCTATAGTTCTGCATTAAACCCCATAGGATATGAGAGACGGTGATCCAGGTTAAAGCCATTGCTTTCCATGGGATCCTATAGTTCTGCATTAAACCCCATTGGATACGAGAGACGGTGATCCAGGTTAAAGCCATTGCTTTCCACGGGATTCTATAGTTCTGCATTAAACCCCATAGGATACGAGAGACTGCTGTTAGTTGAGTGATGAAACAAGATGGGAAACTTTGATGGTACCCATCCCACCAGATTTTCATTTGTAAACACATGGGAGTGAAGTGTGATAAGAGCGATTGCTGTCCTGGGTTCAGAGTTCCCTCTTTTCAGAACAGTTCTGCGTCTTTCCAACCCTGGAACGTGTGATGAGCTCCATGCCTCTCCCTGCTTGAAAAGAGGCTGAAGTATCCTGCCAGTGGGAAGTTTCTCAATGTGATGAGATTGATTGCTGGATTTCCCTCCTATCAGGACACTTCTACCTCTTTTCAACCATGGAGGGGTATACATGACAGCCAGAAGGAGTTTAACTCGTGTGATGAGCTCAGTGCCTCTCCATGCTTGAAAAGAGGCGGAAGTGTCCTACGACTGGGAAATTTCTCAATGTGATAAGGTGGCTGGATTAGGGATTCTGTCACAGGAACTTTGTGCTTCTCCTGCGTGGTATAAAGTTGGGCTAGGTAGTCTCTTCCAACTCTGTGATTCTATGATTCTGTAATGCTGTTAAGTCCTGGTTTGGTTTTGGATTCTACGAGTGGATGCGGGTAAACTACAACTCCTGCCATCATCTGTCAATTGGAGTACTGTGTACAATTCTGGTCTCCGCACCTTAAGAAGGATATAACGGAAATGGAAAAGGTACAGAAAAGGGCAACAAGAATGATCCAAGGAATGGAGCGGCTCCTTATGAAACCAGGTTGCAACGCCTTGGTCTTTTCAGCCTTGAAAGACGGCGTTTAAGAGGTGACTTGATCAAAGTGTATAAAATCATGCATGGGATAGAAAAGGTGAATAAAGAAAAATTATTTTCTTTGTCACAAAACACTAGGACTAGAGGGCACTCCCTGAAGCTCCAAGGTAGGAAAATTAGGACTAATAAAGGGAAATATTTCTTCACCCAGAGGGTCATTGGGTTATGGAATTTACTTCCAGAAGAGGTTGTGACAGCTGTCAGCCTGAACAACTTCAAGGCAGGATTAGACAGATTCATGGATACCAAGTGTATCGGTAGTTACTGAAAAGGACATTCAAGCGCCACCTCGGAGTTGGTTGAGGTAGGCAGGATTTCCCTGGGTACTGGTTGTGGGGGTCGGGAGCAGGTCAGGGTTTTGCCCTCCCTTCTGCTCGAGATCCCGTGTACAACTGGTGGGCCACTGTGTGATACAGAATGCTGGACTAGATGGGCTGAGGTCCGATTCAGCATGGCTCTTCTTATGTTCTTATGTTCTTATGTTAATTGGATACAGAGTTATCTTTGATGGTGGATGAACCAGGGAGTGGGCACCTTCTCCTCTGTGGCCCCCCAACTCTGGAACTCCTTGCCCGGAGAGATTAGGAAAGCTCCCACTCTGGAAAACTTAAAAAAAACACCTTAAAACCTGGCTTTTCCGCTGTGCCTTTGGAGAGTAGCCACTTAACTCTATAATCATCGCTCTCCTCAATGCCCCCCGTTTGGAGTCCACCCCCCCTATAGGAAAGTCTTTTATAATCCATGTTTACATGTGCTCTCCTTGCAATGAATCTACTCCTGTTGTCTCACCCTGAGTTTTTTTACATTTTATATTGTGCATGCAGCCTGCCTTGTCATTGTGATTTCAGATATGTATTTGCATTTTTTAAATTTTATTGATATATTTGTATTTTTATTGTGTTACTGTTGATGTTTTGATTTGTATTTAATTGTAATTTGTTGTTTGGGCTTGGCCTTATGTAAGCCGCCCGAGTCCCCATTGGGGAGATGGTGGCGGGGTATAAATAAATAATAAATAATAATAGTAATTATTATTATTATGATCTACAACACCCGTCATCTTCTGTCATTGCCCCTGCTCCCAAACCCCAGCAGTATTTAAAGTTTGTCATGACTTGGAGCAATGGGTTCAAATTACAGGAATGGAAATTCCACCTGAACATTAGGAATAACTTTCTGACTGCAAGAGGCTTTTAAACAAAGGCTGGATGACTATCTATCAATCAGGGGTGGTATGATTGTGTTTTTCCTGCATGGCAAGGGTTGGACTAGATGGCCCATGTGGTTTCTTCCAACTTTTTGGTTCTATGATGGCTATATGTGCCAAGTTCGGTCCAGAGCCATTGTCAGTGGGTATTCACGGTGCTCTTCGCATGTTGTTGTTGTTGTTGTTGTTATGTTTGTTTATACCAGTGTTTCTCAATCTTCCTAATGCCACGACCCCTTAATACAGTTCTTCATGTTGTGGTGACCCCAACCATAAAATTTGTTTTTTTGCAACTTCATAACTGTCATTTTACTACTCTTTTGAATCGTAGTGTAAATATCTGATATGCAGGATGTATTTTCATCATTCACTGGACCAAATCTGACACAAATACCCAAATTGATTTTGTCATTTGGGAGTTGTAGTTGCTGGGATTTATAGTTCACCTACAATCAGAGAGCATTCTGAACTCCACCAATGATGGAATTGAAGTAAACTTGACACACAAAATTCCCATGACTAACAGAAAATACTGGAAGAGTTTGGTGGGCATGGCCCTTGGGTTTTGGAGTTGTAGTTCAACTACATCCAGAAAGCACTGTGGACTCAAACAATAATGGATCTGGACCAAACTTTGCACGGATACTCAATATGCCCAAATGTGAACACTAATGGAGTTTGGGGAAAATAGACCTTGACATTTGGGAATTGTAGTTGCTGGGATTTATAGTTCACTTACAATCAAAGAGCCCCTTTAACCCCACCAATGATAGAATTGAGTCAAACTTCCCACACAGAACCCCACAGACCATCAGAAAATACTTTGTTTTCTGATGGTCTTTGGTGACCCCTCTGACACCGCCTCATGACCCCCCCCCCAGGGGTCCTGAACCTCAGATTGAGAAACGCTGGTTTATATCCTCTTTTTTCTCACCCCAAGATACTCAAAGCAACTTACATTAAAAACATTTTATACAATTTAACATACACAAGTATTAAAACAGAATTAAATATTATTGATATTCCAAAAACCAGTTAAAATCTATACAAAAATACTCAAAACCCCAAACCATGACAGTCCCTGACTTGATCTTAAAAACCTTCTTCTTTCAAAGCCTGCCTGAATAAAAAGGTTTTAGCCTTATGGGTGAACTATATATAGTTATAGTTCTCTTTGCTATGGGTGAATATATACAGACAGTCCCCAAGTTACAAATATGCAACTTAGAAATGACTCACAGATAAGAACAGGGCTGAGACAATGGAGAGTGAGACGAATCAACCCCTTGGAAGGAAAATTCAGCCCTGAAAGAGTTATTATGGGGGGAAAGTATCTCCACTGAAGTTTTCTCACCAACCCTTGTTTCCACAACAAGCCATTAAAAAAAATCCAATTATGACAGGGACAGAAAATGAGATGACATCCTCTGATCAGATGCACAGACAGCAGAACAAACTTCACAGGGGTACTAACCCTTTCCTATGTGATCCAAAGCTACAAAATGTATATTTTTGGTTGGAATTTGGTTGGAATTTGTATAGTCGAGGGCAGTGGTATCAAATTTGTGGCCCTCCAGGTGTTTTGGACTTCAGCTACCAGAATTCCTGGCCATTGGACAAGTTGGCTAGGGCTTCTGGGAATTAGAGGCACAAACATCTTGGGGGGGGGGGCACACAAGTTTGACACCTCTGCTCTAGAGGAATTGTAGTTGGTTCTTATAATTGCATTACCCACCTCTGGATTTTGAATGTTGTTTTGTTCTTATGAACATCCATGGTTGCATTGGGGCTTTTTTGTACCTCTAAGATGCATGATTGATATTATTATCCCAATTTCACAGATGAATTCTGGGGCTTTATTTTTCCCAACCTCTTCCCTTTCTGCTCTATGAGTTTAACAGTAGCATGACACACAGAATCCAAGAATTTAGGATCTTGGCATGCTAGTAAATCATGCTGATCAGGAAACACCCTTTGCTCAATTTGCTTGTGTATTAGAACAGATCCATTAAAACTCTGGTTACTCTTTGAGACCGAAAAGCAGGGTTACAATCTAAACTGTGAATTCTCAATCCTTCATTATCCTATGAGTATTCCAGAATGTGTTCTAGAATGGTAGCTGATTCACTTCATTGCAGACATAGGAGCAGAAATGATAACTTCCTTGCTCATATCTTCATGCAAAGAGCAACAATAAAAGTGATGCAGAGAAGAGACAAAATCTCAGTGGGTTAAAAAAGTTGATTTTATTTTTATAATCCCAATGTGTTTTGGCCTATCTATATATATAAAGGAACAGTCTTCAAGTGAAGACTACCTGAAACAGAGAAACCTTACAACGCAGAAACACAAAACTTGCCAACAGAAATAGGCCTCAAGCAAGGTACGTTTGTAGCAAAGAAACTTTCCCCCCCAAAACCTAAAAGGCCCCCAAAGCAACGAGTAAAAAACCCTACATTTCCCAGCATCCTCCGGGGCTGCCAAAGACTCCCCCCGCATCTACATTCTGACAACATGATTGGCTGCCAATAAGGGCGGTTGCATAACTGCTGTACTGGCCAGCCAACATGAACATTCCGACCCATAACAAACTGTCAGGCAGAGCCTCCTCCAACACTTTCAAATCAGAAGCCCATGATGGAGATCAACACCATTCAAGGGGAGCTCTTCCTTTCCCAAAAGATCTCCAGTGGCTTGGAATTCCACATTAATAAGGGGACCATCCAGCAACAATGGGGTTTGCCAAGGAGGGTGCTCCAGCCCATCTATATGCTGGCTCCAAGGGATGGAGGTCATCACCAAGTACCTTCTGATGCCCAGCGCTGGAAGAGCTCCCTCAGATGGCCTGTCCATGAGGAAAGCCTCATCGGACATTGACCAATGGGTGCCAAAGACACAGAGCAGGACATCTTGAAAAAGAGAGGAGCAGAAAGTAAGCTAGACATGAAGATCTTGAGAAAGGTGGCTAAAAAGGATACGGAAAGGATTTTTAACAGTCCCCCAACAGACACTGGATGCACCTGTGAAGATAGAGATCCCCTGACAGGACAAGCCCTCCCCAAGCTGATCCGTCCTGGCCATGGTACAAGTCAAACCCGAAGGACTGCAGGCAAAGAGCTGAGGCACAAACATAAAACACCCAATTCACTTCAACACCATAAGTCACATCAATTCCAACCCTTACATACTCAGACTTTCTTGCATCTCCTAAATAGGGCACAGCAACGCGTGCCGGGTACAGCTAGTAATATATAATGGCCTTCTTTAGAGGCTGTTAAAAGACAAAAAAGGGGAAAGACAATGCATAACTAGGTAATAACAATTATAATGAAAAACAAGTTACAATTTACTGTATCAATTTTGTGCATGTACATCTTACATGGGAATGCATATAGAATTTTTCAATATTAAAATAATTTAATAGCTCGAATTATTTTATATAAATATTGATATTGATAAGGATATTGATAAGCTGGAATGTGTTCAGAGAAGGGTGACCAAAATGATCAAAAGTCTACAAACCAAGACCTAAGAGACGCGACTGAAGAAGGTGGATATTTTAGCTGGGAGAAGAGAAGCTTGAGAGGAGACATTATAGCAATTTTTAAATGTTGGCACGGATGTCACATTGAGGAGAGGGCAAGCTTGTTTTCTGCTGTTCTGGTGTTTAGAGGTGCATCTACACACTGTAAAGTTAATGCAGTTTGACATTATTTTAATTGCCATGGTTCAATGCTATGGAATCATGGGAGAAGTCGTTTTATATAGCCTTTATTTTTCTCTGTCAAGGAGTGATGATGTCTCTGCTCACAACTTTCATGATTCCACAATACTGAATCATAGCAATTAAAGTGGTGTCAAATTGTATTAATTCTATAGAGTAGATGCACAGAGCAATGGATTCAGATTGGAGGAGAAGAGATTGCATTTGAGTATTAGGAAGAACTTGTTGGTAAGAGCTGTTTGGCAGTGGGATATGCTGCCTAGGAGTGTCTCTGTCTCTGGAAACTTTAAAACAAGGCTGAATGGCCATCTGTTAGGAATGCTTTGATTGTGTTTTCTTGTGTAGCAAGAGGTCAGAGTGGACAGATCTTGAAGTCTCTTTCAATTCTAGGATTCTATTTATTTAATTACAGTCTTTATATTTCACACTTCTCATTCCGCAGGGGACTCAGGGCGGATTACAATGTACATATACATGGCAAACATTCAATGCCATAGACACACAACATATATAGACAGACACTCAGAGGCTATTTAACATTCCAGCTTCTGGCCACCAGGGGAGCTGTCACTTCCGCATTCTTTGCATACTTCCTGGAGATTTTTATGGCTCCGTAAATCAGTTAAATTAGCCTTCCCACAAAGTTGTACCTAAATTTCCTACTTGACAGATGCAACTGTCTTTCGGGCTGCAAAGGTCGACAACAAGCTACACAATTTTGGTTGGGAGCTCACTCCGACCCAGGCTGGCTTCAAACTTATGACTTTTTGGTCAGTGATCTTAATGCAACTGACTCCCAGCCAGCTGCGCCACAGTCCTGGTTCTACGTCTCAATATTTGATCCATTTCTCATTGTCTCATTCTGGGAGAAAGCCCATGTCTAATTGAACACTTTACTATCATTTATGAATTATGCAAATCTCGGCAAACATTCCACCAATCAGCATTCACTCCAAAATTTAATTTTCTCTGCCCCTTACCCAATATAGTGGAATCCTTATTTCAATGGGGGGAGTGATGCTATGTGGATACCTGAAACCATGGATAATAATGAAGCCTATCTTTTGGGCTACATTTAGGATGAAAGCCTATTATAGAGTCACACTGGAGAACCTAGACAGGATCTCAAACACTTCTAAGGAGATTTCCCCCCCCAATTTGGGTAAGTGAAACTATTGATAGTGATACCAAATCTCGGTATGTGCATGTGTGTTTTTTGGGGGGTGGGGGTGGGGGTGGGGTAGGGAGAGGTCATACTGTATTGTAACATACAATCATTAAATCAAAAATATTCCCCAGCAAAACTTTCTGACATCACATATTCAAAGTGCTCTGACTGTGTAGTGTGATAGGCTGCTGGATTCAAGTCATGCACGGCGATAAAGTCAATTGAGCATTTTGTGAGGTTCATTCACTGCTCACTCTGAGCCAGGGATAGATCAACCATTAAGCCTAATACGCACATACTGCTTAGGATATCAAGGGAAGGGGTTCAGCACAGTAATTTTCCATTGCTGGATTTATCATGGACCATTTGGTACAAAAGCCCAAATGGTGAAGCTGAACCAAGTTCCACAAAAAGGTACTCCCAGGTTGTAAGAGTTTTGCAGAGAAGGTAGGAGGAAAATGATCAAATATAAAGTGGAAATATACAAATATAAACACTATTTTTATCATGTTGTAAGCTTTTGTTTCATTTTGTAATTTTATTTTATAGTTTATTAATATTTATATTTTAAATTAGATGTACAGTACTTTCAAGTCTTCAGGACCTCAAAAGGTCTTAATCCAGCCCTATGATGAAAAAGGGTGGGAATATCAAGGCTGTGGAATCCCAGCTCCCATCATCCCTCCATCCCTCAATATAAACTATTTTGACTAAGCCTGATAGAAGCTGCATGCAATCCAATGAGCCACACATTCCCTTGCTTTTGACTAGATTGTCAGTAATTCCCATTCAGATCTGCTTTAGAAAGTGATGATATCACCTACCCCTCCTGCAAAGATTGGTCTCTGCTTCATCCTTTCTAAGTGATAGACAAGGGAACAAACAAAAACAAATTGGCATGCCAACCATGTTGCCTATTGTGTATTCTTCTTTAAGAATTTTTTCAACAGTCCTATTTTGAAGTTGATCCTTTGCCCTTCTTCAAGCAGTTCTTTGTGTTCCTTAATAACTGGTTATCCACACAGAAGCCATAAGATGTTTTTTGGTATTTTTGCCCGGCATTCAGTGTAGCTCAAGGTTTTGAGGTCTGGCTGACATGTCTGCTGAACTTAGCATCTTTTTGAAACAGTTTGGCGGAAATATTAAAGCCTTTCTGTGCCCATCTATGGATTTTAAGGATAGTGCTCTGAAGGCTAATACTGCCCAGAGAGCTAGGGTGAGGTTTATACATCAGTATTTTTCTTATCCTATAAGGGTTATCATTTTTGTTTGCCATTAAATAAAATTGCCTTCAAATGTTATGACACTTATTTCCTGAAACCACTGGCAAGTGGGAAGGTAGCCTAAATCACCAGATTATTGTTGTAAACACTTGTGAAAGTAGATGATAGGAACCAGGGCCGTAGCCAGGATTTTGGTTCGGGGGGGGGGTGAGTTTGGGGGGGCTGAGACTGGGTGGAAGAGGTTTTACCCTAGCAAACCTTTTGTATTGTTATCCCAATAACCCCATGAAGGTGGGATATAATGAGCATGGTGATCAGATCATGATATGAATAAACATAACAGTTTAAATAATGTACCAGTAAGGCCTTCTCGCGGACCACCCTGAGAATTTCAGGGGGGGGGGGGCTGAAGCCCCCTTAGCCCCCCCTGGCTACATTTATTTATTTATTTATTTATTTATTTATTCCTTCTTATATTCCGCTCCTCCCAGCAGGCTCGGGGCGGATCACAGCATAAAACCCGGCTAACATGAGGCATTCATGTCGCCGTACAATAAAAACATAAAACATACAACATTGGTCCCGAGATTAACAGTTGTGTCAAATCATGGCGTTCCAGTGTCAAAATGTTGGTCAGAGAATGAGTACGTTCGGCTAATTCACCTAGCCGAAGGCCAGTCTGAACAGGGCGGTCTTGCAGGCCCTGCAGAATGGAATGAGCTCCCCGGCGGCACGGACGTCATCTGGGAGAGAGTTCCAGAGTACCGGTGCCGCCACGGAAAAGGCCCTTTGCCTGGTCACGGACAGATGGCAGGTGCGGACCAATGGAATTAGGAGAAGATTGGACTCCCTGAACGTAGTGACCTCGGGGGGTACATATGGGGCAAGGCGGTCCCTCAAGTACGCAGGCCCTAGGCCGTGTAAGGCCTTGAAGGTTAACACCAACACCTTGAAGGCAATTCGGTACTCAACAGGCAGCCAGTGCAGTTGCCGCAGAATGGGCGTGATATGCTCCCTCACTGGCGTTCCCGTCAGCAAGCGAGCAGCGGCATTCTGCACTAGCTTGAGTTTCCGGTGTCGCCAAGGGGAGGCCAACGTGAGGGCGTTACAGTAGTCTAGTCTCGAGATGACCGTCGCTTGGATCACCGTGGCCAGGTCGTCCCTGGAGAGGTAGGGTGCCAGTCGCCTAGCCTGTCGTAGGTGAAAGAACGACGCCCTGCTGGCCGCAGAGACCTGGGTCTCCATGGTCAGCAGGGGGTCCAATTGAACGCCTAGGCTCTTAACAATCGGCGACGGTTAAGCCGTTCGCCGTCCAGGGTAGGCAACCGGCACTCACCCCCCCCCCCAGGCCGCCCGGGCCCCAAGATCTCCGTCTTCGGCGGATTCACCTTCAGCCGGCTGGCCCGCAGCCAACCAGTCACGGCTTCGAGGCACCGATGGAAACAATCGGGTACAGTATCCGGCCTGCCGTCCATTCTCAGCAGAAGCTGGGTGTCATCCGCATACTGATAACACTCCAGACCAAAGTCGCGGGCCAGCTGGGCCAGGGGCGCATGTACACGTTGAATAATAAGGGGAGAGGATGGCCCCTGGGGACCCCACAATCAAGTGAGGTTCTCCCGGAGACCTCCCGCCCCCTCCACACGTTGTCCCCGGCCCCGGAGGAAGGAGGCCACCCATTTAAGGGCCGTCCCCCCGACCCCAGCACCGGCTAAACGGTGGGGTAACAAGGCATGATCTACAGTATCGAACGCTGCCGTCCGATCTAACAGGACGAGCAGAGCCGATCCACCCTGGTCCAGCTGGCGGCGAAGTTGGTCTGTAATGGCGACAAGCACGGTCTCTGTCCCGTGCCCAATACGGAAGCCGGACTGGTAGGGATCAAGTCCAGCTGTGTCTTCCAAGAACTGCTGCAGCTGATCCGCTGCTGCCCTCTCAATTACCTTGCCTAAAAAGGCAAGTTGGAAACTGGCCGGTAATTGGAGGAGCCGAAGGATCTAAATTCGGCTTCTTCAGCAGCGGTCTCACCATTGCCTCTTTTAATCCCCCCGGGAAGACTCCTTGCTCAAGGGAGCTATTTATGATCGTGCCCAGGGGGCCTCGTAGTCCCTCCCGGCAAGCTCTAACAAGCCAGGAGGGACACGGGTCGAGGGAGCATGTAGTAGGTCTAGCTGCAGCTAGTAACTTGTCGACAGCTGCTGCGTCCAGCAGTTGGAAGCGGGTGAAGGTGGACCCGCCGAGTGGCGGCGGGGTCTCGAGCTCACTAACTGTATCAAATGTGGCAGGAATGTCCCGGCGGAGGGTCGAAATCTTGTCGGTAAAGTAACTCTGGAAAGCCTCAGCGGAAGGCGCCAAACCCCTATCATTTGGGACAGTTGGGATTGCTGTCAGCGACCGAATTATTCTAAACAATTGCGCTGGGCGTGAGTTAGCCGACTCTATCAAGGAAGAATAGTAACCTTTTTTGGCTTCCTTGATAGCATGCTCATAAACCTCTTTAAACTGTTTATAAGCCGATTTCGACGCTTCGTCACGGAGACTCCGCCACACGCCCTCTAGCTGTCTCCTCCTCCGTTTCATCGCCCGCAGCTCCTCGGTAAACCAAGGCGGCGATTCCTGCGGGGAGGAGAGCGCCTGGGGCGATCTCGTCTAGGGCCATGGAGGGACTGGCATTCCAGTAATCCACTTGCCCGTCGACTGAGTCGCTGGGAAGTTCCCATTCCCTTAGAGCATTCAGGAACCTAATGGGTTCCATAAGTCTCTTCGGGCGAACCAAAATAGGCTCGGCACCCTTACCGGGAGGGGAACCACCCCAGCCGGACTTCCAGGACCCTGTGATCCGACCATGGAACCTCCATGGTGGAGGCTAGGGTCACGTTAATTCCGGCAGCGAAGATCAGATCCAGGGTGTGCCCGGCCTGATGCGTGGGACCGGTCTTACAAAGTGAGAGTCCTAGTGTCTCCATGGTAGACACCAGGTCCATGGCAGCTGCTGAGGAGGTATCGGGCGTGGACATTGAAGTCCCCAAGACAATAAGCTTAGGGAACCTCAATGCCCACTCCGCGACCACCTCCAGCAGCTTAGGTAGACTCCCCGCCCGGTGCGTTGGGTGCACGGTACACCAGCAGGAAGGCTACACTCTCACTAAGGTCCCACATCAGGCCCGCGCACTCTATCCCCGGAATGTTCGCGGTCGGAATCGTCCTGGAATTAAAAGTGTCTCGGCTAAGGATGGCAACCCCTCCCCCGCCTCTCTGTCCTCATCTGATAACTGGCCACATACCCAGGAGATGCCACCTCATGCACAACGACCTCGTCCCCCTCCTGGAGCCATGTTTCTGTCAAACAGGCTAGATCGATCTCTCTCTCCAGGAGAAGGTCCCGGATGGTCCCGGTCTTATTGCGCACGGACCTGGCATTGGCCAGGATCAGAGTCGGAGGAGAGGTGACAGGGAACTTCACATCTGCGTGCCGAGGGATAGCTCGTAGGTCAGAAGGCGGACGAGCCACACGATGGCTCCTCCGCCTTCTCTCATTAGGCCTACGTCTACCGTCCCAGTCCTACATGCCTGATAGGAACAGAAACAGAATGAAAAGGGAAAGAATCTATGGTTTTCATAGATTTCCAGTGATTGTTATCATTATTAGAGACTTAAATGTACTTTTTTTATTTATAAAAAAGGACTAATATGTATTTGGTAGGCCTGGGCAATCATGGTTCTAAATGGTTCTAAAGTACTTACAAAACTAAAGTTCTGGTGGTGAAAACTAGGTGGCGCTGATGCTTTGCTTCTACACTGTTGCTAAAGTTCTGGTGGTGAACATTTCAGAACTCTAACAAAACTTTCAAAATTTTGTTATAAATGGCAGTTCCTAATTGGTTCTGTCTTAAAAATAGCCAATAATGAAATAATAATGAAGTTTTGAAAGTTTTGTTAGAGTTCTGGAATGTTCACCGCCAGAACTTTAGCAACATTGTAGAAGCAAAGCACCAGTGCCACCTAGTCTTCACCACCAGAACTTTAGTTTTGTAAGTACTTTAGAACCATTTAGAACAGTGACCCCTTTCCAGAAAAAAATTTACTCACCACCCCCCTGGAAATTATTTTTTTTAAATTTAATAGCAATTAAACAGAAAGATATATGTATTAATGCAGTGGTTCTCAACCTTTCTAATGCCGTGACCCCTAAATAAGGTTCTTCATGCTGTGGTGACCCTCAACCATATTTTCGTTGCTACTTCATAAATAATTTTGCTACTCCTACGAATTCTAATGCAAATATCTAATATGCAGGATGTATTTTCATTGTTACAAATTAAACATAATTAAAGCATAGTGATTAATCACAAAAACAATATGTTTGGGGGAGTATGGACAACGGATGATGGGATTTGCAGTACCTTCAATCAATTCAGTTCTGACTTCCACAGACCACTGACACCCCCAAATTACAGAACTGGACCAAACTTGGTACAGAGAACCCACACGACCAACAGAAAATACTGGAGGGGTTTGGGAGAAATTGGCAGTGATTTAGGGGACATGTAGTTCACCTACATTTGGAGAGCACTATGAACCCAAACAACTATGGATTTGGATGACATTTGGCACAAATACTCAATATGCCCAAATTTGAACACTCGTGGAGTTTTGAGAAAATAGCCCTTCTCATTTGGGAGTTATAGTTGTTGGAATTTATAGTTCACCTACAATCAAAGAGCATTTTGAACTCCACCAACAATGGAATTGAGCCAAACTTGGCACACAAAACCCCCAATCGTTCACCGCCCCCTTAAAGGGGTTCACCGCCCCCCAAATTCCCCTGAGCCTCCCACTGCCCCCTTGGATCTCCTTACCGCCTGCTAGGGGGTGGTACTGCCCACTTTGAGAATCAGTGATTTAGAACCATGATTGCCCAGGCCTAGTATTTGGTTAAGCCAGATGTCGGTTGCACCTGTTTTAAAGCAGACATTGATAAATTCAGGTCACATGGTATTTGCTGCATTCTAGTCATAGGTGTGTTGTCAGTTTAATTTCAAATTCAGTTCAAAAAGGGACAGCATAGTTTAGGGGAAGGACATATTTTTGGAAAGCTACATTTCATTCCATGGCGCTGCCAGTTAAAATGAGGAAGGCCCAAGAAAGAGCTCTCTTTGGAGAAACACTGTCAATCAAGGTGGAAAATGATGGTAAATAAGTAAAAGATTTGACTTAGTATAAAGCAGCTCTGCTTTTTTTATACAATAGTCAGATGCATTTTTGTTGCCAGAAGCCAGGGAGAAGGCAAATATTTGGGCAAGTTGGTTTCTGGATTCACAAAGATCTCATCTAGTGACCACGCACAAAAAAGAACTGAGCTCCTTTTATGAGTACCCTTAACAGTTGTGTGAAGGAAGCACCTGCTCAAATTCCCTATTTTATGCAACTGTTAAAGGTAGAAAAGCCGTGTTCTGCTTTTCCTCTGGTTACTAAAGCTTTGCTGCCCCTGTGCTTCATATTTCTGTGGTTATTTGGGAATCTGGAGCTGCCCTGCCGTGCCCTCCCTCCCTGATTTTCAGTTGTAATTTTGTAACTACAAACATTCACCAAATAAAATCTCAAAACATGTTTCTACCGCTGCCTTTAGATTCACCTTTTTAGAAGGAGACATTTCTGTAATATTCCAGAGGATGTATATGGACGTGATTAGGTTATTCTTCTACTGGCCTAGTTTTCCTATCTCTGAAAAAAGGAACACAGAAGAAAATCTGAAAAAGGATATTGGAGGATATTTACCAAGTGGAGGTTAGAATGCATATATATGTGTGTGTGTGTGTGTGTGTGTGTGTGTGTGTGTAGGCATATAGTTGAGGGTCTGGCCTTCAATAATTTATTTAAATAATTTGCATATCACACCAACCAGGGGCTACTAAGATAATGTGCAACAGATAAAAATAATATTCAAACCAAATTAAAATAACTTATTAAATAGCTTAAAACCAGAGTTAAAACAGCAAGGCTTAAAATAATCACCCCTGGTTTTAAGGACCGAGGGCCATGCAAAACAACAGATTGATGTCCATTCTCTTCAAGAGTTGTGATGTGGCTACAGAGCATCACATGTGCCCACCAACTCACCTGTTTGGAGGTGGCAGGGCACACAATACTGTAGGTCTCCCTACTGAGGCCCTCGTACTTGGGCAGGTTTATATGAGAAAAAAAAAAGTTTATTCTAACACCCTGATCTAAGTGCTTTAGGGTTTTAAAGGTCAAAACCTGCACCTTGAATTGAGCTCAGAAGCATATTGGAATAATAATAATAATAATAATAATAGGTTGTTGTAGGTTTTTCGGGCTATATGGCCATGTTCTAGAAGCATTCTCTGCATCTTTTGCCTGCATCTATGGCAAGCATCCTCATAGGCTGTGAGGTTTGTTGTAAAATTGGGTTTATAAAGTCATGGCATTTTAACTGATGTCACAATGCATTCATTCTACAGTTTAGGTGCATCCTGAGTTTGATATATTTAATGTCAGCTGCAAAGTCAGCTTTGAAGTTGGCTGCAAAGGAGCTGGAAATCCAAGATTCTTTAACAAACTGAAAATTCAAGAATGGAAAAGCATGGTTTTCCTAGCTTATCCATAACTACTGGAGGTTGCAAAATAAAATATAAAGTATGTTTGCTTAAGATTACTGGTTTGGAAAATTGGTCACCATATTTTCCCACCTTCCCCTTTTCTATTTGCCATTACTAACAATAGCAAAAGCGTAATAATGTATTTTATAGCTTTTGTTTCCATAGATCTTTTTTAAAGTACCTGACACATTTCAGGAACCTTTTTATTGGTCCGTGTTGTCATTGGCTAACTCTCTGAAGCAGACAATTAGCCAACATCAGTCCTGTGCCCCTTTGGAAAATAATGTCAGTTGTTAAGATCTTGTGGATAGATTCAAGAATGTTGTAATTTTGCAGATGGAATGTCTTTCATAACATAGCATATTATTATCACTTAAAATTTGATAGCAGGAATGAAAACCCACTAAGCAACCTTGGGCAAATCATACACTTAGCCTCAGAAAACCTTGTAATATGTTTATCTTATGGTCTTCATAAGCTCAAAATGACTTGAGTGCACACAACAACAGGCATTCTTGTACTTATCACAAAAGATTCCCATGCTTACTGGAAAGGCTTTTTAAAATATGCCCTTGTGTTACTTTTAAAACTGATAACACTGAAGCAAATACATTCTGCTTCTGCATTAAACAAAACAGATGTCTTGTTTTCTCAGATGTGGGACTTCATTAATTTCAAACTCTACTCTGAAGATTACTTTTTAAAAAATCCAAAGGTGCCTTGAACCTCAAAGAGAAAATCGTACATAGTTAGAAGTGGTTGGTATCCTAATACTATAGATTATAACTATATTTCCATATGTACATACCTATAATTGTTGGGTGCCATCCTGGACTCCATAAGTTTTCAGTCCCCAATGAGTAGACTATGAGCAAGGAGTTTTTCCAGAGGGTTTAAAAGAGGTTATGGTTTCTCAACTGCTGAAGAAACCAGACTTAGATCGTCCGGTTCCCTCCAATTATCACCCGGTCTCGAATTTACTGTTTTTGGGTAAGGTGATTGAGAGTGCAGCAGTAGAGCAGTTGCAGTGATTCCTAAGTGACACAGCTGGATTACATCCCTTCCAGTCCGGCTTCCGTATGGGGCATGGGACGGAGACTGTGCTGGTCTCCATCTCAGATCAGCTTCGCTGCCAGCTCAGATCAGCTTCACTGCCAGCTTGTATCTCACGGCAGCATTTGATACAGTCGATTATGATCTTTTGACTCACCGCCTCACCAAAACGAGTGTGAGGGGGACAGCCCTAAACTGTTGTCCTCCTTTCTCCAAAATTGGGAACAGTGAATGGTGGGGGTGAGTCAGTCTCTGAGAGGTTTCCCCTAATTTGTGGGGTCCCTCAAGGGGCCATTCTCTCCCCTCTGTTATTTAACATCTATATGCAACCACTTGCTCAACTGGTGCAAAGCTTTGGGCTTGAGTGCCATCAGTACGCTGATGATACTCAGTTTATTCTGAAGATGGAGGGCCATCCTGTCTCTGTACCTGCTAATTTCCATCAATGCCTTGAGGCCGTCACTGGATGGTTGCGTGCCAGCAGGTTGAGGATGAATCCAGCGAAAATGGAAATCCTATGGCTGGGTCGCCCGGGAAATAGTGATATCCTGTTGTCTACCCTGGATGGCGAGGCATTACGCCCGTCATCTTTGGTAAACAGTCTGGGAGTCCTTCTGCACCCTCTGCTAGCAATGGAGGCTCAAATCTCCGCTGTGAGCAGAGCGGCATTTTTCCATCTCTGACAGGCTAGACGACTGGCCTCCTATTTCTCCCGGAGCGATCTGGCTACGGTGATCCAGGCCATGGTCATCTCAAGACTAGATTACTGTAACACTCTCTACATTGGCCTACTTTTGACTGTGACCCGGAAGCTCAAGCTAGTGCAGAATGCTGCGGCTCGGCTGCTCACCGGGGAACCGGCGAGCTGCCACATAACTCCTGTCTTACAGCAGCTGCACTGGCTGCTGATTGAATACTGGATCAATTTCAAAGTGTTAGTTCTCACTTTTATGGCCTTACATGGTTTGGGGCCAGTGTACTTGAAGGATCGCCTTATCCTGTATAAACCCCAGAGGTCGCTGCGTTCAGAAGACCAAAACCTCATAGAAATTCCAAGCTGTAAGACCTATCGCTTGATGGCAGCCAGACGTAGGGCTTTCACGATCATTGCCCCATCGTTGCACCTCTGGTGGAATGCTCTTCCACCAGAGGTTCGAGCACTGCGGGAGTTGTTGGCCTTCCGCAGAGCTTGTAAAACCTATCTATTTCAGCAAGCATTTGAGCTGTGTTGATGCCATTTTAACACTGTTTTAACTGTTTTATTTCATTGTTGGTTGTAAACCGCCCCGAGCCTTTGTGGGAGTGGCGGTATATAAGCCGAAATAAATAAATAAATAACATAACAAGATTAGAATGAGGGATTCCTTTCTCTATTCCTATGCATACCTTCCTGAAAGGGGCTTTCTGTCACTACTCCTCGCTTCCTATTTGCTACTATCTCCTGCCAAATTTGAAGTTGTAGAAATGTGATCTCTTTGAGGTATGATGTAACATCCTCTTTACTGTCATTTTGATTGGGCCTAGGCTTCGACCATATGGTTGGCCTCCATTTTCTCTCTCTTCTGCTTTTTGTCTCCTCCTGTGAAGATGCCTTAGGGCCCTTCCACACAGCCATATGAACCAGAATATCAAGGCAAAAAATATCACAATATCTGCTTTGAACTGGGTTATCTGAGTCTACACTGCTATATATTCCAGTTCAAAGCAGAAAATGTGGGATTTTATTCCGTTGTGTGGAAGGGGCCTTCGTCAGTCCTGGGAGGACCTAAATGAAGAACTGACCCACTCTACTCTTTTCACCACAGCACTACTTCTGACTTTTAAAAATGTATGGGTGGGGAAAATGGCAGTGGCAGCTTTTCCCGCTGTGCAGAATGACCCTCTATTTATCCATGCATCAAATCAAAATCCATAATTTAGGCCTAAGCCCTGCCATTAACTTCTACATGAAGTTGACTTATGTATATACAGTAAGTCACTTTTGCTTACTCATCCAGTAAATAGATGATATTTGAAGTGGGCCTTTAAAATGACAAGTAAGGGAAAGTAACATCAAAATCGGCCATGCTACAACATTCCATGTACTTTTATTTGCAACAGAATATATGAGCATCAAGCATTGAACTACATCTGAGTAACTTCAGGGAAAATTTAATGGCGCCAACATTATTTTATCCTTATGTAACACATGCCTTTGCTTTGTACAAGTACCCTCTGTGATCCCCTTGCCTTTTTCTGCATAGAAGAGTGGGTGGATTGAATTTGTTTTGACAGCAGAACTCCTACTCTTGACTAAGAGTACACATATAAAATCAGCATAATGTACCATAGACAGCTAGGGTTGTCAATATGATCAAAGCAATCTATTATTTTAAAACCTGGCTTATAAGAAAGTAGACGATATCATAAGATTCATCATCTGTTTTACTAGCTAATGTGTGTTTGAAGATAGCAACGGCCAGCTCTTGTGTTTCTCTGTGATGCTGCTATGCAATTGGAAGTAAGCCATGGATGGGATTTGTTGGGCATTTTCCCTATCACAACAAACAGAGAAGACAAACGATGAGTTAAAATATGATTAATTCCCTTTTGTAACAGCTAAGGCATAACTGGGTGATATTACAATTGTAAAGCTACTGAGTATAACGTCACACCTCTGTGCTGCAATTGTAACTATTTTTGCTACTTGTACAATTGTTGTTATGTATGCCACCACTACTTGAGTGTGTATTGCATCATTGGACATAACAATGTAGCATTTTAATGTTTTTTTAAACTAAAAGATAACTAGTTTTGCTACTTTCAATACTGGGGAAGTGAAACATTTTTAATAGAACTACTAGCTTAACCCGGCACGCGTTGCTGTGCCCTATGTAGGAGATGTTGAAAAGTATGTAAGGGTATGTAGTGATGTGAGTGTGTGTTGTGTGTGTTTATATATGTGTTTGGTTGTGTGTATGTATGGCTGTATGTGTGTTTAATTGTTGTGTGTGTGTTTTTATTTGTGTCTGTGTATATTTGGGGGTGTTTGTGTGTGTGTGGGTGAAGGTATGGGTTTGTTTATATATGTGTTTGTGGTTTTGTGTGTGTATGTATTTGTATGTGTGTATATATATGCTATTGCTGTCTATGTATGTGTTTATTTGTGTTGTTTTTTTTGTGCAGTAGTGGGGTTTTTTTGTTTTGTTTTTTGTCTGCTTGCCTGTGTCTTTGTTGTCCGTCTGTTTTGTTTCCTGATGGCCGCCTTCTCGCTCTCCTCCGGTTCCTCTCTGCTGTTCCCAGAAGAGGAGGGGAAGGGAGAGAGACCGTGCGGGCCCCTTTCGCAGGAGGAGGTGGAGGACGTGGTCCCGACCAGAGCACCGTTCTCCACCGCAGCCCTCTTCCCTGCGAAGGTCGCTGTTCGGGCCACCCTGTGGCAGGGAAGTGGCGAAGGGGGAGCGATGGCGGCGGCGCCATGGCCGTTCTTCCGGCCCCTGTGCGCTCTCCTCTGCCGGTTCAGTGCTGCTTCCTGAAGTGGAGGGCGAAAGGGCTCCCCGCGCGATCTCTCTTCCGCTCCCAGAAGAAAAGGACGAAGGGAGAGCGATTGCGCGGGGGTCCCTTGCGTCCTCCTCTTCAGGGAGCAGCACGGAGGCGGCGGAGGAGAGTGAAAAGGGGGCGGAAGAGCGTCCATGGCGCCGTTGCCATCGTTCCCCCTTCGTCACTTCCCAGCCACAGGGTGGGCCGAAGAGCGACCTTCGCAGGGAGGAGGGCTGCATTGGAGAACATTGCTGTGGTCGGGCCCACGTCCCTCAGCACCTCCTGTGAAAGTGGCCCACACGGTCCCTCTCCCTTCCGGTCCTCTTCTGGGAGCGGAAGAGAGGTAGCGGAGGAGAGGGAGAAGGCTATGAACTTTCTGTTAGCGTGTTAGGTATGTGTTTCCTGCCGTGTTTTTTTTTGAGGGACAACTTCCGGGGGAGTGTTATTTGCGGGACAGGAAGTGGTTTCTGCGCCATTTTGGTTGTAGTTTTTTTGTGTTCCGGATCCCTCCATAGGTTTGCATGGGGTTTTTGGGGGCCGGTTTTAGGGGTCTTATGAGTTATGCTTTGGGGTTTTTTTGTGCCACGATTGTAGGTGGTGGTCTGTTGAAATGTGTGTGGTGGGTTTTGAGGGTCTGGGTGTTATGGTGTGTCCGTGCATAAGCGTCAAAAACGGACTCTCTCTTTTTATATATATATATATAGATAACAATAAGAGGCTCATGTTGGCAACTGTAACAAATAACTTTTAAAAGTAACTGCTTCTTGAACCCTGGGATTGCCAATTTGCATTTTTTTTTTTAAAAAATGCTGCCTCTTCTTTGCCCAGCAGTTGAGGGTGCAAAGATTTGTAATCTGATGGATGCATGAACATTAGCAACAAATTCACAACTAATATTTGACCGATGTAGGGTTGCCACCTGTCCCGCATTATATGGGATGTCCCGCATTTTTGCTCTGAATTTCGTGTCCCTGTATTTTCAGCTCCTGTCCTGTATTGACAGGACAGGTGGTAGCAGGAGGGGGAATTGCCATTCATTTTGAGAGTTGCAGTTCACCTGCACCCAAAGAAACTGTGAGTCCCCTCCCCCCGGCGACAATGGACTGGACCTAGACTTGGCACAGAGAACCCTCATGACCAAATAAGCATACTGGGGCTATTTTCCAATTTGCTGGAAAGGATGCCATCGTCTGCTCCATCCCCAGATGCTGCTGAAAATTGTGAGATGCTAGAGGGGTTTGGGAGGGAACTGACCTTGAATTTTGGGAGTTGTAGTTCCCCCGCAACCAGAGAAATGGTGGCAGAAGAGGAGAGAGAGAGAGAGAGAGAGAGAGAGAGAGAGAGAGAGAGAGAGAGAGAAGGGCTTGGCTTGGTTGTCCTGCCACTCCCAGAATGCAAGGACAGGCCTGCCATCTCCCCCCCTATTATGGTACATTACATGGCTTCTACTTCCCCAGCCCCCCAGCACTCACACTGCCGAGCCACGCCCCCACCCCAAGCCACACCTCAGCAGGACCCCACCCCCAGTCAGACCACCTCCATGGAAAGCCACAGAGTTCGTTCTCCACAGCACCCCCTACCCCACCCACCCGGGGATCTACCCCACCTGTTCGGCTTTGAAGTGGGTGACAGGTAAGGCTGGGTGGACTCCCATTGCTCGCTCCCAAGCCCCCACCCCCCACCCTCCTTCCTTCCGGCCTTTGCTTTCCTCACCCAAGCAGCCACGCGGAAGGAAGTGCCCCTTATTTTTGCGAAAAATTCCGTATTTTTAGGTAAATGTCCCTTATTTCTTATAACAAAAAGTGGCAACCGTAGACTGATGGGAAAGATTTTTTTCATGTCAAGAGCGACTTGAGAAACTGCAAGTTGCTTCTGGTGTGAGAGAATCTGCAAGAATGTTGCCCAGGGGATGCCTGGATGTTTGATATTTTACCATCTTTGTGGTAGGCTTCTTTTATGTCCCCACATGAGGAGTTGGAACTGACAAAGAGAGAGCTCAATCTGCTCTCTCCAGATTCAAACCACTGACTTGTCGGTCATCAGTCCTGCTGGCACATGGGTTTAACCCATTGCAGAAAGATACTAGAATGTGGCATTTGAATAGATTATGGCAAGGAACATGGTTTTCCAGGGCAGTGTGTGATAGTTTTTACTAGGTAAGGAAGGAGCATGGAAATTTGGGGGGGGGGGGAGGAGATCCTGCAGATTTCATAACTTGAGCTACAGACATTTGGCATGGGGAGGGGGGGGGGGGAGGATCTCTCAATGCCCTGAATAGTACAAATGGGAACAAGTCTTCCAAGAATGGTCACAGGAGTGCATAAGCTTATTAGTTGTTAAACTGTATGGTATTAGAGCAAGGGTTTTCAAACTTTTAAAGCCACAGAGCTATTTTTGAAGGAAAAATTTCTCGTGGAGCTGCAAGAAACTTTTGCACACAGGGGCTGCATTGCATTTTAAAATTTGACAGATGGGTCAGGCCAGTGGCAGATAGATGGAGAACGTTTGTGTAAACAAGAATCATAGAATCATGGCGTTGGAAGAGACCTTGTGGGCCATCCAATCCAATCCCCTGCCAAGAAGCAGGAAAAAAAACTAACTGAAAAAAGAAACATGAACAATTTCCTATGTACACTACACAAATCTTGTTTGTAGTGCAAAAGAAACAAAGAACAATACAATATTTAAAATGAAGAACAATTTTAGCCAACATAAACTTAACAGTATTTCAGTAGAAGACCCCAGGGACCATCCAGTCTAATCCCCTTCTGCAGTGCAGGAAAAGCACAGTCAAAGCACCCCCAACAGATGGAAACCCAATCTATGCAATAAATATAATGATGATTGTGATGATCATATTTTATGCTTGACTATTTTCTCCTATTATTATTTTACTGTAATGTTGCTTTATGTCTTTTACGTTACTGTATTGAAATGCACTTCTGGGCATTTCATGTAAGCCACCCCGAGTCCCTGTTGGGAGATGGTGGTGGGGTATAAATAAAGATTATGATGATGATGATAGGAGCAACACAGGGGCCATCCAGTTCAACCTTCTTCTACCTTGCAGGAAAAGCATCTATCTATTTGCATTTCCCAAATAGATATGAAGTATTTTGCCAACTGGTGAGAAACAAGTGGTCTGATAAGTGTGTTACTCAGAAAAACAAGGAATAAGACCATTCCTTCTTTTAGGCTGGATCTACACTGCACTATATCCCAGGATCTGATCCCAGATTATCTGCTTTGAACTGGATTATATGAGTCTAAACTGCCAGATAAATTGTGATAAACGGAAAATCGGATCAGATCCTGGGACATAAGGCAATGTAGAACCAACCTTAGAAGCAGGTGTTACATTGATTAAACAGTTTCTCATGTTTGATTTCAATCTTGCAATATGATCATGATCCAGATTCTGTAAATGAGTAAAGATACAGGAGTCCCATCCCATATTCTACTTAGCCATCCTAGAATGTGCTGATCTCTGTCACAATCACCGACTTAGAACTGCCCCTTTAACACACACACGGAGACGTAGCAAAGGCTAACTAGTTTATTGAATAAAAACAAATCCAAAAAGCAATTCACTTAATAAAGTTCATAGAATAAAGCAATCAGCACGAAGCTGCAGTTCAGTAAAGTAGCAAAGTTCCAAAAGGTAGTTCAAAGGCAAGCGTGGCAAAAGCTTGCAAGGCTCCCGGATTCAACCGAACGTAGCAAGGATCCGCACTAATGCGAATCACATACAAGGCAAGGTCTTGGTTCAAGGCGAGCCAAACTAGGCTCCAAGATTCACTCCGCTCAACGCCCTTCAGATCAGACGTGGCCGGAGAACTGACGATCAGTTCCCACGGGGCCGTTTCTAATCCCTCGGCCTGGAACCCCGACGATCTAGGCCCGGCGTCTCCAGTCTCTACTTTCCGAACGGCGACGGTCTAGGGACAGATGCCAGCTCCTCCTGCCCTCCTCTATGTCCCTGCGCCTGTTATGAGAACGGCCCCGTTCTGGCAGTCCAGAATCGCTATCTTCCTGAGAAGCAGCCTCCCCCGGAGTTTCCCAGCCGCTAGCCTCCATCTGCTGCCCGGCCAGCTCTTGGGAACCTCGACCGTTTGGGAATTCATAACTATCTCCACTATCTGCTTCGCTGCCTCCCATCTCCACCTGGTCCGCTCCTTCCCGGAGAATGCTAATGCCAACGGGACCCCCGGTGCATCGCCCCCCCCCAGTGGCACGAACGGACCCATGGGTGCTACAATCTCCCTCCTTTAGATTCACTTTCAAAGCATTGGGCTGTCTCTGGCCCCTTCTACACTGCCATATAATCCAGATTGTAAAAAAATAGATAATCCACATTATCTAATTTGAAACGGATTATATGAGTTCATACTGCTATATCATCCAGTTCAAAGCAGATAATCAGGATTTTATATAGCAGTGTCGATGGGCTTCAGTCTCCAGATTCCACTCAATTGTCAGAATTAAAGCCGAAATATAATAGTTAGCTCCAACTATGCATGGGCTAGTACTAGTTAGTATTAAAATGGGAATGTATGAAATTTTGAATTATATAGTTTTGATAGATGTAATAGGTTTATTTGTCTTGTTGTAAGACAAATAAACCTCCAGATTGGATTATTGCAATGTACTTTACGTGGGTCTGCCCTTGAAGATGGTCCGGAAGTTTCAATTGGTCCATCATCATCATCATCATCTTCTCACTTGTTAATCACCCTCCATTAAAATGCTCCAGGCAATTTACATAAAACAATTGCATTAAAAATACACAATACCAAATAGACTGCATTAGACATTAAAAGCTCTGCTAAAAAGCCAGGTCTTGAGTGCCTGAGCAAAGGGTCGCACATCACGCATGCCCCTCAAGTGGGGAGGCAAGGAGTTCCACAAGACAGGGGCAGAAATGGAGAAGGCCCTACGTCTTGTGCTCTCGAGACGTACTTCCCTGGGGCCTGGAACATAAAGTAAGTTTAGTTGGAAAAGTCGTGGCGACCACTGGCGGCGAAGAGGGGAGAGGCGGTATCTGAGATATGCTGGCCCCTGACCATAAAGCACCTTAAAGGTCAGAACCAACAACTTAAACAGGGCCCAGAATTCCATTGGAAGCCAGTGCAAATGTAACAGAGTTGGAGTTATGTGGCATCTCAAAGGTGTTTTTGCAAGTAGCCTGGTAGCTGCATTCTGAATAATGCGGATCCTCCGAGTAGTCGACAGGGGAAGACCGACATACAAGGCATTACAATAATCCAACCTAGAGGTAACCGTCGCATGGATGATTGTAGCCAAGCTTCCTCTGAAAGGTAAGGTGCCAGCTGTCTCGCCTGCCGGATGTCCAACGGGTGGCAGCCAGATTGCTAACTGGAGCGACTTACAGGGAGTGATCAACTCCTCTTTTTAGGGAGCTCCAGTGGCTGCCGTTCATCTTCTGGTCCCAATTCAAGGTGCAGGTTCTTACCTACAAAGTCCTGAACGGTTTGGGACCCGCCTACGTGTGTGACCGCATTTCTGTTTACGAACCCACACAATCTCTTCAATCTTCTGGAGAGGCCCTGTTCTCACTCCTGCCCCTTTCGCAGGCGTGATTGATGGGGACGATGGAGAGGCCCTTCTCTATGGTGGCCCCCCGACTCTGGAATTCACTTTCTAAAGATATCAGACAAGCCCCCACTTTGGCAGTCTTTAGAAGGAGCTTGAAAACATGGCTGTTCCAATGTGCCTTCCCTGAATAAAGGAAAAATTGTCCGATCTGACAAATCTTCCTCTATAAGTCCTCAGAAGTACTTTATCTACCCGTTGGATTGATCTCCCTACTCGTATCTTCACATACCCTACCCCTGTACATGCCCATTGTTGTTGTTGTTGTTTTTTTTTATTACATTTGACCTTGCCATAATGTTTTAAAATTTCTTCTGCGTTATTGCTTTTGTTTAGTTATATAATTTATTGTTATTTGTTTGCTTGTTTTTGTTGATGCATTGTTGTTATTTGTATTTGTATCTGTGGAACGCACTCCCTATTGATATTCGATCAGCTTCATCCCTCCTAACATTCAGAAAAAGAGTGAAATCCTGGCTTTGGGACCAAGCGTTTGCACCCTAGCACGACACGGCACTTTAGACTGGTCAGTTGGCAAATTGGTGGTTAAGATCTAAGACTTTGGATGGAACATTGTTTTAATGGTGATGAATGTACATGATGTTTTAATATTAACTGTATTTTAATGTATTGAATTCTAGGTGTATTTTAATGTATTTTAATTTTAACTGTTGTTTACTATGTATTGTGTGGCATCGAATTGTTGCCGTCTGTTAGGCATAAGACGGAGTCCCCTCTCAAGTTGAGAAGTAGCGGGGTATAAACACTGGAAATAAATAAATAAATAAATAAATTGTATTTGACGGGCTTGGCTTCATGTAAGCCACCCCGAGTCTCTTCGGGGAGATGGTGGGCGGGGTATAAATAAATAATTATTATTTTTGTAATTGCTCAGTTGCGCTGCTGGGGCATGCTTATGGCTGTACCCTCCATTTACAATTGTGACATAAAAAGAAGAAGAAAAAATAAGACATGTGCTATGTATGGCAGATATGGATAGGTAGGAAGGTGGGGTGAAATGAGGCGATGCAGAAAAACAGTTGCAGGAATGTATACCACTAAAGTGGCACCATAGCGCTAGTGGAGGGGAAGGTGTGATAGTGATTGTTTCCACAGTGGTGTGTTTCTGTTTGCTTAAAAAATATGACTGCTGTGAGACAACATGATGGTATGATAAAGCCCTCATGTTGATTTTAGGGCTATTGATTCAAGCTGGCAACCCTAATTTATGATGGAAATTTTCAGAGAGGCACTGAAGGCATAAAAATGTTAAGGGTTGCTCAAGAGCTCTTTTAAATCTTACAGCAGCTGCTTTCGGTGTTTGACGTCTTTAGTGTTTTTTTTGTTCATCTGCTCCCTGTTGCTGTTCGAAGTCTTTCTCCTGACCTCTTTGCCCAAGAGGAAACTAATAGGAAACAAGTCAGAAAAATCTTGAAAAAACAAAGGGTGTTAATCATTTTTTATAATTATAAGCAAGGGAATAGACTTACAAACCTCTCTGAAATGACTTTAACTTGTCCACACAGTTCAAGTTCAGCAATTACTGAGTTACTTTGCCCAAATGGTTTTTATATCATTTAGAACACATCCTAACTTCATTTTATATGCATTTATTTAGATTTTCTTCCAGCTTTTCGAACCTGAAAGGCTTGCGGTGCTTAACAATGATTTGGAACAGAAAGTGAGCAGGTGGATTGTTTCTCTTTAATCTTTGCTTTCCACCAGGAGTCTCTTGTAGTATTGCTGGTAGAAATAATCAGAGGTGTGATGGGGTTACCATCTGTCCCTTTGTTTTTTGGGCCTGCTTGTTAAGGCAGCCATTTCATTTGGTTGACTTGTGGGAAAAACAGTGTTGGTGTCTAGGAAGTGATTAATGTTGGATTTACATAAATGTAAATAAGCATTCAGATCAGCAGTTGCTATTATACTGGGAGTGATGAAGCTCCCAAACCCGCTTAACATTGCTTTGTGTATTCTGGGAAATATAAGCTCCGGTTACTTTATAATTCAGGGTCAATGAAACATAATTTGTTATTGCTGCAGAATCTGCCACAACTTTAAACTTTGTGATATGTAAAAAGGTTTTGTGGACAGGTCAAACTCATAAATGCAGTCTTGCTCTCTTCCTGACCCACGTTAAATTGGGCTGGGGTCATGTAGTTGCTGCTGGCCTTGTGCCAGTACTCATAAACACAGAGCAGGGCTATAATACTAGCAGTAATGTAAACACGTTATAGAAGCTGAATAAAGATCAATATCAATTCAATCAAATGTATAAAACACTTATTTTATATAAATAATCAATAGGTCATATCGAGGATATAGTGCAAAGTGCAGGTGAATACATTTAAATATATAGTCACATTCATAGTATGCTTATCACATTAACATTCATAGTTCATATATCATCTCAATCAATTCATGACAATCAATTCGTAATTACATTAGTAAATTCATCTGAAAGCAAGGTACTAGCATATTATTGAGGAAACCAACAAGATAACCTGTAGTCCCACCAAAGGGTAAGTATCAAACCCAGTTTGTTGTGTAGGTAGATAACCCGGAGTATCCTAGAATGAGGGTGACTGGCTGTTTCTCCACATTGGAGATAAACAAACGCCGCCTTTCTTGAAGTTACGTTTCGCTGTCTGAATACTGGTGTTTGCCCTTCACAAGGACAGCAGATAATAGGTAGGGAAACAGGCTATGGTTCCGTAAATCTAAAGATGTTGAGGTAATCTCCACACTGTTCGCCTGACGGTTCTTTTGTGCAGAGCTCGGGCCCGTTTCGGGGCTCAGCAAAATCAGCTCACGGACTAGATAGTTTAGAGTCTTAGTGCGAGCCCTCAGACAGCTTAAGTTGAACAAGCTACCATCAGTACGATAGCGTATATATATATCCCGTCTTCTTTGAAATCTGTCATAGCCTTTGGAGCATCATGCTGAAGAGGATTGTAAATAGGGTTGGTGCAAGAACACAACCTTGTTTCACTCCGTTAATTATTAGAAAGGGCTCTGAGAGAGCATCGCCATATCTGACTTGACTGTGCTGGCCCTCATGTAGCAGGCTAGTCATTTTGAGAAATTTTTTTTGGGGGGGCATCCTAGTCATTCCAGGATCTGCCACAGAACATTTTATACTCACAGTGTCGAAGGCTTTGGTGAGGTCAACAAATGTTACATAGAGTCCTTTGTTCTGCTTCTCTAACCTATCAAAAAAGGAGTCATACCTTTTCCTGAAAAGAATGACAAAAGTCAAGAGCTAGACCATTCTGGGAAAACCTGAAAAAGCACCAAACCTCTCTTTCTTTGCTGAGGTCTACCTTTTTTAAATACCTGGGTAGGCAAATGGCTGCAGCTAGGGGAGGCTAGCTCCCAGACATTGGACATTGTTTTCCTTTTTCCACAGAATAACTCTCAACTTTTTCACAAGTCTTATCAATAGCCATCCTTTAAAATCTACCCTCAAAATATACATAAGGCCAACTTATACATGAGTGTATGTGGTTAGAAAGAGGGTATAGTTGCTAGAACTAAATTCAAGATGGGTGCAGTCACCTAGTAGCTATATTTGTGATACACTTGTTGTGATGTATTGTGACAGGAACACACAGAAGCTATTTTCGGAAAAGGGTTTTAGGCATGTGTTTTTATTCATCATGTTTGTGACAATTGGTTCCCCTGGAGCCCTGGATTATATGTCCATTAACATTTCATGGATCAAAACCGGGGCACACATTACCAAGTAACATCAAAGTGCTATGAATATGGCAAAAGGCATGAATGAAAAAGAACATACAAACTAAGAAAGGATGCAGCAGTTTACTTATGCTGGAGCCTTCTGGAAAGGGCAAGACTCCTCCTCTCTTGTCCTCTTCCTCCTGCTAAATTGACTGAAAACTACTTTTTGCATCCCAACTGCTCCAAATCAGTTTGCAGCAGTTGGAGTAGTTAGAGAGTATGTAGTAAATCGACAGGAGTGCAAGATATGTTTCAAGTTCTTTGAAAGGGTTATCTGGAGGAGTGACATGCCAGCCACCTTAAAGTATTTGAATGGATGCCATGCAGAAGGAGATAGAACAAGCTTGTCTTCTGCTTTTACAGAGACCAGGGCACAAACCAATCGGTTCAAATTATAAGAAAAGAAATTCCAAATAAATTAAGAAGAATTTATTAACTGTAATTACAGTTTGATCATGGAATAGATTGTCTCAGAGGATGATGGACGCTCCTTATCTGGAGCTCCTTAAACTGAGGTGGAGGGCTATTATTTAGAAGTACAGTATCTTAGTTATACAGTTATCCTAAGAAATGCATCGGGGTTAGAGGCATAGGACACCCATGAAAGTGAAAAAACACTAATGATTTTTTTTAACTTGAAAGAATACTTGTCTAGAAATGTCAGTTTCTGCTGAAAACTACCATAAAATCATATTGGAAGATTTACGGATTCCTAGATAAGTGTTCTTCATTGAACTCTCTAGGTCCTCCAGTATGTCTAGAGGAATTTGACCATAGAGTCACACTGGAAGACCTATAACATTTTAAATCAAACCTATAAATAATCAAGGTCAAAACCAGAAATGCGAAGGGACAACTGTACCGTATGACCCTCCTATTTGTGGTTTCACTTACCCATGTCTGCAAAATACATCATCTCTTGACATTTTCTTGGTCCTCCAGCACAATTCTGTGGTATCCTTTTTATCTGTAGCTATTTAGGCTTTGTGTTAAAGTCGAACTCATTAGTCTCATAGATATTGCCAGAAAATACTTAATGCAAAATGAAAGATATTGAAGAATCAGTTGACATAATCGTCTAATTAGCCTGGATAATGTGATTGATTGCTCCATTGGGACAAGTTATCACATCATTGATGAAGGAGCACAGTTGGCCTTTGGGCATGTTGCAAGGTTCAATCTCTAACTTTGAATTGGCTGATGGCCTTTTGTTCTCAGTGAACAGTAGTCTTGTGCATTTGTATAGAATCACTATCCATTTTGGTTTGATTCATTTGTATGGCTCCATTTCTGTTTTTGAGCACTGCTTCTGAAAATGGGGCCTTTCCAAATGAGCTGTTTTGTTGTTTCATCCGAATGAACAAAATTGTTTGGACAATTAGCCAACATGGGTGTCCTTCCCAGGTGCCAGTTTCCCTCAGTTTTAGGACTAGAGGGGTAAAAATCACCACACATGGAGGACACATTAACCACTTTTAGTCCACCAACTTTTCTAACATTTGGATCAACCCCCCATTTTAAGGGATTTTTTTCCTATAAATAAAATCTCCTTAAAAACATTCCCTCTTTCCCTTCCTCTCGATCTGCAGAGGAGCCCTTGACGTTAAAGGCAGGGCTTAAGATAGCATTGATTCTGAGAGGTCACTGTTTTTTTGGGCTCTAGTTGGCCCCTACACTTCCTACTCTTCCTCTGATCCATGCAGAAGAACTCCTTGGGCCACGTGAGGAAAGCCATATGGCCCGAAAACCAAACAAAGAAACTGAAACTGAGCAACTTTCTCTTTTGTTTGCCTTTTGTTTCATCTGAAAATGGCTCTTTCATTTAATGGACAGTATGAGACGAATACACGGATGAAACAAATGGAACAAATACTACGCCCAGCTCTAGTGAGCAGTTGTTTAAAGTGAAGAAATTGTCTGTCCATAAATGTATGTTTTTATCCAGTTGTATTCCTGACAGTAAGATCATTTCTGAGAATACGAATTGTTGGGACTTGTACTTCAGCTGCCTCTATAAGGCTTCTTGATTCCTGTCCCTATTCAGGGTATAGTTGGAGCACATGACTTGGCTATATCCAGTTGATTTCTTTTTATGGGTAGGACAGTATCTACCAGCATCTATAAATTTGGTTAATAGTATAGAGTGATCTGAAGGCAGGCATGTAGTCAGAGGGCGACTTGGGGCCTTCAGCCACTCCCCCCAGAAATTCTCAGGGTGGTCCATGAAAAGGCCTTACAGGTACATTATTTAAACTGTTATGCTTATTCATATCATGATCTGAACACTATGCTTAACATATCTCATATTCATGGGGGTATTGGGATAACAATACAAAAGGTTTGGTAGGGTAGACCCTCTTTCTCTCAGACTCAGCCCCTCCCGAATCAAACTCAGCCCCCCCTCCCCGGCGAATCAAAATCCAGGCCACGGCCCTGTCTAAAGGCATCACTTTTCAAGTAGAAAAAGCTGTGAAGAAGATATACAGGTACTATAGAACAGTTTACATTCAGGTTTATTGTCGAAAGGAAATACTTGCAATTCTGGTGAATTCATTTTGGGAACCCTTCTCCATGAGAATGGATTAAGAAAATCACCTGTATATTTTCTCAGAAATTCTGGTGGGATGAGAGATGTAAATAAATAATCAAATATTAATAATATATTTTTTAAAAATCACTATGATCTAGGTAAATTAACGAAACTCAGTTTTGAAAACATTTGTTTCTAGTCATCCATCAATATGTTAGAATATTGTAGTCCTGTAATAATGACAGAATAGCAGGTCCTGAACAAACCAGGATGGTATCAGTGTTAGAAAGGGTTTTATTTCAAACCTTCTTCAAGCCCCACTTAAGACCTCATCCACATTGTGGAAGAAACAGTACATTCCTTGTATTTGAATTTTATTTGTTCTACAGCTAAAATGAAAGGCCTAATATTCAGTGGTGTATGGTAATCCTGCACTTGGGATTTGTTACTTCAGACTGCAAGTGAGAGCACAAATAATAAAATACTCTCCTATAGAAAACTAGCAATTTGAAAGGTCAATTTTTATGGGTAGGTTTGCAATGAAGAATTATTTGGTCCAACCACTACTTTTGGAAAACAAAAGCGGTGCGGGGGTATTAATATCCAAACGAAGTAAAGGAAATTTTCAAAATGTTTATATATAGAGTTCAATATATATTCTTCCCAAATGGGGATGTGGAATTCACAGATGCAATATCTCACTTCAAAAATAATAATCGAACAGTCACTTCCGGAAAAAATATATTTCCATGATCATATTCTATCCAAATGTATGTAGTGATTATAATCCGGAGTGTACTGTTCTCAAGGTCGACGGACTTAATATCAAAAGGCCTCGCCGTTTCGCCAGGTGCCCCCAGCTTCATCGGGACCCCACATATTTATATACTTTCAAAATGATAATTCCACTGGTCCAAACAATCTATAAGAAATGCAAATACAGGCTTGTCATTGTACATTCAATATCAATTCGGCCCGCCATAAGTATAGGGCAACCCATCAAACCATGCTGAAAATCAATACATACCAATTTCTTATTTCATATATACATTTTATGTATGAAAGGCCACAAAGTCTTACATGTTAAATCTTGTGCTCCTGTTCCAGTTAATTTTAGGTAGTGGGAGTAATTCCTTTAAGAATCTAATTCTACTAAAAAATACTTACTGACGGGGGGGGGGGGGGGGTGGCAAAGAGGTGAAAAGGGCAGCCTTTAAGACATTTTACTATGAAGAATTTTATGCCAGATTTCTTCCACTTTCAGCTCTTGACTATTTCATTTGACAACTGATGGTTCCAGAGCCAGACTGACATTAGGATGCTCATCTCAGCTCATGTTAATTAACATGGAACCTCATCTACAGAGACAACTTCCTGTCCAAATTTCTCTGAAACAAATAAGTACATTCCACAGGACTGATTGGCCTCCCAATGTGTAGGCATTCGACATCTTCTACCTCCTGACCATTAAAAGAAATCACTGTCCTAGAATGGACATGAGGTGGGGGCATTTTTAGGCAGTGAAATCCACGAATGTAGAACCCTTTAATACATATGGCTAACTTTATTCTTTTGAATTCTTCATTTCCTGAATTGAAGGATGTTCAGGGTTTATTTTTTTATTATTATTTTATTATTTTATTAATCACCCATCCCAAATGGCTCTGGGCAATTTACAGTAAAACCACACAGCTAAATTCCTGAAACATCTAAAACATCTCAAGTATCTAACATCTAAAAATATCTAAAACAATTAGCATCTAAAAACATCTAAAAACAATTGACAGTCTAACAGTTCTCAGCCGAACGCCCTCTCAAACAGCCACGTTTTACAAGCCATGCGGAAGCCTTTTAGATAACGGATGGCTCTGATGTAAGGAGGGGGGGGGCACTCCAAAGTGATGGGGTGATCACTGAAAAAGCTCTATGCTGGGTTGATGTCAAATGGGCATCCTTAGGACCTGGGACCTGTAATAGATTCTGATCGAGGCGATCTCAAGGGTCGACACGGAGAGAGGCGTTACCGTAGGTATGCCAGCCCTTGACCATGCAAGGCTTTCAAAGTTAGAACCAGCACCTTGTGAGTAATGTGGAACTTGAAAACACACAAAAAGACTGAGTAATATCAAAAAATAGCATATATTGGTGCATAAACAGATGCGTGGTGAATGCTGAAAGGGAGCAAAAACAATAGTCACTCCCTGGCACTTATATACATCAATCTAGGCATAAATACCATACAAAGAAAGCGCAAAGCAGTTCTCAGGCAAAGTTCCAGGAAAGGGCGTGACAGAGCTCGAAGAGGGCAGCGAGGTAAACAATGAGGAAGGGGATCAAGATGCACAGGCTGAAGGGAAAGATAAACAGGAGTTCAGAGCCTGGAGTGATCCCAAGCATCAGCGGTGGAGGCGAACGCCTCGATGTGTAATCCAAGCTCCTAAAACGGCTGATCGCCGGGAGCAATGCTGCGCAAATGCGCTGTGCCTCGGAGCCGGAGCAAAACATGCCGCATTGGAAACCAAGCCGGGAGAGAGCCGCAAACTGGAACAGCAAATCAAACCACGAGGGAAACGCCGGGCATGCCGCAACGGTTTCAGCTGCAGGGGCCCCGATCCGTTTCGCCGATAAACGGCTTTTTCAAGCAGCCAAGTGCGTTGGAAATCACAGGCGTTTTACAGAAGTGACATGGAATTCATAACATCTGTAACAACATCATCATTATAACATAAGTCTAACAAATACAGTGAAAAGAGTCTTGGAGATAACCATCCATACAATATAACATACCGTGCGGTATCATGGCCCCATCATAGGCAATTCCATGGACCCGAGGGTAAATACTGGTGTAAGAGGCAGTGTTTAAGTAATACATCACAGCAGGCAGGTGGGAAGCACGTCAAATTCAAAGAGAATTAAGGCTAAGGGAGTCATTCAGCCCAGCCGGATGCTCTGTTTTGAGGAGGGCAATTAGCCTACTTTCAGCCCTAATAAGGTTGTTTTGATTGTTACCATGGGGATATTGTTCCACCTTTTCTAGAACAGTGAACTTAAAGGTCCCAGGACGATGGTTAACTGTAAGGAAGTGTTTGTATAATATGGAATTATCAGCCCTGGACTTAATTCTCGAGCGATGCTCAGCCAGTCTCAATTTCAGAACGCGGGAAGTCTGTCCAACATAAACTAGGCCACAGGACAAAAAACTAATCTAGCATTAGGGATCTGCTATCGCCCTCCCAACCAAACTCCAGAGGCAGACTGCTATCTGGAAAATGAAATTAAACAGGCCTCAAAAAGCAAAAAATAGTCATAATGGGGGACTTCAACTATCCCCAAATAGATTGGCTAAATTCTTGTTCTACGCATGAAAGAGAGACAAGGTTCCTCGACATGCTAGCTGATTATCCCCTTGAGCAGATGGTCATTGGGACCAACCAGGGAAAGGGGATCCTGGACTTGGTGCTAACTAATGAACAAGATCTCGTTCAAGATGTCCTTGTAACTGAGCCCATAGGTACCAGTGACCACAACACAATAACCTTCAACTTAAGTTTGGATAGCAAACTGTCAGTGAAAACTAACACAGAGACCTTAAATTTTCACAAGGGGAATTTCACCAAAATGAGAAAAATAGTAAATAACAAACTAAAAGGAACAGTAAAAAAATCAAATCCCTCAGAATGCTTGGAAACTGTTTAAAAATACTTTAAAACAAGCCGAACTAAAATGCATTCCTAAAATAAGAAAGAGGCTGGGAAAGTCCAAGAGGACATCGGTATGGCTTACAAATGAAGTAAAAGATGTGATTGGAAAGAAGAAAAACTCATTTAAGAAATGGAAGGCTCTTCCTACTGAGGAGAACAGAAAGGAACACAAGCTTTGGCAAACTAAATGCAAAGCAACCGTCAGGAAAGCCAAGAGAGATTTTGAGGCACATATAGCTAAGAACATTAAAAAAATAGCAAAAACTTCTTTAAGTACATCAGAAGCAGAAACCCAACTAGAAAAGCAGTTGGGCCACTTGACGAAAATGGTAAGAAAGGGACAATAAGTGAAGACAAGGAGATTGCTGAGCGGCTAAATGACTTCTTTGCCTCCGTTTTCACACAGGAGGACAGACAACATATGCCTGCAGCTGAGTCAGTTTTTTCAGGGAGGGAATAAATGAATTAAAGCAGATAGAGATAAACAAGGAAGATGTTCTCACATGCCTTACTAAACTAAATGTCAACAAATCACCAGGGCCAGATGGCATCCACCCCAGAGTTCTTAAGGAACTCAAGTGTGAAATTGCTGAAATTCTAGCCAAAATATATAACCTTTCTCTAAGATCAGGCACTGTACCTGAGGACTGGAGGGAGGCAAATGTAACTCCGATCTTCAAGAAAGGATCCAGGGGTGATCCAGGAAATTATAGGCCAGTTAGTCTAACCTCAGTTCCAGGCAAAGTGATGGAAACCATTATTAAAGAAAACATTACTAAGCACATAGAAGAACAGGCATTGCTGAAGGAAAATCAACATGGTTTCTGCAAAGGCAAATCATGTCTTACTAACTTGATATAATTCTTTGAGGGTGTAAATAAACACATAAAGGGGACCCAGTCGATATTGTTTACCTAGACTTTCAAAAGGCTTTTGACAAAGTCCCTCACCAAAGGCTCCTAAATAAGCTCTTCAGCCATGGAATCAGGGGACAGGTCTTGTCCTGGATTGGAACCTGGCTAAACTGTAGGAAACAAAGGGTGGTAATAAATGGACACTTCTCTGGATGGAAAGAGGTGAGAAGTGGCGTACCCCATGGTTCAGTTTTAGGACCGTTACTTTTTAATTTATTCATAAATGATCTGGATGTAGAAGTAAATTGTGAGGTAGCAAAGTTTGCAGATGACACTAAACTGTTCAGGGTAGTTAAAAATGAAACTGACTGTAAAGAGCTCCAGAAATATCTCTCGAAATTGAGTGAATGGGCAACAAAGTGGCAAATGCATTTTAACCTAAACAAGTGTAAAGTCATGCACATCGGGGCAAAGAACCCCAAATACACTTATCAACTGATGGGATCAAAGCTTTCTGAGACAAACCAGGAAAGGGATCTTGGGGTTTTGGTGGACAGCTCAATGAAGATGTCAACCCAGTGCGCTGCAGCAGTGAAAAAAGCAAATTCTATGCTTGGCATGATCAGGAAGGGAATCGAAAATAGGTTGGCAAATGTTGTATTGCCTCTCTACAAATCTATGGTGAGGCCACATCTGGAGTACTGTGTACAATTCTGGTCACCGCACCTCAAGAAGGATATAACGGAACTGGAAAAGGTACAAAGAAGGGCAACAAAAATGATCCAAGGGATGGAGCAGCTCCCTTATGAAATCAGGTTGCAACGCCTTGGTCTTTTCAGCCTTGAAAGACGGCGTTTAAGAGGTGACTTGATCGAAGTGTATAAAATCATGCATGGGATAGAAAAGGTGAATAAAAAATTTTTTTTTCTTTGTCACACAACACTAGGACTAGGGGGCACTCCAAGGTAGGAAAGTTAGGACTAATAAAGGGAAATATTTCTTCACCCAGAGGGTCATTGGGTTATGGAACTCACTTCCAGAGGAGGTTGTGACAGCTGTCAGCCTGGACAGCTTCAAGGCAGGATTAGACAGATTCATGGATACCAAGGGAATCAGTAGTTACTGAAATGGACATCCAAGTGCCACCTCTGTGTTGATGGAGGCAGGCAGGATTTTCCCCTGGTACTGGTTGTGGGGGGTCGGGAGCAGGTGAGGGTTTTGCCCTGCTAGAGATCCTTGTGTACAACTAGTGGGCCACTGTGTGACACAGAATGCTGGACTAGATGGGCTGAGGCCCGATTCAGCATGGCTCTTCTTATGTTCTTATGTTCTAAGGATCGCACACGAGCGCATAAACGCAGTTTTCCGTGGCACAAGTAGAATGTATTCTTATTTCAAAGGGCTTAGACCTACCAGGGACAGATAAGGCCTTATCCCTGTACACCTGTGGACAGCAAACGCAATGGCCACAGGGTTTACAACCCGGGCTCAGAATGCCCCGGGAAGGAGGGGGTGCGCGGCAGGTGGAATGCACTAGTTCGTCCTTAAGACTCCTAGTGCGTTTGTTAGCTACAATGGGAAAATGTTTGAATGGTTCTATCTCTGGCAACACACTCCAATACTTTTTTTACTATACCCACAATTTGTTTGGTATGAGGGGTCAGAGTAATGGGCCAGATTACCCTATCCTGAGTTTTCTTAGGTTTGGGAGTAAGTAATGGCGCTCTCATTTGTAGATCTGCTCTACGCCTCGCTCTATGGACTATAGATGTAGGGTAGCCCCTCAATCGACAAGGGAAGGCCAACATAAAGGGCATTACAATAGTCAAGTCTTGAGGTTACTGTGGCATGAACCACTGTGGCCAGGTCATCCCCGGATAGGTAGGGCGCCAGCCGCCTAGCCTGCCAAAGGCGGAAAAAAGCCAACTTACTGACGGCAGAGACCTGGGCCTCTATTGTCAATAACGAGTCAAAAATAACACCAAGGCTTTTGACAGTAATAGCTGGAGAGAGAGGTTCACCATCTATGGTGGGCAACCTAACCTCATCTTATCCAGGACGACCCAGCCACAAGATCTCAGTCTTTGCTGGATTCACCCTCAGTCTACTGGAACGTAGCCAACCTGTTATGGCCTCAAGGCAAGATGTGAAGTTATCAGGAACCGAGTCCGGAGCTGGGTGTCATCAGCATACTGATAATACTCCAGCCCATAACTCTGAACTAGCTGAGCGAGTGGTTGCATATAGATGTTAAATAACAGTGGATGTAGAATGGCCCCCTGAGGAACTCCACAAATAAGTGGTGATTTTTCAGAGGACGTCTCGTTCCATTCCACTCGTAGCCAGTGGTTCCGGTGGAAGGAGTCTACCCAATTAAGGGCATACTCTTGGACCCCCCGAGGCGGTGGGTCAAAAGATTGTAATCAACTGTGTCAAAGGCAGCTGTAAGATCTAACAATACAAGCAATGCTGATCTGCCTCGGTTAAGCTTGCGTTGGAGTTGATCCAAGATGGCAACCAGTATTTTAAAATAATACTTTAAAAACTTCACAAGATGAACAAGATGAACTAGAACTCTTGTGCAACAAAGCAAGTATGATACAATCAGGCATCGTTGAATGTTGATGGAATGAGCCTTATGTTTAGACTATAGGAATGGAGAGGAATAATTTATTTCAGAGAAATAGACCAAATAAGAAAGGGGAACCAGCACTGAATGACAAGGATATTTATACATATAAAGGGATCCATGACTTAAATTAGGGAAGTTAGCTTGACTGCTAACCATGTCAGATGGAGCATTCTGGGAGTTGTAATCCAAAAAGTATTTTCCCCCCAAGATTTGGGAAAATGCCAATTTTTAAAGCTTTTTAGCACTTACAGTGACCTAAATATGTTAAGCAGGTACAGTAATGCACAGACAATATATTCATGGAAGCAATTCTTGCACTTTGCAAAATATCTGTGTCGAGTTTTATGAACTGACTGCTGACCAAGTGGTAAGGCACGAAGGGCAGCTCTTTGCCTTTGCTTGGCGTGGGGTATACATTTTACTTTGTCCAAGATAAATGCCTGACTATAGAAGAATAGAGGTCAGAAACATTTAGATCCATGGACTCTGTTCAATAGCAGGCACTGACAATAGAGCAGGGTTTTCTTTGTTTTAAATTCACAGTGATAAATGCATGGAGAAACATTTAGCAAGTTTTTTGGACCCAAGATTTGCTTACATTTTTAATCTTCTTTCCTTTCTGTTAGCATAAAAGAATGGCAAAAAGCCAAGGACACTTCTTTGGAAGAAGCTTTTAAACAGAAAACTCTTTTTTGAGAAAAAAAACTATTTAGTAATCTTCTGGGAATTGGATGTATTTTATACACTAGAATCCATCATGGAATTACTGGCTCTTGAAATCATAAATCACAAAAGGCTGAATTTTGTGTTAAACTTTTTATGTAGGAGGTTTGTAGAACTTTGAGTTTCTGTGACAAAGAAATAAGAGCTTTATTACCAAAGCTAGAAATAACTTAACAAGAGTTAGTACAAAAGCTACTGAATAGCAAGTGATAGTATAATAGAGTGTAGGGAATATTTACTTGAAAGACCAAGTACTTTTAGAGGCATTGGATACTTTATAGGCTTGCTTGATCAAGGAAAAAATTGTTCAAAACCCGTTTCGAATGTAGGGGGCGCTGGTGATTCAAATTTTAAATGATTTCTGAAATTTTCCGAAAAAACTTCCAATTGCTTAGTTAATGGCAGGCGCGATTGCGCAATGCGCGAAAACCTGCAAACAGGACAGGCAAAACTTGGGAGATCCCCTTTCCCTCATTTTTAGACCTCTACTGACAAAACTTGCCACAGTGGTAGAAAAGATTCTTCTCTGTCAGCATACTACCTTTTGACGTGTTTAGAAGACCCTGGATCCTTGACAATTTTTAAAGTAATTTCAGTCATCTAATAAGGAATATTACAAGAAGAAGAAATGTGCTGCCTCCAGGATTCTTTGGAAAAATTTAATTCTATCTATCTGTTTTGCATATTTGTCTAGGGCACACCTCTCTGAATATGAGAAAATGGAATTTATCTCATAATATTAAAGTAATTTATTACATTTGCTTTTTTCCACTGTTGGCCAGTGTAACACCCCACTGCCCCAACCCTCAAAGACCAGGAGGGAAGAATTGCTTGAGGACTGACTGTTTCATTGCCCTGTGAAAGGCTGCAGTCTTCCCCGACCACCCCCTCTAACATCAGGAAAATGGACAAATGCCCTTGGGGACTGATCGCTTGCCTGCCCTGTAGATGCCAGCGGTCCTCCCCGACCACCCCCTTTAGCAACTGGGGACACACAAAATCCCCCGAGGAATGTCCACTTGCCTGCTCTTGTGTATGTCAGTGGTCCTCCCCGACCACCTCCACCAACACCTCGGGACGGTGCCGGGGCCGGACGAATCCCACTGAGTTATGTCCATTTGCCTGCCCTGTGGATGCCAGCGGTCCTCCCCAACCACCCCCTCTAGCAACTCGGGACACACAAAATCCCCCGAGGAATGTCTGTTTGCCTGCCCTGTGTATGTCAGCGGTACTCCCCGACCACCTCCACCAATACCTCGGGGGGACGGGGACGAATCCCCCCGAGGAATGTCTGTTTGCCTGCCCTGTGTATGCCAGCAGTCCTCCCCGACCACCCCCTCTAGCAACTGGTGGACACACTAAATCCCCCGAGGAATGACTGTTTGCCTACAGAGTGGATGCCAGTGTTCCACCACTGTCTTTAAACAGTGTTTTAAAAATGGTTTCTAATGTGTTTTTTAATGACTGCCTTTCTAAGGAATTGCATTTTCTCTTCCCAGGGCATTTGTGCCCCACTTTGTGCTGGTCATGGGCTGTAATAGAGTGGTGTTGTTGTTGTTGTTGTGTATGTTTACATGTGCACACACATAACAACACAACCACCATAGTTTTTTTTACCCACAGAATAACTCTTCTTCCTCTGGGACATTTGAATGTGCAGTGAATACTGTGGGGAAATATATGTTTTCTCTGCAGCAAGGAGAAAAACAGTTGTAATTATTAGCCACATCATCACACAAGGGGTCTTGTGTATGAGGATTAGATACTGGAGGATTTATATCCCAAATCCTAAAGGTCTTTGCTTCTCTTACCAACATTATTTATGCTTTTAGGAGTTGCAAGCAGAAAAGCAGACATTTTCATACAATTATATGGAAGACTGCAGGTGTTTAGGAGATAAATTATACAACCAAAGTTTGAGTTGATTAACACTGGGTGCCAAATTAAATTGATGAGACATATAATTTCATTCAGACTTCTTTGTTATGTTGTCTTTAACTGGTACCCGTGTGATATTCTAAATAAGAGATGTGGAGTCATTTTGAAACTTATCTTTTCAGTTTAGGAACTCATTTGCAGAAATGTAACTCACACCTCATCACTATCTATCATTCATAGGGAACCCTGCTATATTATACACCTCTTTTTGGCACACCACAAGCTCTCATTACAAATGCTATACAATATATATGACCAGCAGCATATATTTTGGCAGAGCTTTCCTTCTATTATATACTGTTCACTCTCATTTATAGTCTTGTTTGCTGTTCTTTTTGAGTTATGTGAATATGAAATGTACGTAGCTCAGTGATACAGTACATGCTTTGCATGCGGAAGGGCCAAGGTTCAATCTCTGGTGGGGCTAGGAAAGATTTCTACATACAACTTGTAGAGCTATTGCTGGTCCATGAGCAGACAATATGGACAGCTAAACGAGAGCGTTTCTCTGACTGTGTTTTTATTATGGATGAGAAAACCTTGGTTGTGTCTTACCATATGCAGGAATGAGTTGATAAGCAAGTATCAAAATTATTGGCCCTTCAAACCCTCGTTGAGATTTTTCTCTTTCTTGTTTCTGCTGCTAGCAAGGTTATTACGTTCTGGAGGGAGGCTGGTAGTGCAGGCATCACAAGTACTATGAATAAATCAGCAAGCATGGGCTTGAGTGTAGGAACTGTGACATGGAATAAGCAAAGGCTGGCATTGTAATAGTCTGAGCTGGATCAGAGTGAACTGGACAAGCTTTCTATGTCATCTAAATTCCCTGAATGAGATTCTCCCCTCCGTATTACATTGCTGGATCAGAAAATTAGAGTGGCAGGGCAGGGAAGCTGGAAAATAAAGGATGCAGTAATTGTCAAGTACCTAGATGTCACAAGAAAGTGAAAGGAGAATTCTCTAGATCTTTAGTTCTAACATATGGTACTTAATGAAAGACACATTAACTCCTGTGATAGCACAGCAAGTGCTACTTGTATGTAAAACTGAGGTTATAAGATTTTGCACTGTTATATTGTGTTTCTGCAATCCTGTTTAGTTTTGCACTGTTTGCAGAGGTATTGCTTGCATTGATTGGTTCCTAATACCTGTCAATCATCATTTATAGAACCCAATCAAGCTCGCTCCACCCCTTTCCCGGGGGTTTGGAGAATGATGCCATTTTTTCTTTTATTAGACCACCAGAGCTTCTACAGAGTAGATGTGTTGGAAGGTTGCTAGCTAGACCTTGGTCAAGCTATCTTCCAGTACTACGTCTTCACATCTTGAGATTCATACAGTATACCCAACATATCGGAAGATTGGGTGACACTGAGGAATCTCAATCACCTTCAAAACAGTCAGTTGGAAGGTTTCCTGCCTTTCCTGCTGGCTGAAGCTTCCAGGACCACATCTGCACTAAAAACTGTAAAATAAAGCTTTTCTACTTTGTTTTGGGGACCTAAGAGAAGAGCCTGAGTGCTTACAACTCAGGTATTTAAAAATAAACCCTTCGAGTTAAGCAGAGTGTCCAGTTTGATCCTTGGGAGCCCCAAAGCCTCTAACGGAAGGCAAGAAGCAATTCCCCCGGGAAGAGAAAGATCACGTCCTTGCCCTTTATGAAGCCATATAGCCCAGGCATGATGGCACAACTCCTTCATGTTCAGTTGGCACATCCATTCATTCTTGCAGTTTTGGGGTTCTGACTTTGGAACAGGAGTCCATTTTCCATTGAAAATGTGTAACCAGGCAGCTAGAGGCAAGTAGTGAACTCTATCTGTGCTTTGGGCGAGGTCCAGTTCCCCTTTATACTTTTAACGTGTGGAAGAAACTGACACTTAGTAAAAACAATACATGCCACATTTTATTTTGTTGTAAAATTAATCAATAGTTGACTGTGGTGGTCATAGTCCATCTAGGATGAAGTGTACTATCAGCTCTTGGTGTGACCATTTTTCTGTGTGTGGGAGGGGAGTGCATGTGGGGAAAAGTGCTTGTCTATTCATGTGCAACTTAGAGCAAAATTTAAAAATAATAGATGAGGAATTATGGGTTGAGGAATGACTTGGATTCATATTCTATCGTTCATGTGAACAGCTGTCCTTAAAGATATCTTTATAGGAAGATACATTTTTTCAAAAAGATAATTGAAAAGTAGAAATGGAATGATATACAATATAAAGAATGGAAAGACTTCCAGAATGTTTGAATATAACCACCTGATTTGCATGGGGATGTTGCTGAAAATGCTGGCAGTTTTCATGTTTCACAAAAAAACGTTTTTCATTTCCATTCCTGATAATACACAAAACCAAAAACAAATCCTAAACCCCAGCATCTGTGCCTTATTTGTTATTAATGAGAAATAGATTTTACTTAATTACCAATGTCAAGAGGAAATGATCCTTTCTGCTAATGGCCATTTCCATTCCAATTATCTCTAAAGGGTAATGAGAGCTCACTTTTTCTTAATGTGTGTCATTAGTGATGGATCATATTACAGCTAGCTAACCTGCTGTCCCATTATAGAAAGAGACATTTTTTCTTAGGGAAGTGTGAAAAATAGTTCCCATCTCCCCAGATACAACTGGTGGATGCTTGTAAATAGCTTTTCTTGTGGTTTTAATGATTTGTGTCCTGCTCAATTCACAACTTAAACGTATTAGAATAAAGTTGGGCACAGATCCAAGCCCTGCAGCTTATGCTGTTGAGGTTAAGACTGATGAAGAGAAAGTGAAGACATGTGATACATAACATTGTGTACTGATATATGGAGACTCCAAATGGCCAACTGAAGTTGTTGGGATTGTAGTACAGCCCCCATATCTACAGGGGTTGGGTTCCAAGACCCACTATGGATGAATGGATAATAGTGAATCCTGCATTTTGACAATATTTGGGCCAGAAGTATACCACAGAATCACAATGGGGAACCTAGGTCCATAAGAACTAGGTCTTTAAAGTTCATGAGAAGTCTGATATTAGATTTGAGATAATAGTACACAATCTGACATATACTTTCAGCACCTACCCACTACCAGATATGTCATGTTGTAGATGTGTCTTTGAGTACTGCTAAAAGTATGGAGGTTGAGGCTAGAAGGGAAAACGGACTACTCGGGAGCAGGAGTCTGATGGGGAACAGCAAAGGAAATGGATCCAGCATATACTTAGTAATCCTACTGATGTGGATTCCTTTGAGGGTTTCTCTGGGGATGATGGGTCTGGCAATGAGGATTCAATTATGGGAAGTGAGGATGAGAGTTCAGAGAGTGTATCTAGTGATATGGATTGGGCCAGAATACGTGATGTTTGTGCTGAACCAACTAGTAGTGGTACATTTGTGGATTTTGCTGGGGATGGGACTTGGAGTACGGATAATCAGTCTACATCATGGGGAGATTTAAGTCCTGGCAAAAGGAGGTCTGCATGGGCGGAGAGACACAGTTCTACACATGAAGCTGTAAGTGCAGCTGACAAGGCTAATGACGGGGTGTTGGATCATTCCAGCTCTGATGAGGATTTGTGAATAAAGGAGGGGTTTGGATTTGGGGTTCCTTGCAGTTGGCAAGGTGTTTTTGGGTGCCGTGTCCTGCCATTCATGTTGCGTTTCCTGGTTCCGGTATTCCTGTGGACGGCCTTTTGGATGTAAGTTAGATCCTGCGCTGCCTCTGTGGAATTTGGTATAGTATGGGATGGGTTCCGCATCATGTTTCCCTTTTTGGCTATACTTTGTATTGCTTCCTGTGTGCTAGTTGCTGCTGGCTGCTTCGTGTTGATTCGGATTGCTGTATCGCTGTTGCGGTCTTTTCTTTCGTTTGTCCTGGATTGCTGTATTGTTGCTTCCTTTCTCTCTCTCTGACGACAACACGGTTTGGCTTGTGTTTGCTGCTTCTCCGTTCCTGATCATTGGCCTGCATTGACGACTCTTCGCTCTTCGGTTTCTCCTTCCATTTGATGACGACATCGGCGCTGACGACAATGAGTGTTTTTTCCCTTGTGTAGTGTTTAGTTTTGGGGTTTAATGCGGGTTATTGGGAGATAGAATCCAGGTTTTGTTTAAATGTACTCTTTTTGACCGTTTGGTCATTGTTTTGCTTCATTTTGATATTTACACTGAAGTTTAAGTGTTTTTGGCTCTGTTTTGGCCATTTTTTCAGTTGACTGACCTGTTTGTTCTTTTACTATTTAGTCTGGCTCTTTAAGGCTGTCTGTGTTGTGACATGTCAAGCTTTATATAAAATCTCGCAAAACCTTTCAGTGGCAGAAATTGAGTACTATGCAAGGACTTATCTTTCAAATGTCCCAATTTGTCATCACAGTCCCAAATAATTAGCTCTCATCCTGTTTTTTTCAGCTGCTTCCACAACGTCCCATTTTTCACTTCTACCCTTTGTTCTCAATTACTCAAACAAAGTTCTAAGTGCAAAATTAGCCTGCTGTCATTAACTCAGCAGGAAAAAGGGAGAGGCGGCGGCAAAATTTTGACCTTCCTAGTAGACTGAGGAAAAAGTAAACTGCAGCTTGAACATTAAACAAGAGATAATAAAACATTTTCAAAGTCTCTTCCAGCCCGCCTCACATTCAAATCTAATCCTGTATTTTATGAAGAAAGTATGGAATTAAATGTGCATGAGAGACAGTTTTAAGAACATCGTGGCAAGTGGGAAAGCCAAAAAGCAATTAGCCATCTGTTAGACAATCAAGAGAGAAAGACTGCTGCAATCTAATGAGAAACATTGTGTGCTGGGTTTGGCTGGTATAAATCTTCACATTTTTCATTTCTGTAAGTAGTTATTCCTAGCGTAGGCTGGTGTTGCCAATGCAGTTTGGCCATTTAGCTTGCATATATTTGAAAACAGTGTACTCTTTTCCCCCCTCTCCATTGGCGCCCCCTTGCAGTGGGGGTGAGGCTTGCGTACCCTAATGAAGTTGTGAGCTATGCTGGCGGTGGCATAATAGTCACCGGTAGGGCCTCCCATGCCAGACAGGTCACAACCAAAGGGTCTGACAAAGAGCGTCAACAGGTAGGATGGGCTCTCTAGCCTTTTGGCAACCATCCTAAGAGAAGGAAAACTGTAATTTCAAACCCGGGCAGATGGTGCTCGTCTAACCTTGTAAGGTCAACCATCTAAGAGAAGGAAACTCTAACCAAACCTACGACCTGAGGACCTCGCTGCCACCATCCAAGCTTGCTAGGCCCTGGCAGATGAACCTTTGGTTTAAAGGGCGAGGCCAGTTCTGTGCACGCTGTGCTCCACCAGAAAAATCCATTGCACAGGCTCGAAGGACACATCCAACTTCCGAAAAAGCCCTGTAGCGATAGGCAAGGGACGAAACGGCAGGTGTAAAGATGCACTGGAAGCCGCAGACCCAACCCTGCATGCAGGCGGTTCAGGACTTTGGTCGCTTGAGACTGACTCGGGAGATGACAGTCTTGTTCGGCAGCATCCTGAACGACCAAGCAGCCTTTTTCAAAGAGAGCACTGCTTATTCCACATGGAGAGGGGCCTAGAAAAGGTGGCCTAACGAAAGCTCATCCCCATCTATCCGGTTGGCTAGCCATGGCCAACGGGCATCTTCCGATGCGGTTGAACAAAAACAAAGAAACAAAGGCCAACACCTGCCTGCAAAGGTGCAAATAGACTGACACTTGCATGCTGGAACATAAGAACCATGCAAGATTCTGCAGATAGTGGACGTACTGAGCTCTAATAGCCCATGAACTATCACGGCTTAATATTGACATCGCTGCTCTTAGTGAAGTTCGTCTCCATGAGGAAGGCAGCCTTAAAGAACACGGTGCCGGCTACACACTCTACTGGTCTGGCAAACCCAAAACTGAAAAACATCTTTCAGGAGTAGGGTTTATGATTTAAAATTCCATCGCCTCTAAACTCGAAACGTTGCCGACAGGTCACTCTGATCGCATTATCTCCTTACGCCTCCCACATGCTGTTCTCTTCAGTATATATGCCCCAACTATGCAAGCCGACCCGGTGGAGAAAGACAAATTCTACTCAGACCCTACGCCACCTCATACAAAAGGTCCCTGCAGAAGATAAAATAATTATCCTTGGTGATTTCAATGCCAGAGTAGGAAAAAACTTTGAAGCCTGGAAAGGTGTATTAGGCAAGCACGGTGCTGGAAACTAATGATAATGGACGCCTCCTGCTAGACTCCTACTGACTATTACAAACACTATCTTTCAGCAAAAAGATAGCTTGAAGACCACCTGAATGCATCCCCGATCCAAGCATTGGCACTCATTGACTATGTTTTTAGTGCGCCAGAGAAACAATCGTGATGTCTGTCATACTCGAGTGATGCCCAGTGAAGAATGCCAAACCGACCATCGCTTTGTAAGATGTAAACTAAATCTACACCTTAAGCTCAAACCTAAGAGGGGTGGCATCTTAAAGGGGAGACTCCAAGTCAACAACTTCCAGGCAAATCTGCAAACAAAACTTGAAGACCACCCTACAGATTCTTCTCCTACAGCACTTTGGCAACATATCAAAAACAGTATCCTGCAGTCTGCTGAAGAATCCCTAGGATTCTCCCTCAAGAAAAACCCAGAGTTCCAGGAGCTGTTGGCAAAGAAGAGAACTGCTCACCAGGCACGCCTCGCCCAGCCATCTTGCCATGTAAGAAAAGCAGCCTTCCGTCTTACATGTAGTAAACTCCAACAAAAGCTCAGAGACATTCAGAACAAGTGGTGGATCAATATAGCAGAAAAGACACAACATTGTGCAGATCTGGGTGATTACAGAGGTTTTTACGAAGCTCTCAAAGCAGTGTTTGGACCTACTTATCAGGTCCAAAGCCCCTTATACAGTACAGATGGTCAAACACTAATTACTGATAAAGCCTCCATCCTGAACTGATGGGCTGAACATTTTCAGAGTCTCTTCAATGCCAACGTAATTGGCATTCAATGTAATTTCCTGAACTTTTAAATCTTGCTGTATTTTGGTGCTTTTATGTGTGTATTATGTATACTATGTGATCCGCCCCGAGCCTGCAGGGAGGAGCAGAATATAAAACCAAATAAATAAATAAAATAAAATAAATAAATAAAAAACCGAGTAGTCCAAGGTTCAGCTATCCAACACATGATACAACAACCAATGAAAAATGAACTGGAAACAGCTCCCACTCTGGAAGAGGACCACCACCTCCCAAAGATACTACTCTATGGTGAATTCGCCACGGGTCAGCGCAAGAGAGGTGCCCCCAAAAAGAGATATAGGGACTCCCTGAAACAACATCTCAGGCTCGGCCAGATTGATCACCAACAATGGTCCATCCTGGCCTCACATCAGGAGGCATGGAGATGCACTATCCACAATGCTGCGGCCTCTTTCGAGAAGACACGCCTAATGGGTCTTGAAGAGAAACGACAACGCAGAAAGAACCGTAACTTGGAAACAACATCACCCAAGGAGACTTTCTGCTGTGCTTTCTGCAACCGAACTTGCCTATCTCAGATTGTCCTTTTTAGTCATCAATGCCTTTGTAAAAAGTGTGGGATTAGTCCTTCCTAAGAATCTTCATTTGCGAAGTATTATTTATTTTATTATTATTTACGGCATTTTACCCCGCTCTTCTCAACCCCCAAGGGGGGACTCAGAGCGGCTTCCAAAAGGCACAATTTGATGCCTACATCACAATTGCAGTATAAAAACACAATATAAAACCCTCCAGCATTCGACACTAAAATACATTAAAATACAATTATATTCACACATCCTATGCATTCACCTATGTTAAAAACAGTGTTCCATCCATAATGCCAAGAGACTCTTTTTTTGTTAAAAAAAAAAAAAAAGGAATAAGAAAAGTGTGCTCAATGCTGATTTTACATTATTGGGTCTATGGTTTAGTGATTATACCTCCCCCTTCCTACTAAAAGACTTTTTTAGGTTGAGAAATAAAATTAGCAATTTTGAAGAATCCATATTGTGCCAAAGAAAAGATCAAAAATAGATTTTTGGAAGGATTATCTGGGTGAGAGCTATGTTGCTTTTTGGAGAAGTAAAATGTAGGGACCAAGAAGGAAGTTAGTAGCATCCCATGGGTGCAATTCACACCTAAGGAGCTAGACTTAACATTTGGTGATTTATTGTGAGTATTGTTGTCATAAGTCACCAGGGACCACTTGACCAGGGAGCACTCTCTAACGTTAGTACCAAAAAAGATTACTAATCAGTTTTCGATAAACTTGAGATTTGGTTTGGTTATTTGGGGGGCTGATTCAGAAAATTGCATTGGATAGACCACATCGGCTCTAGTTTCAGATACAGAACATATGCCATCCAGTAGTCGCCATCTGTTCACCCACAGAAAACTGTATTTTCTGTGGGGTAGCAGATGGCGATTACTGGATGACATATCTAGAGCTGATGTGGTAATAGAAAGCTTTCGTGGGTAGTCAGCTTCTCCCCTCCCAACATCCCAATTGCCTCGGTGGTGTAAGAGGGTTTTGCGAGCCCAGATAATCTTGTTGCTGTGTGGTTTCAAGGCAACAGTGTAGTAATGGTGAGGACGCAGACCATATTTTCATTCTTGCGGACCACTGGTGGTCTATGGACCATGCATTGGGAACTACTGCCATAAGTCAACAGGCAACTTGAAGGTACATATACACACACAGCTGCACAAAATGTGCCTTGAATATGTGGGAAAACACACACACAGAGTATTTTGTATTTAGTGAGTATTTTGTGACAAGAAAGTTAGAAAAAATAATTATTTGTTTTTAAATTACATTTCCTTTTTTGTGCACATATTGGGAGCAGTTGGCCTTCCACATTCACTGAGGTTAGTGTTACAGGGCCCCTGTAAAAGTGATTCTTTTTCTTCAAGAGAATGATTTGTTGTCAATGAACTCCACTTATGCCAATACTCTCTAGGAATTTCTAGGCCCTCTACTGTGATCAGAGGAAGTCGACTATAGAGTTACACTGGAGGATTTCTGTGTGAATTGCGAGTTCTGAAGACGATTGCTCCCTGACTTCAAACTTCTATTTCCATACACTTTAAAAACAGTTTAAAGACGGAGTTCCACTGGGAACCTCCAGAAGTAGTCTTGCATCTTTAATGAGCTCTGTGGGACACTGTTTTAAAACTTTTTTCAGTGTAGAAATTGGGGAGGGGATCCTCCGTCTGATGTGGTCCGTATCCTCCACTTGTTCTGAATTGGTAGGCAGAGTCTTGAATAATCTGTTCGATTTTGTTATCTGCTATAAATATGCCCCAGTTTTTCCCTGTTTCTCCTAATTTCCTTCCTGTCCTCAGTTTACTTCAATTGCTAAAAACTGAATTCAAAGTACAAAACTAATTTGCACTCAATAGTGGGAGATAGGAGAAGAAGGAGTGTTGCACTTCTCAATAGCCTCAGGAAAAAACCAACTACTGCAGCCTTGCCTAGCTTGTGTGCTCTTCCTCATTAATAACTTTATTCATCTTGACCACACTCGGGTGTTGCTTGGTTACATGTTTCTCAGTTTTCATATGTGAAATCTTTGGAAAATATGGTACAAGACTTCTTCCTTGTAGAAGCAGCTTGGTGGCACATGCCAGCATTTACAGTAAAGCTCCATTAGCACCTCTTTGAACCTGGGAGTTAAGCTCATGGGGTGAATGATGCTCCCAGATTTGATTTGATGGCCAGATACAACTTCTCTATCTTTGGTGGCCCTTGAGCTCTTTTGTGTGTCTATAAACCTATCAGACAAGAATTTGTTCAACAGCGCAATGAGATAATAGATGGAAAATTGCTAATTCATTCTGTGTTGAGGTATTCCGACTTTAAGTACTTTCTCAACCTTGAATTGTAGTCCTTGCAATCAGAACAAGTACCCAGTATGTTCATTATATATTTTGAAGACACTGGAGTTCCAATGGCAAGCTAAGAGCATGACACAGATAAAGACTATAATTTGAGATAGTCTGTAAATGTCTTTGATACGAGTTCTAGAAACAAAGGTCATAGAGCTAGGTAAAGAGGTTTCTAAGCAGCAATTGTGGAACAACAAATTGGTTTGTTTTGAACTTTTGTACAGATATGTTATTTGAAGTGTTGACATGTGTGTGTGTGTGTGTGTGTGAGAGAGAGAGAGAGAGAGAGAGAGAGAGAGAGAGAGACGAACAAGAGCAGGTGAAGAGAGACGGGGCAGTAGCCTTACTTGAGGTTTTCCATATACAGGAATAGATTGCTTTTGTTTAAATATAGGATTTATTTACACATGCATGTTCAACTCTTTAAAAATATAATGGCAAAAATGTAATTACAAGAGGCAAAGACTTTTATATTACATCAAAGCTATGTTTTCAGGCAGATTTAATCCATATATTCATTCTTGCTTGCACTATGTAGTCATGAACCAATAAAATAAATATGTTCACGTGTGACTCAAACTTAAGAATTTACTTTGGTGAGGCTACTGAGTATTACATGTGAATCTTCATGAATCTACAGTTTCCCAAATTTCCAACTGCTGGATTGATGCAATTAAGGAAGCCTTGATGTCTGTCAATGTAAGAATGGGATACCTGCAAGATCAGGATGAAAGGGGGGAGGATTGCCTCCTTCATTCTAGTCAAATGGATTCCCCATTCAGCTGTAAGAAGAAATATCCACAGTCAATGCAACACAAAGGAGAGAAGGTGCACACTGCCCCATGTATGTATGTATTTTTTATTTATTTAAAACATTTATATTTGGCCCTTCTCACCCTGAAGGAAACTCAGGGCGGAGCACAACATATATATGGCAAACATTCAATGCTGGAACATAAAATTAACTATAAATATACATAAACACTAAAATCAATTATCTCCACTTTAAAATCAATTGTTTAAAACTCTAGATGACCTCTCCCAACAGCTTAATGGAGATGTTAAACAATATGGGGGACAATACTGAACTTTGCGAGATAGCACAAGACAATAGCTGCCCAGCCGGGCAGGAATCCCCCAACAACACCTTCTGGGTACGATTCTCCAGGAATTACTGGAACCACTGCAAGACAGTACCTCCAAGATCCATCTTCGCGAGGCAACCCAGAAGGATACCGTAGCTGCCTTGTGAGGATGGGTCTTGGAGATACATGTTAACAATGACCCCAGATTTGCCTGGATCCAGGAATGCTCCTTAACACATTTAGACAGACTAAATTGTCCTATGTAGATGAGCCCCACATAGTAGAATTAACTTTGTAATAATTCTTGCAGTGGATTTTTAAAAAGTAGCTTCCGCATGGATGGAGTTCATTGAGAACTAATCATTCTCTTGAAAGGACAGCTCTGTGAAGGCTACATTGCATTTCAACCACTGATCTTTCTGGGCTTCTTTTGAAGACTTTTGGCAGTGATTGACAGCTATGTATGTAATTAAGTGTGCACATGTTTAGAAGTAGGTTCTTTTGCAGGCATGTGTAAACTAAGGCCCGGGAGTTGGATGTGGCCCCCTGGTCGTTTACTTCATTTTCCCCTGTCTTGACATACAGATGTGGTGGCCTGCCACGCTCTTATGCAGGAAGGACAGGAAAGAAGCCACGAAGCGGCTGAAGGCCCTCTGGAGCATTCTCAGCCACTGTGTGTCGCCCTCCTCCTGGCATAAGGACAATGCGAGAGACCCTGTCCTTATGCTGGAGGATGGCTGGAGGAAGGCATGAGAGTTCTCTGGAGTGCTCGGATGTCACCTTCCTCGTCCTCCTCCCAGCATAATGCCTAGCCCTAGAGGACAGTCCAAAGATCAAATGAGGAGTATTGGATGTTCCAATGTACCTTTGATTAATTGGTTCACTAGATGACTTGGCCCTTTTAGTCATAACTTAATATGTGGCTCTTGCATTTTACTATTAGCCCTGCCCTTGCTGTTTTATTCACAAACTGATTTGGCCCTTCTAGCCCTAACTTATCTTCTAGCTCTTGCACTTTACTATCAGCCCCATCTTTGCAGTTTTATTGCACAAGTCCTTGTATCCCCCTTTAGTAATGAACATGTCCATTGTGCTTGGCTACTGCTTGTTGATTGATGGTTTATGTTTTTATGATGTTTCGTATATGTATTTTATTGTGTTATATTTTAACTCTGTTTGACTGAGGTTGATCCATGTAAGCTGCCCCAAGTCCCTTTGGGGACATGGCGGCAGGATTTAAAAAAAGTTATAGTTGTCGTTGTTGTTGTTGTTATTATTATTATTATTGGAGAGGAAGATCAGGGCAATTGCCCCATGTCTCGATTCGGGAGGAAAGCAGGATAGAAACAAACAAATAATAATAATTAATAATAATAATGTCTCATTTTCCTTCCAGCATAAGGATGGGGTGAGCAGCCCCATTCTGATGCTAGGAGGACAACCTGAGGATGAACCGCCCCCTCCTGGCCCTGCCCTCTCCTAGGCCCTTCCAAGGCTGTCCCACCCAATGTGTGCCTAGTCACCCTCCCTCCCGGTCTGGCCCTCCTGACCAGGTCCACAATGCAGCCCCAAGGCAAAAAAGTTTGCCCATGCCTGTTCTATTGATTCTTTCATATCTTTCCAGTAAGACAAAGGGTATCAGTACTTTTACTGAACAACATTTGACATTCAGACATACAAATTCTATGTAACTACATTGGATTCACAAACCTACAGTTACATTGGCTAACAAACAAACAGGGGAATTACATTCCTTTACAGCAGAAACTGATTCCCTGAAAATACATATTATGACTCCAAAATCACACTCCTTTCTCTTCCCTTGAGAAAAGGAGCCCAGGTGACCAGACATCTGCTTTCCATTGCAGATCTGCTACTCCCAAATACACACATGACTCTAAAATACGCCACCTCTCTCCTTCCCAAGGAGTCAAACGGCGGGTGGACCAGACTTCTCTGGTCTGCCGCAAATTTTGGAATATTAGGAGGGCTCTTATAGGAATCGTTTGTTGATGTAATAAATAACAGTCCAGTTGAAATTATATTGAATCTTCATCTCCCGACATAAATGTCTGTCTTTGGGCAATGAACTCTTGTGTTCTGGGTTTGGCTTGAAAGAGCATTGTTTCTGGTTTCATCAGTGGTATAGAAATTGGTTGTTAAGTATAGTAACAATCCTGTATTGATGGGGAATATGTTCTCAAATGGATTGTGGTTATATGAAACCATGGATATGACTGAATGCAATTAAATTAACTTACTTTTGGTCCCAGTATGTTGTAGAGTTACGTTAGAAGATCTAGAGATAAGGTGGTGGGCTATATACAAATTTGCTAGATCCCCTAATTCAGGGGTGCTCATTAGGTAGATCGTGATCTACTGGTAGATCTCGAAGGGCATCCTGGTAGATCCCAGGCAGATCGCAGGCACAGTGTGTATGGCTCCCATGCCATTTGTGAGGAATGCTCAGGGGCTTATTATACTCACATTTAGTTGAATTCAGTCTTAAAATGTATTATATGGCTCTCACTGAAATAAATTTCCTAATATTTTGCTTTTATGGCTCTCTGAGTAGTGGGTAGGTAGATCTTTGGGACTTGGTTGTTTTATAAGTAGCTCGCATGCTGGAAAAGTGTGAGCACCCCTGCTCTAATTCAACTATGTGGTAACTTCCATTGGAAGGATATGAAAGAATTGCTGGAATACAAATTCCTAGAGAGACATTTTCTCATGGACATGGCTATGTGACGTGGGAGGGAAGGATATCTGCATCCAAACTGGGTTAAACACGGCTCTCGCCCCAGGTCTGACGTGGGAGGGAAGGTTTCCAGAGACATAGTCCAATGTTCAAACTACTATGCTGTGCTGACTCTATTCCTGCTTCTGCTTTTAGATAAAAGTGAAAACACTGAGCTATCTTCCTGAATTTTGTCTGGTTACCCTGACAACAAGATTTCTGACTATATGAAACATTTTTATCTCGATAAAAATATAGGAGAATCAGTAGCGTAACTAATGTTGGGGAAAAGGAGGGATTTGCATTGTGTGAAGCACCTGGATGGTTTTTTAAAATGTATGTCTTAGGTATAGGATTAGAAGTAGAGAATGAGGAGCTTGCTTTGGATGTAGAAATTACTGGTTATTACACTGTGTTGAATTTTAAATCACTTTGTGGCAAAGAAGTACTTCAAAGACCTATCCTAGAATTGAACTGTTAATATATTGTGGTTTACATTATTTGGGAAAGATTGAAAGCCTCTGCTATGGTTGAAGTGGAGGTTAGGCTGAGAGGTTCTGGTCCTCTTTGTAGTACTTTCCATCTACTCTATTTTCTGCTTACATGTATCTCCTTGCACCATGGTGAGTTCCCATCCTAAAGCAATAATATAACTCATAGAGCCGGATGGGTGGATCCAGAATTTCATATTCTGAGTTCTAGTCTGGAATGTGATTCTAGGGCTATGCCAATTACACTTGTCATGGACTCGCAGTGTGCCCCTCCCTTCCCCTTTAGTGCCCCCCACCAGTGTTTTCGACCTCTCTCATCAATCTCTCTCCTCCCCCTTCGGTTCTATACCTGTTACAATATCCTGTCTTTTGAAATATATTTTTATACTGATTTCTAATCTAATTTTAAATAACTGTTTACTGGGGAGTTGTCCTTCCCTTCTCAGGGCGCTTGTGCCCGCTTTGTGCTGGTCAGTGACCGTAATAAAGTTTTGTTGTTGTACACTTGTCATGGGGATATTGTTCACGAAAATAGTGGTTGTGGTGTTGTCCCTATTTGGGAATAAGTTTCAGAACCCCTGGTAGGTCCGTTACAGACTAAAACATGGAATAGTAGATTAATTGCTCTGCTCACATGGAAGATACAGATTTCCATTGGTAGTGGGTTCTCTTATGTTTTCCTTTAATATCCAGGCATATTTTCTATGTTATGTCTAAACTTTTCCCACTCTAACCAATCACCAGTAAAATTGAGTAGGGGCAGGGGACATTATAGTTGTTGAGATTCAGTGCTATGTTTAGAATTTGGGGAAAATATTTGTCGGAAACACCATCGGCCATACCATTTGATACATTCTGGAAGTTATTGCCAAAAGTGGTATTCTGGAAGGTAAGAGGATTCAACTCAGGTCTACTATTTTTGGTATCAGCCAATGATAGCAACTCATAACTGACTTAATTTCAAATTGAATTTAAGATGGCTAAAATAACTTCAACTGGAGTATTTTGCCTGAGTTTTAGTTCCCTGCTTTGCTTTATTTATACTAAGCTCTATTGCATAAAGGAAAATGTAATATATGAGTCATTTGGATATAATGGGGAGCAAAATACAATGGAACATTATCTATCCCGAGTTAACATTCTAGTTGCAGCTCTTTGTGTGAATCGAAGTTTCTGAATGTTTAATCCAGGGCATCTCTGTGTAGAGAACTTTACAATTCTACAAACAGAAGGTAATCACGTGTCACAATTGCCAGATCAGGTGTCTCCAGAAATTGACACAACACACAAGCTTTCATCATGCAAAAGGACTCCTAGCCACTGTTGATACCTGGGCCTCTAGGTTCAGAACTGAGTCCAGGCGAATTCTTAAACTATAGACCTGTGTTTTTTCAGAGAGTGTAACCTCATTAAGCACAGGTTGTATCCCTATTCCCTCTGTCAGTGTTTTCTTTCAAGAATCCAATTCGGCCTCAATTTACTACCAGCACTCACCGTGTTTAATGTAGTAATTTGTAACTGAGAGTAATATGACATCTAAAGAAAAAGGATCACATTTAATACCAACTGTGGTTTGCTAATAGAGGTTGACATTAATGGTGATTACTGAAACTATCAGGGCAGCAGCCATAATGCTATCTTTAGCCATCTCTGAAACGAGGGCATACAAAACAAAGAGCTGCTGTGCTGTGAGGCAGACTAAGATGGCAATGTCAAGTGGCAAATAAAATTGCTGAGATGTGGCGAGAGGAGGTTAGTAAAGTGTTGAAGAGTAGAACTACATGTGTCTGGTGGCCCACTTTCCTCTGTCCCACCCAGCTGCTGTCCCCAGATGTCACAGGTATTGAAATAAGGCCCCTTTCATACAGCTGTATAAAATACACATTGAACTGGATTATATGGCAGTGCGGACTCAATTCAAAGGAGATATTGTGGATTACCTGCCTTTATATTTTGGGTTATAAGTGTAATGAAGTGAGAAATGGCAATATGCTTTTATTTTAGAAAATGTATTCTTTGCTTTTCGAAATGTGTAAATGTTGAATTTTTTGTGTAATGATATGTTGTGATGAACTGGTTTGTAACTGCTTATGTACAGATGAATGTATATGGTTTAATACTCAGGTAGGTATAAGCTTAGATAAGACCAATATTGGTCAGAAGAAGGGCATGAGCTCTAAAGCTCTGGGCTAAGAAAGAGGCGGAGCCAACAAGCTGGCAAGGAAAGGGTTTGATTTTAAAAAGCAGTCAGTTGGTTAGAGCCTACCAGTTGGAGCAGAAGCAAGGTTAGGAGTTAGCTGTAGTCTGAGGAAGCCTATTAGCCAGGGAACTGGAGTTAAGAAGTGAGTTGAACTCAGTTAGAGAACTAGCTAAGGAATAACTCTTCGGCGTTGAGTATTTATGTCACAGCGGATAGGCAACAGAAATATAGAAGTTTAATTCCCCATCTGCCCAAAAACTCCAGTCTCTGTTCGAGTGAATAATGAAACTCTCATTCAATTCACAAGGTAAATATATAACTTTGTATTGAATTGTATTTAACAATAACTGGCAAAACATCGAAAAACAACAGCCATCACAGCTACCTTTCTAAACATCCTTTCCTCACAGATATTAAATCCCAACTGTCACTTTGTATCTGACATTCCTCAAGGTTCCATTTAGCAGTCTTGAGACAGCGCCATCTGGTGTCAAACATGTCACACTGCAGGTCATCTCAAACTGCGAAAATATATCTTGTGCTGATTCATGAATTGCTATTCAAAATGCAATAATCTGACAATAACTAGACTGGCAATAAGGAGCTGTGACAACGGAGTGAGGTTAAAGGACCACTTGGTCAGGACCTCTTTGTCAAGCTAAAGTCATTCAGGAATCAGTTAGCCAGTGCTCTTATTCTGAAACCTTGTTTGGTAACACCTTTTAAAGTGAACACACACATTTTGTAACCACCACACTTTTGTAACCTTGAAACCATTACACAGTTGATAGAAGAACACCAAAAATAAACCAAGTTACAGTTTCTTGTGGAAACAAGCCTCTCTCTCTCTTATTTTGGAAATCTCTTGATATATGGTGGCAGCGATAAGGACGTAAAGGTCAGAAAGAAATAAAGATAGTCAAAAAGGAAGCAAGAGCATCATAAGATGATCACAATAGGGCTTTGTGGAAGGGCCCTAAGATTCAGCTAATGGTTTTAATCATATTCCAAATATACATTTAGGTAGTGAGGGTGGTATCTTGTTCATGTCAGGCATTGTTGCTGCACCTGACATCAGGTTTGCAGAGGTGTAGTGCTCACAGCACCGCGCAGCTCTGCAGTGCTTAACATCCTGCTTTGCAACAGCTGCAGAGCTGTTTGGGTTGGAAGTCAGCCTGAAGAAAACGGAAGTTCTCTACCAGCCCACACCACAGGAAGAACACCACCATCCCCACATCAGCAGAAGCAAATCTGTGCTTAAGTCCATTCAGCAGTTCACCTACTTGGGAAGCATCATCTCTTCAGATGCCAAAATTGATAAAGAGATAGATTGCAGATTAGCAAAGGCATATAGTGCATTCAGAAGGCTTAATAAGCACCTGAGGCAAAGCACCAAAATCAGTGTGTACAGAGCTAATGTACTGTCTATTCTCCTATATGAGTCTGAAACATGGGTCACCTATCACCAACACCTACGACTCCTCGAATGTTTTCATCAAAGTTGTCTCCACACAATCCTAAATATACACGGGACTGAGGATGTGACTGTACTTGAGCAAGCAGGGATCAACAGGGCACATCTCTAGGATGGAGGACCACCGCCTCCTTAAGATACTACTCTACAGTGAACTCGCCACAGGTCAGCGCAAGAGAGGCGCCCCAAAGAAGAGATATAAGCACTCCCTGAAACAACATCTCAGTCTTGGGCCAGATTGATCACCAACAATGGTCCACCCTGGCCTCACATCGGGAGGCGTGGAGACGCACTATCCACAGTGCTGTGGCCTCTTTTGAGAAGACACGCTAAACGGGTCTTGAAGAGAAAAGACAACGCAGAAAGAACCGCAACTTGGAAATAACATCACCCAAGGAGACTTTCTGTTGTGCTTTCTGCAACCAGACTTGCCTATATCGGATTGGCCTTCTTAGACATCAACACGCTTATAGAAAGCGTAGGATGAGTCCTGCCTGAATCTTCGTTTGCGAAGGAAAGCCAAGACGTGCTCATCATGATGAATTTCCCATTTTAGTTAATAGCCTTTCTTCTTGATAACCTTATTGGTGTGTACATGTGTTACTCAGAAAATGAGGCTGATAAACTCTCATCGTGTGGTTGGTTTTCTCCATGTTTCTGTAGGGCTGTGTCTTTACAGTGAGAATAAAGAAGAGAGAGTATTTTCTCAGCATCCACCTAATTAGTCCAAAAATATCACTAGACCATTTGACTGGGTCAGGATTTCTCTCTCACACACACTGTCTTCCTAATCCTGCCTTTCTTCTTTTCTTAAACAAGCTTTAGCATTTCTTTTTTCAGGGCATGTCTAATTCCTCTCCACATATAAATATAGAAGCACATGGATCTCTAAAGATTATAGAAGCCCCATTTAGCAAAGGATATCTTTTAATAGCCTTGTATGCTGCTAATCAGGTTAAGAAGAAGAAATAAAAACCTGGAAGGTACAAAATAGACTTTCCCTAGCCTGATGCCCCCCAGTTGTGTTGTAACATTGCTCTTATAATCCCTGAGCCACATCCTGGCTGGGAATGATAGGAGTATTGGGGACGGCTGATAAAGTCTTAAAGGAAAAGGTAAAGATTGTCTGTTTGCAATTATTATTCCGGCAATGGAAGAAAAGATAAGTGCCATTGTTTTGATTCATAGTATTTGCAGTCAAAGATTGTTGAATTAGAATATCTTGTCTGTAAGCAAAAACTATTTCACAAGGTTCTATCACATCCAACTATAACCAAGAAATATATGTCCCAGTGTGAAACCTTGCAATGATAAGGAGGTGATATGAGTCATAGAAATATTTGGCTAAGATACCCCATTTTTTTCTGTTTTAGATTTGTATGCAAATCTATCTATCTGCATAATTTGATCTCTCAGGCTTTGATTATGCAGAAATTCATGTAGCAATGAGGGCTTAACTGGACCAGGCAATAACATAGCCATTTCTTCAAAGTTTGGTCTACCTATATATACATATATACATACAGTATATATATAGCCTGTTTTATCATGGAAAAATGGCTTCAAAACTCGCTTTGGATGTAGGGGGTGCTGGCGTCTCGTATCTGATAGACTTCCGAAGTTTTCAGCAGGTTTTTTCAGAACTGATTCAGATGTACTTCTGAAATTCGGAATGGCTTCCTTAATGGCGTTTACGATTGTGCAATGTGCGGAAACCTGCAGAAGGGACAGTCAAAACTTGGGGGATTCCCTTTCCCTCCGTTTTTGACCGCTACTACTAACAAAACTAGCCACACTGGTACAAAATATTGAACGTATTTAACACATTAATAAAAATTTTAAACATTTAAAATGCAATGGGACGGGCGGAAATGGCATATGAGCCCTATCTGAATATATTCCAAATATATGGCGACTGAGACTTCGAAATGGCGAATCCACTTCCTGTTTCCTTAACTTTTTTCGGAATCACTTTGAAAGTCTAAAACATCCGAATTACATCCGAATTTTGGATGTATCCGAAGTTCGAAAGCAGGCCTAATATATATACATGAAAATTAAGATACAGTTTTAAAGCAAAATGGGTGCATCCACACACTAAATCCATACATCTGGAAGATCATTAGTGAAAAGGCTGGATATTAATTCAAGCATTGGAATCTCATGATCCAGTGCTTAATCAAGCCTTCTGGGTCCCATGCATCCTTCCTAATTTATTTATTTATTTACAACATTTCTACCCCGCCCTTCTCAACCCCCAAGGGGGGACTCAGAGTGGCTAACACTGGCAACAAATCAATGCTGCAACATCACAATATAAACAACAATATAAAACCATAAATTCACAATAGATTAAAAACAATAACATTACTTATACAGTCGTATGACCGTTTCCATTATCATAATGACAGCATGTCTAAAATGTCTGGCCACAAGCTTAGCCCCCTTCTATACTGCCCTGTATAGATTATCTGATTTGAACTGGATTATGTGAGTCTACACTGTTATATAATCTGGGATAAGGAGATAAAATAGCATTAGATCCTGGATATAGGGCAGTGTAGAAGGGGCCTAGGGCTAGATCTACACTGCCATATAAAATCCAGAACATCTGCTTTGAACTGGATTATATGAGTCTACACAGCCATATAATCCAGTTCAAAGCAGATAATCTGGATTTTATAGGGCAGAGTAGATAGGGACCTAGATGATAGCAGTAAGAGCTATAAACTAAACCAGTGCTGTCCAACTTCTAACCGGCCAAGGGCCGGACCCCAGGTCACTGATGACCTGGGGGGCCGTTCGGCCCCTCCCCAGGCCCCCCCCCAGCCCCGCCCGCCCCCATCCCCTCCTACGCTGTCATTCTCCCTCCTCCTCCTCCTCTTTCTCCGGCGCCGGGACCCAGCGGGACACCCACAGCGGCGCCGGGGGAAAAGGAGGAGGAGGGAGGAGGGGAGAGAAAGGAGAAGGCAACCGCACCCTCACCCTCTTCCCGCGCAGCCGTGGTCCCGTGCGCTGCGCCAGGGAAAGAAAAAAGGAGGAGGAGGAGGGAGAGAAAGGAGAAGGCAATCAGCTGACTGCCCTCTCCATTCTCTCTCTTTCTTCTCCGGGTCTTGCGCCAGAGCCAGGGTCTCCGCGCACAGGGTCTCCAGAGAGAGAAAGGAGAGGGCAGTCAGCAGCTGGCTGCCTCTCCATTCTCTCTCTTCTCTCTTTCTCCGCGCGCGCACCAGCCCAGGGTCTCCTCGGCGCACAGGGGAAGAGAGAGAAAGAGAGAGGGCAGTCAGCTGACTGGCTTCTCTCTCTCTTTCCGCGCGCCGACGTCTGGGATCCCGCGCGCAGGGAAAGAGAAGAGAGAGAGGGAGAAGCCAGTCAGCTGACTGGCTTCTCCTTTCTCCCTCTTTCCCCGCGCCTGCCCTTGCCCCGCTATAAGGAACCTTTTTATACATATAGACAGGGCCCTTTATTTTATATACATGAATCAAAATACCTTGCCATTTTAACCTAGATTCAGTGCCCCCGAAAAAAAAAAAAAATTGAAATTCTGGTGGGGCACCAACAGGCTACGGGGCCGGATGCAAACCAAATAGACTTGCACAACTAGGTATACATAATTTATTATTCCATTTTCAGTGCCCAAAAAATGAAATGTGGTGGCACCATTAAATTTTCTGACTTATGCCACATAATTTATTATTCCAGGGAAGGTTGAAGAGGCATACAGAATACTGTTGGTAACCTGAAGTGCTAGAGGTTATTTTACAACAGTCTCTTTGTTATTTTGGTGGGTTCCAAAATCATCCTCAATAGAGAGATTCAAAAATACCATAGACATATTGAATGGTTGTGGTGGCTTTGTCAATCTTGAACCACTTTTTGAAACTATACCTACTTCATCTTTGAAGGGCTTAGTTCATCAATCACTCCCAACTTTACAGCCATAGCTGGATCATGAGACTGCCTGTTCTCCTATACCAGCAGCCTTCTCCAATCTAGGACCCTACAGGTGTGTTGGATTACAACTCGCATGGCTATTAGCCATGTTTTTTTTATGACAAGGACCATATCACCTGATGAATATTTGGCTGGACATGCTCCTTGGAAATGTATTTGGTGAAGAATATCACCTGATGCATCTTTGTACTGGATGGGGTTTTTTTGGTGAAGAATAATTAACACGGTTTTCAAACCACCATGTAAACCTTTGCTTGGCATTGCAACAAGTCGGTTTTCTGTGTAGCACTTTGTTCATTTCATTGTCAATTTTTGGTTTTAGCAACATGTTGATTTCCTGTGTTGTACTCAGTTCATTTCTTTATTGATTCATAATTCTGGCATAGTAAATTATTCTGTTTGGCAGCGTGCCGTTTTATTCAGAAGGGAGTCTTGCTGATTTACTAGGTAAATGTGTGTAAGGATTACAACCAATATAGAACGTGTAACTACTGTTATGGTACACTATAGCACTAGCATTGTTTCAGAACATGGCTACATTACACTCAGGCACCTTCAGAATCACAAGAATCCCCTTTAATAGTCAACAAAAACAGAAGGAAAATTATTCATATTTGCTGAATTCCCAGAACATTTAGTTGTGTGGCTTTTTTCTGCTCTCAGCTTTTGCATCCTACAGGTTTGCAGTCAACATTTGCTCTGCTCAGTGATAGCTTTCTTCCCACTTACAAAAGGCTATTTTGTGGCATGCTGCATTTTGGATCATGTAGAGGATTTAGCTATGTGATTGTTTTGTCTCACTGCCTTACTGTGATAGGATATTGGAAGGTGGGATACATCCTCTTGCATAAATATCTGCCTAGTGCTCCCTGCTTATCACAGTGTACTATTTATTGCCTGTTCTCTCAGCAACAATTTTATCCTGATTCAGCTACACTTCCACATAATTCTACGAATCTAGTTGAGGCAAGTTATGAATGTGGTCCAGATGATAGTTTCCACTCATACAGCATGACTTTGAATGGAATGCCCTCTTAGGCGTTCATGATCTGTCTAATATCTATACAGGATCTTAGTGGTTTGCTGCTGGGCTGGTGCAATGGATTGATGTACAGATATGTCAAAGCAAAAGAGAGAGCATAACATATTAGATCTGAAAATTAATTTGCTAATGCTTATAATTAGAGATTGGGACATTAGTTCATCACCAACAAAGCTAATATTTGAATTTGATCAATTTATGATATTAATTAATTAATGCTGTACTTAATTAGTTAACTTCCACTGGAAATTGCAAGCCATGGGATATGCTGAGGAAGATATGTTATTGTTGTTCCTAGGGGTCACATTTTATTAAAGTTCCATTCAAAAGTCCTCTGTTACTCATTCAAAAGTTCCTTTTTGACAACTTCGTATTTTCCCCAGTGAATTACAAAGTCAGTATCATCAGCGTTACTCTAGAATGGTGGGATTCCAACATATCAACTGGGGAAGGTTGATCTCATCTTTCAACTTACTCAATTCAGTTTTCTCACTGAGCTTGATCCTCTTTTTGTACCCCTTCCTCCATACCAATATGCCTTTACAACACCTTTTTTAAAATTAAAAGTTACCAATGATGATAATGCTGGGGGTTGGGAATTTTGCAGCCTTTCAGATGTTCTTGAACTGCAAATTGCAGCATTGCTAACAATTGGCTGGGAGCTGTAGTGTAACCACATCTGGAGGCTCACATTATTTCTATCCTGTCTTCAAGGTTTGTAAAGAATTATGTGTTCATCTTAGCTGGATGAATCAGTGAGAAGGGACTAGCTACAAAGATCAATATGTGAATCAGAAGTGGTCAGTCCTTAACCAGAAATGTTTTAAACGCTGCAGAACATGCAAAAAATTGTTTTCCACACCATGCTCTCTGACTTCAGACATCCTATCAAAGAATGGGAGCTGTCTATATTGTTTGGCTCCAAGCTCCAACTTAGCAAACCTCTCAAAGTATGTGATGTACTGAAGATGTGGGTGGGTGAACAGCAAAATGGTAAGGGAGTAGGGGGACAAAAGAAAAATCCCCCAAAGAGATTGAGTGAGAGATCATGGAAATTCCATTGCAGACTATTTTCATTTTATAAATCATGCCCTGAGGCTGAAGAAGATTATTCAAGTGTCCAGCACTGTGTGAGAATCAATAATCATACTGAATAATTACAAAGGAATTGAGTAGCCATGTGCTGTCAAAGGCTTTCATGGCCAGAATCACTGGGTTGTTGTAAGTTTTTCGGGCTGTATGGCCATGTTTCAGAAGCATTCCCTCCTGATGTTTCGCCTGCATCTATGGCAGGCATCCTCAGAGGTTGTGAGCTCTGTTGAAAACTAGGAAAATGGGGTTTATATACTGTATCTGTGGAATGTCCAGGGTGGGAGAAAGTATTCTTGTCTGTTGGAGCTAGGTGTGAATGTTTCAAAACATTCAAAGCATTCACCGCTACCTCCAGCAGACAAGAGTTCTTTCTCCCACTCAGGACATTCCACAGATATATAAACCAGATTCATAAGTTGAATAAATTGAAACTAAATCTAGAAAAGACAGAGGTTCTCCTGGTCAGTTAGAAGGCCTGATCCTGGATTCATCACTGAGTCTGGAACCCCAGGTCTCAGCGGTGGCCAGGGGAGCTTTTGCACAATAAAATTTGTGCACCAGCTGCATCCGTACCTTGGGAAGACTGACCGGCCACGGTGGTCCATACTCAGGTTACATCCCGAATAGACTACTGCAACACACTCTACATGAAGATTGTTCGGAAGGTCCAGCTAGTCCAACACTTGGAAGACAGGTTGCTCACAGGAACGGGATATTGAGAGCACACAATGCCCTTGCTACGCCAGCTCCACTGGCTGCCTATTAGCTTCCAAGCACAATTCAAAGTGCTGGCATTGACCTACAATGCCCTCAATGGTTCTGGCCCAGTTTACCTGTCCAAACGTATATCCCACTATGAACCACCTAGGACATTAAGATCATCCAGGGAGGCCCTGCTTGTTGTCCCCCCACCATCGCAACTGCAGTTGGTGGGGACAAGAGACAGGGTTTTCTCTGTGGTGGCTCCTCGGCTATGGAATTCCCTCTCAAGTGAAATCAGATCCACTCCTTCCCTCCTGTCCTTCCAGAAAAAGGTGAAATCCTGGCTGTGGGATCAGGTCTTTGCGGACTAGACTGACACATCAGGAAGAAACAAATAACTGATTCTCTGTTTGCTCTGTGAAAAAAAAGTGTAGTTAAAACTAGACAAAGAAAAATGTAAAAGCCTGGGTGATGATCATTACCCATTCCACCCACTTCAAAAGTGTCCAAAAATCCTCATGATAGTAAGATTAACTGTATAGCTGCAACAATTTTTCAGGTCAGTGTCTAGTTTGGCTCAAGCTTGTGCTTGACATATTCTTACAGCATCCCTAACTTTGCCAGTTGGAAAGTGTTGGAAAGTGCAGTCACATTTTTTTTCTGGTAGAACAGAACAAGGCAAAGCTCAGTGAAAGCTGTAGAGTAAAAAAATACACATCTATTTTTGGCATTGTCATCTATGTTACTATCAACCTTTTCAGCTGAACCATACAAATTGATTTTGGTTTGCTTTCTGGAATACTTGGAAGAATGTCAACCTTCCATTAAGAAAATTATATAGATTAACCCATTGGTTGGGTCTGCAAAAGAAATATCCCCCTTGACATCTTATCACAAAGCCTCAAGTTGAGCACATTTCTTACAAAAATGTACAACCTAGAATAATCTTATACTTTATTTTTGGTACAGTATATGATAATGAGGAATATGCAACTCTACTGTGCAACCACATCAGTCTTTCTCCGTACTTCTGCTTGTGTCATGCCCCAGCCTGACTCCATAGCTAAGCCAGATAGAAGCCATGTTAAATCCAAGATTTCAGCCAGGTCGGAGAGAGAACCTTTGCACAGGCCTCCGCGTCAACCAGCGGTCAAGGCCAGATGCAGCCTTCTTTCTTCCCAACCTGATAAGAAGCACTGGGAAAGCAGAGCTTCGCTGTCTCCTTTGTCTCCAGGTGCAGCCGTTAATGAGCTGACATATTTGCCTTCCTCGGGAAGGTTGGGAAAGTCAAGCCCACAAACTGTTCCAGGGAAAGAGCTGCGCCGAAGTCCACACCTTCGGGGCCTAAACCATGGGGAACCTATTTAAGTTGCTTCCCGTTGATGCTCGGGATCTCGCGCCAATGTTCAGCTTACCTTGCCAAGCTCCACGGAACTCAAGCTCAGGACTAGGCCGCTGAGCCTCCAAGTCTCGGTACTCAAGTATTCAGCCAAGCCATCACTTGCTAAAGACTAACCCTGGATTTTAGCCCATTGGGGCCTCAAGATTATTTCTTCATTTATTGGACCTTTGAACTCTGTTTGGACTATTGCCCTGCAGTACCTGGATGCTGAAAGCAGCAGTGGACTATATTTTTATCTCTTTCCTTTTCTTCTAATTATTCTAAATAAAGCATTTAATCATGGCTGCTCTGTGGTGGTTTACTGAGGGATCCTCCAGGTCTAGGTTGCAACAGCTTGGGCAAACATTATATTTATTTATTTTATTTCTATATCGCTCCTTTCAGCCCGAAGGCGACTCGAGGCGGTTTACACATGGCAGTCAGTGCGCATAATATAAAATACAATTAAAAACAATTATACAATAACCAGATAGAAACAGTAATAATTAGCAATGAAAATAAAAAAGATACAATTCCCAGCGTCTTATTGTTAAAATAATTTTCCATCGCATCGTCATATCATTCCGTGATCACAGTTAAACATTTATATTTCATCTGCAAAAGCCTGCTCAAACAGCCAGGTCTTAACTTTCTTTCAAAATGTTAGGAGGAAGGAGGCCGATCTAATGTCCCTAGGGAGGGTGTTCCATAGCTGAGGTGCCACCGCTGAGAAGGCCCTGTCTCTCGTCCCCAATCGGGTCTGCGAAGAAGGCGGGGCCGAGAGCAGGGCCTCTCCGGACGATCTTAAACACTTAGATGGTACATAGGGAGAGATGTGTTCGGACAGGTAAGCTAGGCCAGAACCGTTTATATTGCATGTGGAAAAGTTTTGTGTGTGCGTGCTACACCACTGGAGCTCTTAATTTCAGATTGGATTGTGCTAAATAAAACCCACAAATCCAAACATTAATAAATGCCAAGATGTAAGTGATTACTCTTTGGTCACCAGTTTTACTGAATTTACTTAAGAATTAACAGCATGCTGCTTTATTTCTGAAGTGATTTTTTTGCTAAATATTTTAATTTTCATAAGAGCAGATCCATTGCAGTCAGTGGGAATTTAGTTAGTCCAAAATCTCAATAATTTCATCTAGAAACAACTCATGGAAAAATACTTCATTGATGACCAAGCATGGAATAGCAAGATCACACAGGTAGTTTTGTAGCTTTCTACATTGCGAGGGACATGTTGGAAGAACATGACAACATGGGTTGCACTGGGTCCAAATCTTGCTCCAGTCACCCCCTTTCACCCTTCACCACTGTCAGAGCAATGTCTCTGGAGGAGGGAAGTTGCTAGACATATCTGCCAGTAGATTTATTATTTTGACAGTCATGGTGAAAATCCAAGACATCTGAAAGCACTTCAGCTGCTTCTGTAGAAATGTAGAATTGTTCTTGCAATAGTTTTAAGAAAGCATTTCTGTGGAGGTTTTAACAATATTCAAATCTATTTATATTTGGTCACATACACTGGTTTCCCACAGGTTTTATTTTCCCTATTCTGACTGGAAGTCAGCTTCATTTGGTAGCAAGCAAGGTGCTCAAAGTATTATAAACATGTATACAAAAATGTATACAAATCAAAAGCCAATAGCCATTGCTTTATGTGTTTTTGCGAGAAATTATCTTAAGAGAAGAAAATTTCACAATTCATCATTTTTTTACAAATCAATGAATGGAATGTATCTTGAATTGTTTTTAAACTATGTATCTTTTCAATACAGATCTTTCAACACAATCTTTGTTTTTCCTCTGTTTGATAATAACAGGCTGCTTTTAGAAAAGTGAAATAATAATAATAATTATTATTTCTAACCCGCCTCCATCTCCCCAAAGGGGACTCGGGGCGGCTAACATGAGGCCAAGCCCAAAAAACAATAAAACACAGTTGAACATAACACAGCAAAAGAAGAAAACAAAATCATAACAAAATATATAAAATGACAAATAAGATGAACAATATAACAACACATAATAAGGTCATCACTGCGGGCGGGCCAGATGTCTAGGATAAAATGTTAGAAAGGATAAAACCCTGTGTAACCTTAATTTATATGCTGCAAGCCAAACAGCATAAGGCTATAGTAGAAGTCAATCTTTATTTATGCGGGCTTGTGAAATTGTGGCTGTTCTCATGGGCTCATTTTAATATTTTAATAACTTTTTTATATAGGCATGCATTTAGGTGTGATATATGGCTAGTTTTGAAGAATATGACTCCACGAGTATTTATATGGAGATGCCTTTTTTTGACAATGAGTATCCTCTTCTGCTAACAAATCCTAATTTAACAAAAGGACCATTATGATGGGACCCAAATAATTTTGTTTAAAAATTGCTTGCAGGCAGAATACCACTTTGAATACACTGAGTGTGATAGCACCGGATCCAGATGGAGGGTAGCAGTCCCAAATCCAGATGTGGAATGTTCTGGGTTACCTGATCCTGTCAAAGGAAAAGAATGCAGTATGTCTTCACATTTTATTTCATCAAAAATGTTACATGCAAATTGCCTGTTCTTGTCCTTCATGTATGTAAGTACGACTTAGGATACATCTACACTGTATAATTAAAGCAATTTGACACAATTGCTCAATGCAATGAAATCATGGGAAGTGTAGTTTTGCAAGGTATTTAGACCTCTCTGCCAAAGAATGCTGGTGTCTCAGGAACTATAACTCCCGTTATTCCATAAGAGTGAGCCATAGCAGTTACAGTGGTGTTAAACTGCACTAGTTTTACCACATAGATTCACTTTGTGGCTGCAATACTCATATACTTGAGAGCAAGCTTAATTGACCTAATCGTGGGAAACCTGAGTAGGTTTGCACTGTTGATATCTACTAGTCAGGTTGATATATACATTCTGTGCCCTTTCTTGCTCCTTAAAAATAATGTTGTTATTCAATGTTTAAACCTATGGCCTAAACTATGCCTTTTCTTTCTACCAGAGTCAGACAATCTTAATCAGTTCAAGGGCCAAGCATACACTTGCCTACAGTGGGTAGAGACACCCTACTACTAGTATTTTGCCCCAAATGTAATGACATAGACACTATTTTCTCTTTCTTTCTCTCCATCTCACACAAATACCACACTCCCAGTCTTCAATCAAACCTTTTCATGGTTTTCATTGGGAACAATGGAACCTCGTAGGTAGGAGGGAAAGAGGAACAGTTTTTCCTCTCCTCTGCAGCATCATGCTTCTATGTTACATTTTTATAAAGCCTCATTAGACACCAACAGAGCTGTTTTAGAAGCGTAATTACAAGGCTTGGTTAGGTTTGTCATAATGGTCCAAAATTTGTATTAAATTCATATTAAAATGACTTTAGAAATGGTTTTGAAGGGATGTAAGCAACCCGGAAGTGAAGTTGGCAATTCGAAGCCATGGCCTGCCATATTCGGAAAGAAATCGGCTTTTTAAAAAAAACCAAACATACTCACCACCAGCCAGCTCCCTCTCTGACAGCTGGTTCCATCTCTCGGGGGTTGGGGAGTGGAGCCAGGGAAAGCGTGCCGGATCGGGACCTGGGAGAGCTGAAGGAGGTGCTTCTCCTCCTCCTTCTCCAATGCCTTGAGCCTCTTCTGCCCCAAGCACTATGGCTTGAGAGGCTCTCTGGCTCCTCTCTCTGGGGAAGCCCAGCCTTGAGACAGAGGCAGAAACCTGTGACAAGAAAGGCTCCCTCACATCATTGCACCATGTGCCCTTCTTTCTAGTCTAGCCATCCAAACTTGAGGAATCCTCCAATCTAGCCAAACATGAGGAATTCCCTCCAGATCCCGCCCCCTGGGTTGCAATCCGTGTTAGCCTTAACACGGATTGCAACCCAGGGGCCGAGATCTGGGGGCAATTTCCTCCAGATCCTGCCCCCTGGGTTGCAATCCGCATTAGCTTTAACACAGATTGCAACCCAGGGGCCGAGATCTGGGGCCATAGTGCTTGGGGCAGAAGAGGCTCAAGGCATTGGAGGAAGAGGAGGAGGAGAAGCGCCTCAGCCCGCCAGCATGGCTCCTCCCATGACTCCGCGTCCTTCAGCTCTCCCAGGTCCCAGTCTGGTGTGCTTTCCCCGCCTCCGCTCCCCAGCCCCCGAGAGATGGAACCAGGTGTCAGAGAGGGAGCTGACTGGCAGTTAGTCTGGTTTTTTTTTGCTTGACGCCAGTTTGAGGCTGATTTCTTCCCACCTTGGGAAGAAGGGAAGAAATCATCGTCCAAACTGTGTTAAACATGCCTGTCCACCATTGATGAAGCCATTCCGAAGTTTGTTAATTTTTACGAATTCATTTCAAAATTTTCCCGGAAATGTTCGTAAGTCAATCAAATTCGAAGCTCTAGTGCCCTCTACATCTGCAGCGAGTTTTGGACCATTTTTTTCTTGATCAACCAGGCCTACTAATTACAGTTGTACATTGAGAGAAAGCATTTCAGAGGTTCATATATTTGAGGAGATTCATACTGCGTCTCCAAGATAACAGCTCGCCAGAAAATGTTCCTCATGTTAGAAGCAGGCTTTAAAAAGATTTCAATGACACTAACATAGGCTGTCTAAAAACCTCACTGGATGAGAGGAAGGGAAGCCCCTTATCTCTAGATTATCATTGAGATAAGGCTAGGAGGAAGCTGGCAGACTGGATATGGACCCACTATTAACCACATTAGCCCACAGCCTTATATACTCCTTATATTGCCACCTAATGCAGACTAATCAGTAGTGTTTTCTTAATCAAAGCTTGATGTTAATGCAACCATACAGCTAATGGGTAAGTGTGCACATTGAAATGCTAAATGACTCTCACTTTCTGTTCTTTGTTAAGTATGAGTGTGCATTCACCTGAGCAATGTAATACTCAAAGGCAATTTGTTTCTCACATAAAACAGGTAATCCCCAGTAAGGGCTGCTTCACATGTGGAAGAGAGATAAATCTGTTTTCGCTACAGATAATAACAAAGGGTTGCAGTTTCCTCTGAAATTGCACCTGTATGATACAAGTGTTTGTGTGCATAAACATAGATAAGCGACTCCCATATCCGCTGGACTGCTATTTGCTGTTTATCCAAAATATCTCTCTCTTGCTGTTCCAGCATGGGCTGAAGTCTTTGATTTCAACAGGGCTCACTTTTTATTTGTGGCTTCACGTATTCATGCTAAGTCCAGGAATGTGTCCCTTTAGATATGGGTGTGTGTATAATACTGTATAGCACCTGAGGCTGCCTTTAATGTACCTGTATAATGCCACAAGGTGGCCTTTAGATGTAACTGTTTAATGCAAAGTTTTAAAAACACATTTGTTCTATTATATGCTAACATATGGAGACACAGATATAAGTGCTGGGCAGCTGTGTCGGATTGGATGAGGGCGAACAAATTGAAATTGAATCCAGACAAGACAGAGGTCCTCCTGGTCAGTCAAAAGACCAAACAGGCATAGGGATACAGCCTGAGCTGAATGGGGTTACACTTCCCCTGAAGACACAGGCTTGCAGCTTGGGAGTGGTCCTAGATTCATCGCTGAGCATGGAATCCCAGGTTTTGGTGATGGCTAGGGGGCCTTATGCACAATTAAAAGTTGTGTGCCAGCTGCACCCGTACCTTGGGAAGTCTGACTTGGCCACTGTGGTCCATGTGGTACATCCCAAATAGATTACTGCAATGCGCTCTACGTGGGGTTGCCTTTGAAGACTGTTTGGAAGCTTCAGTTAATCCAATGGGCGGCAACCAGATTGCTCACTGGAGTGACATACCACCCCCATGTTACATCAGCTTCACTGGCTGTCAGTCTGCTACAGAGCACATTTCAAAGTGCTGGCTTTAGCCTATAAAGCCCTAAATGATTCTGGCCCAGGTTACTTCTCCAAAAGTATCTCCCTCTCTTATCCACCTCAGAGGTTAAGATCATTGGGGGAGGCCCTGCTCTCAATCCCACCACCTTCGCAAGCACGATTGGTGAGGATGAGAGACAGGGCCTTCTCAGTGGTGCCCCCCTCTCTGTGGAACTCCCTCCCTAATGAAATCAGATTAGCCCCCTCCCTCCTATCCTTTAAGAAAAAACTTAAAACATGGTTGTGGGACCAAGCATTGAGCAGCAGACACAGCGATAATAATAATAATGTAAATGACTTATATGATGGACAATGGACAGACCTCAGATCATGACTTTGGATTTATGTAATTTTAAATAGATGTTTTATAATTGGTGTTTTTAACTATTTGTTTTAATTGTTATGATAATTGTTGTGTTTGGCATCTAATGGTTGCCGGTTGTGAGCTCCCCTGAGGCCCCACCCCCTCGGGGTGTGTGTGTGTGTGTGAGAGAGAGAAGGATGTGATATAAATGTTTGAAATAAATAAATAAATAGTTAAAATTATGGCTTCTTTTTGGCCTTAAAGCCTTAACATTCTTAGACTGAGTAAGCAAATGTTTCTTATGTAAATAGCAAAGCAATTACAATTTTGAGTTTAACGAGGCAGTTAGCAGAAAGAGGATCTTTCCAGTTTTTACATGTTGGCCTTTTCTCTCAAAATTATGTGTATTTAGCTCTAGTATTGCTATTTTAAGGTGCCAGACAAGTCAAACTTGTTTCCTTGGATTCTTTAAAAAAAATGTCTTCTAAAATATGCAAAAATTTGAAAAGCAATACAAAAATAGCTTCATGTTGTTCCAGGACAGCTATAATTAGTTCACATCTAAAGCCTAAATGTGAACTTTGGATGTCACAATTCAGCTTATCATGTGTTTAGAATTTGTAAGACTTTCACAATTTTCTTTTTTATATGGTATCTGTTCTCCTTTTGGTTTTATATGGATGACTGCTGGATCGCAATTTTATTTCTTGCTTTGGTAGATCATGTTTTGATCATTATGATTGAGTTTTATTACTAGCCAAAAGGTGGGAATGGTATGTATATGTATATTAAAATAAATGGTTAACGGAATATGGTTACAGGATTTCAGATACATTTGATATTCATGCATATTTTTCGTACTAAGATGGACAATCTTGTCCAATATTGCCTTTGTTCTCCATGAATAGGATTCCTCATTAAATGGATAATATTTTTGCTTTATACAATTCTTTATTTTCCTCTACATAGGTGAGCCAGTGTCTGTATTTGTATGTATTTTGATCTTATTTAATTGACATTATTTGTGTAACTGAACTGGCTCCTATAAATATTTAATATGAGACTCTTAGCTATTGCTCTATAAAACATTAAATCACCAAGTAGTAAGAAAAAGGCTAATGGGGTTATTTTTGGTGTTGATTTTGCTGAGCTATCTGTGCAGCTTTCACTATCAGCCTCATACTTTGATTCACAGATTGTGTCAACTGTTAAAGGTAATTTTTCACAAACCCTAGTATTTTCAAAATCCTTGAAACCTGGGAGTAGCACACTGTTGGATCTGTATCATCTTTTAGAATGCGAGGGTGAGAAAGATCCTGTTTATTTTTCTGTGACAGGAATATGAGTTTAGTAAAGAAGCAGTACTTCAATTTTAGATAATTACTGCTCAAAGTTGATATCCAAAGACTAATACCGGTTGTTGATTGCTAATCCCTTGCAAGTTTCTAAGGGGGGGGGGGAGAATTCTGGTCAATAAGCAAAAATATTATGCTAGTCTCTGGCACATTGGGGAAAAAGTGGTTGCCAGTCCCCTGCCACACTTAACCTGAGAAGCACTCTCTTGGGTAAACTCTTGGCATCATTCTCCACCAACCCTGGAAATTCAGACCTATTTTCTGCAGTACCACCAAGACTACATAATAACTTCTTTATCTTAACAGTGCAATGGGGTGTGACAGTGTTTACTGTAGGTAACCAACTACAATTGTTTTTACAATCCTATCATCCTGAAATATGGCTATCAATGATCATTCACTACTGAACCCCAGTTGGAATATAATAAGAAATCTGGATTCAGACAGAACCCTGTCCAATCTAGCATCTTGTTTCACATAGTACTCATCCATATGTTCATAGGAAACTCATAAACAAGCTGTCATAGACAATGCATGGTCACTGTGGACCACTGAGGGTGAGAACCCTTTCTCACCATTATTCGTCATCTCCAGCATCTGGTATTCACAAGTATGATGCCTCTAGGGCAGTGGTTCCCAGCCTATGTTTCCCCTGGTGTTTTGGCCTACAACTCCCAGAAATCCCAGCCTGTTTACCAGCTGTTAGGATTTCTGGGAGTTGAAGGCTAAAACATCTGAAGACCTACAGGTTGAGAACCTCTGCTCTAGGGTAACACTGCCAGCTGATGGCTGCAGTGTCATTGGAGTAATGATTCTGTTCTAGCTTTGGCCTGAACTTTCCAGAAATAGGTTGAATCCTAACTTCCAAATTTGTTTTGTTTTGTAAAGTTCAGACTAAAACCCAGATTCATCAGGCCAGTTGTAGCACAGTGACCAGCTGCTACTGCGGTGAAAGATAGTTCCAAAACAATGACACTTACTGGAAAGGTCAGGTCCTGAAGCAGCAAAGATGAGATCACGCTGTGCTTTTCAGGACCTTGGACAGATCACTACCCACTGTAATCTGTAGAGGAGAGCTCTTGTCTCAGCAAGACACCAAGGCTTTCTGTACAGTGTCTGGCCCAATTAATCCACATCCTCCATGGAACTTTTGTTAAAGAACAGTGGACAGACTCTAAACTTCTGAATCTTGAGGTGTTGGATGGTGAGGATTTTGACAGCCCCATGTCCCCTGGTGTAGGACAGTACTTCAATGAATGACGCCTCCTTCCTTTTGGAGTTCCTGTTTTCTTACAAATCCAAAGAAGATCTAATTTATTCATTTGCTCAGTAGACTTTGGTGAGGAGCCTGGTGAAAATCTTTTGATGATCCAACTACACATGCCTACCTGTATTTCTATGTGATTTCCTTTGGGGCCTGAACTGATTTGTCAGAGTCCTTTTAAAAAATAAGATTCAATTGAGGTAGACAATATAATGAGACTGCTTGAATAAAGGAGTAAAATGACCGTGAATAATTAATTTTACCAAAGAAGCATAATAGAAGTGATTTTGACTGGATATGTGAGATCAGGAAGCAATACTTTATGTTAACAGTAGCTCATTTTTGGATTCTGCTTCCATTTGACTGCTTCGGATAGATATCAAAGACCCATTTAAATCTGGGATTTTCTTTACTTTGTGATATTTCCTGGCATGCTTGTGGTAAACTGCACTGACTGCCTATTGAGCACCGGATCGCCTTCAAAGTGTTGGTTCTTACCTTTAAGGCCTTATACGGCCTGGGGCCAGCGTATCTGAGGGACCGTCTTACTCCATATTGCCCGTCGAGATCACTACGGTCTGAGGTTGCCAACCTCTTGGAGGTACCATCTATAAAGTCAGCGTATCTGACATCTACCCGCTGGAGGGCGTTCTCTGTTATAGCCCCCACGCTATGGAACACCCTCCCGGCCGAAACCAGGGCCTTGAGGGACCTACTTCCGTTTAGACGGGCCTGCAAAACCTACCTGTTTAAGCAGGCCTTCGGTGAGTAGCCCCGTACACCCCCCTGCTTCATGTTGCTGCATCTGCTGCTGTTATGGTTTTAATGCTATGGTTGTAATGCTGTTGTTTTAATGCTATTGTTGCTGTTTTTTAATCTGTTTCATTTTTAACCCTTTGTTGTATGCATTGGCTCTTGTGAGCCGCCGCGAGCCCCTGGGAGTCGGCGGCATAGAAGCCCCAATAATAAATAAATAAATAAACTATTCTGCTATCATAATGATTAAACATAGTGCTTCATAGTGTTTAAAGTCTATCTCTAGGCAAAGAAAACATGGAATTTAATACTGGAGAAAATATGCATTACCTTAACATTGCATCATTCTATTTAAAATAAATAATCGGGTTGAAAGAGGGACTATTTTTGAACAGTGAATATTTATTTATTATTTATTTACTATATTTGTATACCACCCCCCTCTGCCTGGAGGTGACTCAATGCCGTTTACAGTTGGCAATCAATGCCCCCAAAAATAAAAAAACAGTCAAAAACATTACATATAATATAAACCATATAGAAACAATAAATTTAACAACAATTTAAACCATTAATCTCACAATTAAAATCATTTTCCGTCGCATCGTCCAATTGTTCTATGAGTCTCAATCAGTTATACTGTGTTTGCAAATGCTTCTCAAACAGCCAGGTTTTAACTCTCTTTCGAAATATTAGGAGGGAGGGGCAGATCTAATATACCTAGGGAGAGTGTTGCATAGCCGGGGGGGGGGGGGTGTCACCACTGAGAAGGCCTCGTTTCTCGTTCCTGCCAATCGGATCTGCAAAGAAGGTGGGACCGAGAACAGGGACTATCCAGACAATCTTAAGCACCTAGATCAGGGGTGCTCACACTTTTTCAGCATGCGAGCTACTCTTAAAGCAACCAAGTCCAAAAGATCTACCTGCCCCCACCCCCGCTCGCTCCCGCCGCCCCCGTGTGCACCCGCCGCCGCACGCTCTTGCCACCGCACATGCTCCTGCTGCTGTTTTCCGCACACGCAGCACTTCTTCCGCCTGCGGGGCATTGCAGGAAGGAGAAAGCATGAGGCTGGGCATCCAGAGGGAGCGCTCCGCCCTGCCTGTCTCGCCGGCAGCGGAGGCTGCACAGCTGCTTCTGGACGAGAAAGAGACAGGACGCTCCCTCCAGAGGCCCCACCTCATGCTTCCTTCTTCCTGCAATGCCCCGCAGGCGAAAGAAGCACCGTGAGAGCGGAAGCCAGCAGCAGGAGCGCACGTGTGCGCAGGGTGTGCGCGCGCATGGCAGGAGTGCCCCATCCGGCTGGTGAGGCCCGAAGATCACCTGGAAGAGGGCCGAAGATCTACTAGTAGCTCTCGAGCTACCTAATGAGCACCCCTGACCTAGATGGTTCATAGGGAGATTAATACCAGATTAATCAATCTCTTATCCCAGGAATTTTCAAATTGTGTTCTTCTGAGTAATTCAGAATAAAGAGACATCACAACATACAATCTTCTTGGATGGGGCAGCTTGTTGAACTTTGCCAAGTGTCTCCTAAAATGTAAATTTGGAAGGTACCATTGGTGCATATTCCTCAGGACATCCCATCTCTCAACAGCTTTAATAATAATAATAATAATAATTTATTACTCATCTCTCCTTGTGACTTGAGGTGGGGTACAACATAAGCAAGGTGAAACAAAGCACTATTAAAATACATATCTGTCAGGGGTACTTTGAATGTGTGTTTCATGTATGGCCAGAGTGGACTAGATGACCCATGCATTCTCCTCCAAATCTATGATTCCTTATAACAAACACACATAGGTAAAATGCAACTTAATTTTACCAATAAAATGCAGGTTAACATTCACAAGTTGAAATTGGTTGGGTAAACCTGCTGGAAGAGATATGTCTTGTATTCTGACAGCTGATTTTGCTATCAGAGCTCTTTTGGCAGGTCATTCCACAGTCTTGGCGTGGCTGATGAAAAGGTCCTCTGCGGGAAGGTTACCAGTCAGATTCTTGCTGGTTGGAGTAGCCACCCCTTGAAGTGTCAAGGGCAGATAGTATGGGAGACCTCAATCCTTGTAGAGCAGGGGTGCTCATTGGGTAGCTCAGGAGCTACTAGTAGATCTTCGGCCCTCTTCCAGGTGATCTTCGGGCCTCACCAGCCGGATGGGGCGCTCCTGCCATGTGCGCACACACCCTGCGTGCACGTGCGCTCCTGCTGCTGGCTTCCGCTCTTGCGGTGCTTCTTTCACCTGCGGGGCATTGCAGGAAGGAGAAAACACGAGGCGGGGCCTCTGGAGGGAGCGCCCTGCCCCTCTCTCGTCCAGAAGCAGCTGTGCAGCCTCCGTTGCCAGCGAGACAGGCAGGGCGGAGCGCTCCCTCTGGATGCCCCACCTCGTGTTTTCCTCTTTCCTGCAATGCCCCGCAGGCGGAAGAAGTGCTGCGCGGGTGGAAAACAGCAGCAGGAGCACGTGCGGTGGCAAGAGCGCACAGCGGCGGGAGCGCGCAGGAGCGCATGGCGGCGGGGGCAGGTAGATCTTTTGGACTTCGTTGCTTTAAGAGTAGCTTGCATGCTGAAAAAGTGTGAGCACCCCTGATGTAGAGTTTTAAAGGTCAAAACCACACTTTGTACTTTGCCTGGAAACTAATTCGTAGCTAGTGGATTGACTTTAATATTTGTGTAATATGTCACTACTGGGTGTTCCTACAACTAGTCTGGCTTCTGTGTTTTGAACTAATTGGAGTTTCTGAACTTGGTACATGTAAAGCACATTGCAGAACTCCTACCTTGAGGTTACCAGCACATGCACTACCATATTTAGGTTCTGGGATTCTAAGATGGTGTGCAGATGGCACATCAGCCAAGACATCTACATGAATTGATATTTGAAGAGATGGATCCAGGAACACTTCAAAGCTGTGGACATAGCATTTCAGGGGGTGTGTAACCCCATACAGGACTTGTTAACATACCTCCATCCACAGATTAGGACCCTTGATGGCAAGCACCTTTATTTTGTTTGGATTCAGCTGTGAACCTGCTAAGCTAAGAGCATGGGAATCATGCTTCACAAAATTTCACTGTTCAAAGGAAATAAATCAGCATTGAAAGAGTTCCCTGGTGATATAGGATACATGCTCATACATTAAATCAAGTTGCCAAGCTGTCCTGGATGTCAAAACCGATTCATTTTGCCATTAGGAACACTCAGCCTCAGATTGAACCAAGCAAGCAGCTGGCATCCTCAGAGCTACGGAGTCTCATATTACTCATGAGAAATGTGCATCGTGTTGAGGAAAGGGCAGAGCCTGTGGAACATGGAAATAGTTGGATATGGTATAGAATGATGGTAATGAAACAGCAATGAATTTTGCCTGTGGTATTGAAGGGCCATGGGGATGTACCAGTCTAGGCTTTCCTTTATAATATACCCATCGGAACATAATACTTGTTTTATACTGTGTTGTAAAAACACTGTCAACTTATATGCCTGTGTTTCTTATAAGTTAACAGTGTTTTTACACCTGTAGCATAGGCATGAATAGCTACATAAAATGACATGTGCATCATTTAAGGTATGCATGGCTCAAACCTGATAGTTGGGTTTGGTTACAGTAAACAAATGTTGTATTTCTCCAGTACAGGCTGAGCATCCCTTATCCAGAATTCTGAAATCCAAAACACTTCAAAATCCATATGGTTGACTGACATAGTGACAGCTTTGCTTTCTAATGGGTCAGTGCACACAGACTTTGATTCATGCACAAAACCATATAAATATGTTTAATGTCTTTCCGTAGAAGAATCATACATGATTTTTGTGTTTAGATATCTCCAATATATCTCATTGTGTGTGTGTGTGTGTGTGTGTGTGTGTGTATACACGTGTGTATACACGTGCAAACACAAAAACTAGAAATCTAAAACACTTCTGGTCCCAACCATTTTAGGTAAGGAATACTCAGCCTGTCCTCAGAAAGAATTGATCCTTTTTGCTATGAGGCCAAATGATTGTTTACAGATTAGTAAACTACCATAAGTAATGTATAGCCAAAACATTGCACAAGATTGCTATAAGTATCCATTTTGAACAGAAAGGAAAAAAAATACCTTTTTCATTTTTTAATGCATATGAGATATCTGGGCAATGCATAATTCAGGAGTGGTAACCTTATGAAAAATTGTGTTTGGGTTTCTTGCTAAAAGTAACAATTTTTCCCTCCATGAGGATTAGAAGCAGTGAGTACATATGTATGAGGGGGTGGAGAAATCAGATCAGTTCATTTACATTGCTAGAAATGTTGCCACTATTTGTGTTGATGAATTGCATTCACTGTTTCCTTTAAAGAACAATTATAATCTCTAATGAATGAATTACCAGTGCCATTAATCTGTTCTAAATGTCTGTCTTCTCAGCTTTTTCATGTGCGTCTGGGGAATATCTAGAAATGAAGAACCAGGTGTGCAGTAAATGTGCTGAAGGCACCTACTCTTTGGGAAGTGGGATCAAATTTGATGAATGGGATTATCTGCCTGCTGGATTCTCCAATGTAGCAACTTATATGGACACAGCCATTGGATCAGTTGAGAGTAAAGCAGATAGCTGTGGCAAGTAAGGACCTTCTCGGTTGTATTGAAGATACAATTGTAGTTAGATAACCATTTTAAACAGAAAGATTCTACATTTATATACTCCCAAAATTTTATTTACAATTGAAGAAAGTTGGTTACCATCTTAATATCCCTCAGATCTGAACAGCTGAATATCGCTCCCTTGTTCCTAAGTAAATAGAATAATGAGGATTCCCATTAATCCAGGGTGAGTTTTACCATCAGTGCTTTCACTATTAGAGCTCTCCTAACTGGAAGTGCTAATAAGAAACATCAGTCTACCATTTTCCTACCTGGAAGTCTCCAGAAACCTCTATTGTTTTATGAGCCTACTAAAATTGACAATTTCTACTTCTGCTGCATGTTGTGGTGTGCTTTTAAGTCATTTCCAGTTTATGACAATGCTAAAATAGGTTTTCCTCAGCAATATTTTTTCAGAGCTTTGCCCTTGCCAGTGAGAGATGTGAATTGCCCAGTGGATTTCTATGGACAAGCAGGGATTTGATCTGGGGTGTCTATATTACACCATGTTAGCTATCATGATTTTATAGGGGTTTCTTGTCATGATTAATTGCAGGGAGGTTTGCCATTACATTCTTTGTAGACTGAGACCGTGTGGTTTGCCCAAGGATACCCTGTAGACTTCCAAGACTGAGTGGTAGATTCGAGCTCAGGTTTTCTAAAATCTTAGACCAAAACTCAAGCCATTTAACTCCCCAGGCTGCCATATATCAATGGATACTTTCTTATCATTATGAAATTCTAGCTGTCATGAATCTTGCTCTAGAAAAAAACAAGAGATTAATGAGAATATCATATATATATATATATATATATATATATATATATATATATATAAAGTTTACTGATTTTTAAAAATCCCCAGCAACTTGCTAAATTGGGCTTAAAGATGCCTCAAGTTTCCTGCCTTATAAAACAATCCTTGTTTTGTTAATTTTTGTTTAGGTCTTCATGGACTCCTCGTGGGAATTACATTGAATCAAATAGAGATGACTGCACTGTCTCCTTGATCTACACCGTACACCTGAAGAAGTCTGGTTCTGTCATCTTTGAATACCAGTATATTGACAACAACATCTTCTTTGAGTTTTTTGTAAGGCAAATCCCTATACTATTGAGACAGTCAATTGATTTCTTCCAATCCAGTACTGTTATCTCAGTTTTGATAGCAATCCCCCAAGGTCTCAAATGTTTATAGGCTTTGCCATATTGAATCCTATTCAACTTCATAAATGAGACATATGCAAGACTTCTAGATAATTAACAGTCAGATCTACAATCAAGTTAAGGCAAATGGCTTAGACTTCAACTTACTAAAGATATATTCACACTTGAGTATAGTATTATCTGTAGCTTAATTCAAAGGCTTAATGGATCCACTGTAGCTTCAAAAATGTGAGCCAGGGAGCATATGGCCAAGCTGGGGTTCCATGAAGGGTTTGGTTGTTGTAACTGGCCCCTCTTTATGTCATCCAGCAGGTCACAGAGCTCAACATTGGCTCATCCTAACTGTCACCAGTTCATCATACTCATCCCTCCATTACAATTTGGCTGTTTTTGTTTTCTTGGTATTTTGGGATTGTTCACCCACTGCATGCTTTCCTTTATTGCTGCATATCAGATTGGATGGATATGTTTCTTAAGTGCTCCTTTGCCCCTGGCTGTATTGAGCTGAAGGAGATGAGGTGGGTGGCGTCAAAGCAATGTGATATTTCAGTAGATGTGAGGATTGTTTCTACATACTTCCCGTGAGAGTCAAAGCAGAATTTGACAGCACAAGAAACAGGAACCAACCCCATCCTTCAGCAGTGCCTATGAGGGCCCATATCTTGACCTGTCTAAGTTTCTGTTTCTGGCACTGCCCTGATATTAGAATTTTTCAAAATCAGAGTTGACATATCCTAGTTGCACACATTGACAGAACCGTTGTACATAAATATCACAAAATCTTTTGAGTGGCTGGAGTCCCTAATATATGTTATCTTCTGCTGTCCCTATGAATGCTGTGTAGGTGATAAGAGCCAATGAGATAGGACTTCCATTGGTGTCTCAAAATGAATCTATGATAGAATTTTTTCATCTTTCCTCACTGACTTTCCTTCTTTATGTAAGGAATGAATCATCATTCCTTGCATTATGTGAAACCCTGAGTGGCTGCTGCCACATTGGAGCTTTGCTCTTAATTAACATTTACGGGCTGCTTGGAGACACTGTGATGATGAACTGTATTAATCATGAAGCTTTGAAATTGTTTGCAAGCCATGAAAACTATCATGCTGTCCACAGTATCTTCCTTCTATTAATTCAATACCATTTATAACATTTTACTAACAGGACAGTTCCTGCTCTAATAGGAAACTAGTTTCATTTCCTCCTCCCTGTTGCACCTCAGGCAGGAATTACTCCTCTGGAATCACACACACCAGACAGTGCTTGAAAAACTAGTTCTTTTATTGAAGCAAAATATAGTTCCAGTAAAAAGGTTAAAAAGGAAGTAAAGGCAAATCAATGATAAACAGTCCAGCAAAGTCAATCAGTTCAGAAACAAAAACATAAAGCTGTTATAACCAATAACTGAAGCAAAGGTAAAATAAGGCAACCCAATTATCCCAAGACAAGGAAACCAAGGAACAAGGTACTAGGCAATCCAAAATCCATGTGCTAGGAACAAGGTTTCTTGAACGTGATGTCTATTCTAAACGAAGCCTGTTTTTCCACTTTAAATAGGAAACAAAACTGCTTTTGTTTTTCTAGCTTTCTGTCTGATTCTTTAGCTCCTACGCTGACCTTGAGCAAGCTGTCTTCTCTCACAGAAATCCACCCTGCGATCTATCTCCAAATCTGCCCCCGCTGACTTGTTAAACTTCCCACCTGTTACTTTATTAGGAAGCAAAACTTCTGTTTCCTTGACCAAAGAATTCTCATCTACAGAGGCACTGGGAACCACAACTTCATTTTGCACATTTAATTCCCTGTCAGAATCCCCATTGAAACCAGCATCATGAGCTTGAGAACCAGGCTGAAACACCACACTCCCCAACAGCCATACTTGCTTGTTGGATTCCTGTGGAGGAAGACACAGGTGATTCTAGTACAGTGACATGAATTTCCTTTCAGCTACATATAATTCTTAGATGCATGGCTAGGCACCAATTGATTTTTCTCTCACAGAAAACCGAAAGCTTTGGCTGACTCAGTATTAGGCCCAAAATCACTTCCAGACTATAATTTACTTGGATCAAAACATTCTTGTCAGCATTCCATCTCCAGACATATTGTTATGACCTCTTAAGGACAAACTTGTGTAATGTAGTGGTTAGAATACGATGAGTTAGTGAGCGTTAAGACAGGAAAGCATTTTAGAGTTTGGTGACCAATGATTGAATGTACTTTACTAGATTCCTTGGTTTATTAATAGACAACGGGCCACTTTGTCTTTGTTGTCCATCAAGCCCCAGGTTAAAATGTTGCCTCAGCCACAAAAAACTAGGGGAGTTTAGAAAGGTCTTTAACCACATCTCCATGTGTAACCATGTGTAACCAGAACATACGAGTCTCATCTGATTTTGGAAGCTGGTTAACACTTGTTCAGGAGTTGACCAAGTAACATCATTGATCTCTAGGTATATTTGGGGTGGCTCAATATAAAGTCAGCTTCCTAAGTCTCTAAGTTGCTCATTTGAAAGTGGATGGGCTTTCTATGAATCAGCTTCTAGACACAGCAGTTGCTCAAGACACACCTATGTGCACAAAGTTTCAATTCCATTTCAGTCAGCTTTTCAGTAAGGTGGATGGTGGCCATCTTCATTTTGGCTCAGGCTGGTTGACCAGAATAAATACTGACTTTACTTGCTTAACACCCACTCCCATCACAGTTTAGGGCTCACTTCTGGAATTGCTGTCTCCTTCCTCCACACACTTAACTGATTTCTTATTAGGTGTGAATTTTTTAAAATCGGGTATTCTGGACATGCTGCTCATTTAGGTTCACTCCTACTTTCAACATTCTATGAGCTCTACTTAGTGGGTTCAGGGGTTATTTCTCCAAGCTGAGACCTACATCAGTCCCTCTCTTAGTCTGGCAAAAACTCAAAATTTACTTATTGCTTGTTGAGTTGGGTTTCTTTTTGGAAAAGCAAGTATCTACATGGGTGCAAGGTGACTAGCATGCCTTATTTTAATCGCTCCCGCAGCAGACTTAAAAAATTTCAATAACTTTCAACCACATGCAGGCTAATCTACCTCATAAGATTATTGCATGATAAAGCATGTTAAGTATCTTTAACATTATGATATGCTCTATAATTATTTAAAAGTTTGTACAGTGTCATGTTAACAAGAAACTGTCAAATTGATTCTGAAGGCTGTAGAGTAAATAATTGTAGTTTCCATGTTGTGAGCTACTCATGGCTGGAAGGACTCACAAGCTCTAAATCAGGGTTTCTTTCTAACAAGGTTTTCCCTCCATCAGGTTGGTACAAAAGGGGTACTTCATGAAGAAGTCATGCCCTTTTTACATCTCTCTCTCTCTCTCTCTCTCTCTCTCTGGCATTACTTCATGAATGAAGATTCTTAGGAAGGACGCATCCCATGCTTTCTACAAGTGCGTTGATGACTAAGGAGGTTGGATGTGTCCTTCGAGCCCGTGCAATGGATTTTTCTGGTGGAGCGCAGCATGCACAGAACTGGCCTCACCCTTTAAACCAAAGGTTCATCTGCTGTGGCCTAGCAAGCTTAGGACGGTGACAGTGAGGTCCTCAGGTAGTAGGTTTGATTTGAGTTTCCTTCTCTAGATGGTTGACCTTACAGGGTTAGACGAGCACCATCTGCCCGGGTTTGAAGTTAGAGTTTTCCTTCTCTTAGGATGGTTGCCAAAAGGCTAGAGGGCCCATCCTACCTGTTGACGCTCTTTGTCAGACCCTTCGGTTGTGACCTGTCTGACATGGGAGGCCCTACTGGTGGCTATGCCACCGCCAGCATAGCTCACAACTTCATTAGGGTATGCAAGCCTCTCTCCCGTGACAAGGGGGTGCCAATGGAGAGGCCTTTTTACATAGTTGAGCGATTAATCAGTAACTTCATGATAACTGGAATGTAGTAATAGATGGCCGAACATTATACATTTGTATGCATTTCTATAAATTATGTGTTTCTTTTTCTACATTTTAAAAAAATAAATCGGTTAAGTCAACATTTATGTGATGCAATCCATTATTGATTCAGGCACATTTAAACCTTAAAAAATCAACTTGTATCTGAAAGTGCTGAGAATCAACAAAAGAGAACTTTCTTTCCTTAAAATGCAAAAACATATGCTTTGGATATAAAACTTTTATCCAAAAGAGTCCTCAATCCCAAGCAATGTAATATCCATGTTTTAGTGTTTTCTATGTTTTCAGATAACTCATAAATAAGGCTCAGTTATTTTTAAAAAAACAAAAAAACAAAAATTTAGCACATTCACACCTGTAGGAACTGTATCGAAGAATAGGCTGAAAATTAATCCTGATAAGACAGAGGTCTTCCAGGTCAGTTGCAGGTCTGACCATGGTATTGGGTGGCAACCTGTGCTGGACGGGGTTGCACTACCCCTGAAGTCACAGGTCCACAGCTGGACTCAGCGCTGTTGCTTGATGTGCAGGTGTTGGCAGTGGCTAGGAGGGCCTCTGCACAATTAAAACTCGCACGCCAGCTGCGACCATACCTTGTGAAGTTTGACTTGGCCACGGTGGTCCACACATTAGTTACCTCTAGACTGGACTATTGTAATGCACTCTACGTGGGGCTTCCCTTGAAAATGGCTCGGAAACTTCAATTGGCCCAACGTGCAGCAACCAGATTAATAACTGGAGCAAATTACAGGGAGCAGTCAACCCCCCTGTTTAAGGAGCTCCATTGGCTGCAGTTTATTTTCAGGTCCCAATTCAAGGTGCAGATCATCACTTACAAAACCCATCTACCTTCATGACCGCCTCTCCTCCCACATACCTGCCCGGTCCCTTCGTTCCTCGGGGAGGCCCTCCTTTCATCCCTTCCACTATCACAGACCCGACTCGTGGGAACGAGGGAGAGAGCCTTCTCCTCTGTGCCCCCCCACTTTGGAATGCATTGCCTAGCGAGATTAGGTTAGCCCCCACCTTGGAAACTTTTAAGGAGAACCTCAAGACATGGCTTTTCCATTGTGCTTTCGGAAAATGATCTCACATGTCCCTTGTCATTCTCCCCATGGGCGTCCTCACATTGCATTGTCTTAGAACCTCCTCTATACATTTGTTTTTATCCTATCTCATCCTTAGTTTTTTTATCTCTGTATTTGTACATATGGCCCGCTCCTTTTATTATTATTTTTGATTGTTTATTTTATTTGAAATGTTGTTTTATGTTTTTATGTTATTGTATTGATATGTATTTCTGGGCTTGGCCTCATGTAAGCCGCCTCGAGTCCCTTTTGGGGAGATGGTGTTGGGGTACAAATAAATATTATTATTTTGTTCTATAGGTGAAATTGTACTTATTTTACACCTTGCTGGCTGAGTGCTTTAGGTAGTGGAATGAGAAGGAATGGTTTTCCTCTCCCCAAAGTCCTCTAATGGCTCTCAGAATCTCCTTTGGAAAGTGAAGAGATCCTGCAGAGCAAATCTAGGGGTGCACATTGACCTGCAGGGAAGAGGAAGAGAAAGTAAATGTGACAGATCCATAGGATCCATAGGAATGTCAACTGATGTCTTATTAAAGCAGGGGCAGGCAATTGGGGTTCATTTGGGGACCAATTTCATGCTATGGAATCTGTTGGGAATTGATATTATTATTATTATTTTATTTTATTTGTTTGTTCATTTCCCTGAGGACCAATAACATTAAAAGACAACAAGACAATACAACAGTCAAAAGGGGTGGGGATCCTGGGCTGGAACAATCTGTTGGTCCCAGTGAACCATCAAAGGGTGGGAGCCTGGGGGTCTTATGGATAAAATATTGTTAGTTTTATGTTAAAAAGGATATGCAGGTGATGATGTGGTATAAGTCTCCACCTATGCATTCAGGATAGGCTGATCAAACATTTTCTATGGCCATAAATAGGATGATCTTGGGAAGTTTGGGGGTCTCAAAAATAACCCTGAATTTGCTGTGCCCACTCTTACATTAGAGAAAGGTACCTAGCATTTTTACTGTGTATAAAGCTGCTTGGCTGGCCATTTCTTTCCTCCAAAGATATGCTTGCATTATGAAGCTTCAGCTATATCTATGCGGGTTACCTCTCAGAGGCCTCCTACACCACTGTTGTAAGAACCTAGTGTATTATTATCACTCTCCTTAAATTCCTGCTGTTATAGAATAACCAGTCATTTTTTGTCTGCGCTGTTATTGAACAATTTTGCTATTTTCTCAAGCAGCGATTTGCTTGTGAGCAAAGTAAAATTGCCATGTAGGGGTGCAATCCATTTCAGATATAATCATGAAAAAATAACAAATGATAAAGCTATCTGGAGCTGTGCTTGCCAGGCTGCTAGTATGCATGAGGGCATATATCAAATTGAATTATATCAGTTAAATTTCTCTATTGTCTCCTTGTAACTGTTTTTCAAAGCCTGTTATACAGGTATGAATTTTCTTGTTGAATCCAGTAAAGATTATTTATTTATTTATTTCATTCGGCTTCTATGCCGCCACTCCCGGTGGGCTCGGGGCGGCTCACAATGCCAAGGGACACAGTATAAAAACAGCAACACAGTTTAAAAACAAACACAGATTTAAAAAGTCAAAACATCATTAAAATATCACAGTATACAGCAGCGGCTGTAGAACGACCTGGAGTGGAGGCAACTTCCGACAGGGGGGTGCATACCAATAGGACCTATCCGTGAAAGGCAAGCTTGAACAGGTGGGTCTTGCACGCCCGCCTGAAGGGAAGCAGGTCGCGAACTTAATCCAACATCTACCCACTTAATCCAACTGATTCACATCCTGCCACTGTCCAGGGATTTTCCACACAGCCATATAACCCAGAATATTAAGGCAGAAAACCTCACATTATCTGTTTTGAACTGGATTATCTTAAGTTCACACTGCCATATATTCCAGTTCAAAGCAGAACATGTGGGCTTTTATTCAGCTGTGTGGAAGGGGGCCCAGTTTCCTGGGGACAGTCCTGAATCATCATCTGCATTTCATTTGCTCAATTGCTTTACAAATGTTCCAGTTTCTGTCTCCCACTTTGTATTTGTCTTGCTTTCATTTCATCTGCCTTTCATTTTCTGGTGCCAATTCAAGGTACAGGTTCTTACCTATAAAGCCCTGAACGGTTTGGGACCCGCCTACCTATGTGACCGCATTTCTGTTACAAACCCATGCGATCTGGCCGATCATCTGGAGAGGCCCTGCTCTCGCCCCTTTCGCAAGTGCGATTGGTGGGGGTGAGGAAGAGGGCCTTCTCCGTGGTGGCCCCCTGACTGTGGAACTCACTCCCCAAGGATATCAGACAAGCCCCCACATTGGCAGTTTTTAGGCATTGATTATGCCTTCCCTGCATAAACAATGCCCTGCTCTGACCAATTTCTTGCAAAATATCCTCAGAAACACTTTAACTATCAGTTGGGTTGATCTCCCTACATTATCCTTTTTCTTCGTGGGCTCTGTGAATGCACACTTATGAAGACTGAGCACCAGAGCAGGTCCAACGGAAACTTTTCCAGTTTGAAAATTTCAAGTTTTGGCTGTAATCCTGCCCAGCCCTCGATTAATTTTTAATCTTGTAATTTCACAATCTTTTAAACACCCCCCTCCCTGCAGTTAGGAGTGGGAGTGGGTTGACAGGACGGTAGGTCGGTATGCTTTGTATTCATATATGCATTTATTGTATGTATGGGTAAGTGTGTATGTTTTGATATGGTCAAAATTGACTAATCAATAAAGAATTGTATTAACTCAGCAAAGCTACACTCCAAGTAGACATGCACAGAGTTGTCATATAGGGATCTAGCTTTCCCCACCTGGGATGGAGAATTCTTGGTTTGTGAAGCTTCCCTCTCCAGGTTCCATTTTCTCTTACAGCACAAGTGTCCCCCCCCCCCCCCCAGTCGGGAGAGGAACCATTGCACATACTTCTGATCACATTGCCTCTGTTCAAGATGACAAGCAGTATGAGAACCCAGTATGCAATGCAGCTGGCACTTGGAGGAACTTCTCTCTCAAACACTGCCTGATTGGGTCAATGAGCATAACATAAAACAGACACACAATCCAGCCAGCGCCTGGAAAAGCCCCTCTTTCAGGCACCCAGCTGAGTTATTTTCTCTATGCAGAGGACTACAACCTCATGTCTCAATCTGCAGAAGATTCTTTAAAAAGCGGTGTTAAGAATTGACTTGATGAAGTTTACTGCCTAGTGCCATCCTGCCATCCTGCCATTGGTCACAAGGGAGCTATTTGGACCCTGAGAACAATATGGCTCCCCACTTCTTTTCTGTATGCTGATTTGGGAGGAAATTTAACTTAGGGCACATCTACACTGATACTATAATGTAACTTGGAACTGGTTTTGCTACATGGATGACTGGATTAACTGGTCTGGAACTGGTATGAGGTCTGGTGGCTGATTACAGTAACCACACAATTTGGCCTCAAACCACTCTGCAGGCTTTCCCCCTTCCATTTCCATAGGACATATGGTGTTGTTTATTTGTTTGTTTGTTTATTTATTTATTGTGTTAGAAGTGAGTTGAAGGTACAGTTAAGATGCATTTAAAAACCCAAACAAAGTTTCAAAAAAGAACTTGGCATTATGCTAAATGTCCTTTGACCAGAAGCTGGCCACTTGGAGTGCCTCTGGTGTCGCTGTGAGAAGGTCCTCCATTGTGCATGTGGCAGGGCTTAGACTGCATTGTAGTAGGCAGTCTGTCATTCGCTCTTCTCTGCACTCACATGTTTTGGACTCCATTTTCTAGCTCCATTAAGGTTAGCTCTGCATCTTGTAGTGCCAGAGTACAGCCTGTTCATTGCCTTCCAGGTTGTCCACTCTTTTGTGTGCCCAGGAGGGAGTGTCTCACCTGGTCTCAGCCACTGATTGAGGTGTTGGGCTTTAGCTTGCCACTTTTGGACTCTTGCTTGCTGAGGTGTTCCTGCGAGTATCACTATATCCTTCAGCATATAGATAAAAGGAAAGTGACAGGTAGGAGTGGTGGTAATCAATTACCCCTCCCATGGGCAAGGTAGACCCCTGCAGCATAGTCCTGTCCTGGACGCACTTTTCAGCAGCCCTCAGTCTGGAATCTATAACATGGTTCAGCAGGCAGCAGGTATCTACAATGTGCTCTGCATTTTGCAGATCCTATGGATATGGAATGCATTAGTATCTGCATTGTTTGGCTGAACTCAAGTTTTCCTGTGATTTTTAAATGCATTGTATACCCTTTAGTGTGCACTGCAGCACATATTGTTGTCTCAAAGCTGCATTATAGTGTTAGTGTAGATGGGACCTCTGTGGCACTTCTTTCTGAGTAGACAAGATTAGGATTGCACTTTAAATGGTCTTTGGCCAAGCCGTTTTTCTCACAACCGTACATCTATCCTCATGCTTTCTGTAATATGGGGATATTCATTTTGGTGTTTGCCTGCCAACCCCTGAAATAACGAGACAACACACAAGTATTTTGGTTTAAATATGGCCAACTTTTATTAATTGTTACTGACTAAATTTTTACTGGATCTAAACCTATGGATGCTGAACTCGGTGGCAAAACCGAGGTAGCATCCCCACCCGGCCTACCCTCGGCTAGTTAGGGGGAAATATCCGGGTCCCCAGGGAACCTAATCCGGGCAGTCTCTATGGGAAATGTGTTGGAGAAGTCCTGAGACCCAACTCTCGCAATTTCTAGGCCATTAGGATTCCCCTCACCTCATCAAATTGAACCTTAGGTGAGTGTTTTAGTCAATGGCCTTCCCCCCTGAAGGGGGTGCCTTGGGCATATACCAAATTTAAGCTTTTCCTAACTGTTTTCCGTGATCACCTATTTAATGACACACCATCCCAATTTGCCCTGTAACATTATAGGGTAGGCGAAAAAAACCTCATAGCGTGTAAAAGGGGAAAAAATTCCTACCCGGTCCCTTAATGGCAACCCTAATATACTGTTTAATGGGCAGGAGTGGTGGGTTGACGCGTGGCTTCAGAATGAGGGAGAGGGGGCGGGCCATGCAAAGGGCCTGGCTCCGCCCCTTTGGAAATAGTTCCTACTCAATTGTCTCTCCTCGGAGGAGGAAGCAAACTTCTCTCCCACTCTTGCTGCACCAGGGTGGGAAAGGTTAATTTTACAAGGATAGTGGAAGCATGTTGGAAATAATTATGCTACACCATGAATAATTTTTTTAAATGTCCTGTGATGCTTGTGTTTGCAGCAAGTTAGACTGATGGCTCCATTTTTTTTCACCAACAGATTCAAAATGACCAGTGCCAAGAAATGGATTCTACAAGTGACAAGTGGGTGAAATTGACAGATAATGGTGAATGGGGCTCCCATTCGGTGAGTATAAACTGGATGGCTTAATTAATGAATAGCTTTGAAGACCGATTATCTCAGGTTTGGATGTTGAGATGTTAGTAATGTTAGCAGGGCAAGACCATATACACTCTTCTTCATTCCTCAGCTCCCCAAAATTGTTAGTGAGTTGCATGAGAATCCATAGCACCTCTTGATAATCTCACATGCTTCCTTTCTGTGTTCTTCATGGACCCATAGACATATGTGGCCTTTCAGACTGTTTCCATAAGAGAAACGTGTAACCTTTAATACTGAGCAAAATAGTCAGTGTATGCTAACAGGTTGTAGCAAATGCAGACATTGGCGAATGCAGACTTTGGCAATGGCTACATGTTACACTCAATCTGTACAAGTCACCAAGTTATGGTTCATAAATTAGAAGACTTCTTGCTAACAACCAGGAGAAGCTAGAATGGCTTGCTCTGTTGTCATTCTAGAGTTTAGGATTGGAAACTGCTGGCATCCCATCCCATCTCTTCTTATTTTTATCTTTACTCCTCTAGTCTTTACTGACCACCAACAATTCAAAATGTACTGAGGTATATTGACAAACACAGGAATTCATTTAGCCTCTCTTTGTGCCTATATATTCCAAAAGGCCCAAAACAGATTTAGCAGATGTACAGTCAGGATTTTTGAATCTGAGTGAGAGGCAGTTTTCAAAAGCACAAAATATAATATGGTGTCAAATGCATGTTAATCTGTGATAGAGCTGCTTCTTTCACTTGCATAGAAATGACTTATCATACTTAAAAATATGGTAAAAATCTGTTTGCTAAATAAACAGGGCAAGGCTTTCCTGTGGAACAATGTACCTCTCCCTCAATTGTGGACAGAGAAAATAATGTGTGTTTCTTTTAAAAATTGACCTCTCAGTATGAACTATATTTGCCGAGTCCCCTTATGGGGGTTGAGAAGGACAGGATACAAATGCCCTAAATAAATAAATAAATAAATAAATACATAAATAAATAAATAAGGCATTCATGTGGAATCAATTTTTGTGGCAATCTCAAATTTTGGTCAGCATGTGGCATTCTCATAAACATAGTTTACAAGAAGGATTATTTAAATTTTGGGCACATTAGAAAATGCCTCCATAAAAGAAAAAAAGAAATAATATCCTGTTTCAAATGAGTTTTGTCAAGATGAGCTTTTGTGTAATAATTATTTTCATCTTTCGTTTATCTCAAAGGTGACACTGAAGTCAGGCACTAATATATTATACTGGAGAACAACAGGGATCTTAATGGGATCACAGGTCGTGAAGCCTGTACTTGTGAAAAACATCACTATTGAAGGTATACGGGAGATTTAAGTGCAGTTTTATGACAGCTTTTGATTACAAAACTGTATTGTTACAACCCTGCATTGTTATAGTTTAGCACTATCAGATATATTTCAAATTTTGGTGGAGCTTTCTAGACTTTAAAAAAGTTCAAACAAAATAAAAAGACACATGTTCCGTTCGGGACATGGGACTGAGACTGTAATGGTTGCCATCTCAGATCAACTCTGACGCCAACTTGACCGAGGTGGATCAGCATTGCTTGTATTGTCAGATCTTACAACTGCCTTTGACACGGTTGATCACGATCTTTTGACCCACTGCCTCGCCACCTCGGGGGTCCAAGGGTCTGCCCTTAATTGGGTGGACTCCTTCCTCCGGAACCGCTGGCAACAAGTGGAATGGAACAGGACACCCCCTGAAAAATCACCACTTATGTGTGGAGTTCCTCAGGGGGCCATTCTATCTCCACTGTTATTTAACATCTATATGTAACCACTCACTCAGCTAGTTCAGAGTTATGGGCTGGAGTGTTATCAGTATGCTGATGACACCCAGCTCCATCTACGGATGGACGGTCAACCGGACTCCGTTCCTGATAACTTCACATCTTGCCTTGAGGCTGTAACAGTTTGGCTATGTTCCAGTAGACTGAGGGTGAATCCAGCAAGGACAGAGATCTTGTGACTGGGTCATCCTGGATTAGATGAGGTTAGGTTGCTCTCATGTAACCTCATCTAAACCTCTCTCTCCAGCTATCACCGTCAAAAGCCTGGGTGTCATTTTTGACTCGTTATTGACAATGGAGGCCCAGGTCTCCACCGGCAGTAAGTCGGCCTTTTTCCATCTTTGGCAGGCTAGGCAGCTGGTGCCCTACCTGTCCGGGGATGACCTGGCCACAGTGGTTCATGACACAGTAACCTCAAGACTTGACTACTGTAATGCCCTTTATGTTGGCCTTCCCTTGTCGGTGGCCCGGAGACTTCGACTAGTACAGAATGCGGCGGCCAGACTTCTCATGGGAACTCCCATGAGAAACGATATAACACCTGTTCTATACCGACTGCATTGGCTTCCAGTCGAGTTCCGTATTACTCACAAGGTTCTGATTCTAACCATTAAGGCCTTGCATGGTCAAGGGCCGGCATACCTATGGGAACGCCTTTCTCTGTGTCGACCCTTGAGATCGCCTCGATCAGACCATAGAATCTATTACAAGTCCCAGGCCCTAAGGATGTCCATTTTTCAGTGATCGCCTCATCACTTTGGAACGCCCTCCCTCCTTACATCAGAGCCACCCGTGATCTAAAAAACTTTCGCACGGCTTGTAAAACGTGGCTGTTTGAGGGGGCGTTCGGCTGAGAAACTGGTTAGATTGTTAATTGTTTTTAGATGTTTTTAGATGTTAGATACTTTTAGATGTTTTTAGATGTTTCAGGTATTTAATTGTGTGTTTTTACTGTAAATCGCCCAGAGCCATCTGGGATAGGCAATTAATAAATCCCAAAATAAAAAAATAAAAAAATAGTTATAATAATATCTAAGCCCTAACATCCACTCAGGTCATAAGGAAAGGCTGACACCATCACAACATCCAAATGAAAGAGGATCACCAAGCAACCTATTAGGAAATAATCATTCTCAACATCACTGCTGTTTTCCCAAGCAACCTGTTTATTCTGGGATAACATTATACAAAATGTCAGTTTTAATTGTAATCTTTCCATTTCCATCCTCCTCCTTCATTCTCCTACATTTTTCTACAATTCATTTTTACTATAAAAGTGTAAGATGTGGACAGGCCTTAGCTTCAGCTAGATTAACTAGAAGTTAAATAGTGACATCTGCAGGCAATGACTGGATTTGCAGAAAGACATTTACATTTTTATTGAAGAAAGTACATATAAAACACAGTGTTTTAAGTTGCTGTTATGGTAGACTAGAGCTAAAAGGAAATATGCTTTAAAATTATGGCCTGGAGCAAGGGATTGAAGAGATGACCCTCAAAAAATAATACATCTTTGTTGTGGTCAGAGCTTGGATTTTTTTTAAAAAAAATAAATCACTTCATTAAAGTCATGTGTGTGTGTGTGTCCATTGCCATCACTTTATTGTTGTTATATGAAACATGTTAAGCATTTGTGACATGCTGCAAATGTGTCACTTTGTGGTTACCTTTAAAAACCTTTTTTAAAAAACATGTGCATTATAAAATAGAAAATGATTCCAAAATCTACTCCCACCCCTCCCAATTGTTTTCCTCAAAACTTTAGGAATATTGAGAAACAATTTTAATTAGTCTTTTTTTAGCAATAACAATATATCCAGTCATTGTTTAATTTGAAAACATGGTATTGTCTCTCTTTTAGTATCCCTTCTCCCACAAAAAGCATCATTTGTTGGTAGCATTGTTATTTTTCCAAATAGTGGCCTCCCATATGTTGTTTAACTGGAAACCAATCTTCTCCAAGATAACAGATAATTAGAAATGCAGTTTGGCATCTTGAATGTACCAGGTCTGTGTTAATGCTATTGATTCCAGACTTCCATTTAGGTATTTATGATGTAGAATGGTAGACCTTTTTACACTCTATCTCACACCCCCCCCCCCCTCAAATTCTGAAAAATCTGAAGAGAGTTCACCATGGTTACAATAGGGTTCTCGGTGTGCTAAGAACAACATTCAGAAGCAGAACCAAGCTTAATAGAAAAAACAGTCTGATCAGTAGTAAATCGACTGCCTATTTGAGTCCTATTGTCGCAACACAGAAAGCCTTAAAGGGCCAGACCGGTTAGTAATAAAGTAGAGTTTATTTCAAAAAGTAAGAGTAAACTTAAAAATCACTTAATCTTTAGTGTAACAAGGTAAATAACAGAAAATGAAGACCAAATGAAGACAAAACAAATATAATCTGGATTAAACATTAATAAAATCTGGATTATTCCCAAGAACGCCAAAGTAACAAAGGAAGAGGCAGGCAAAAGAAAACACGATGATGTCATGAATGGAATGGAAAAACAATGATCGCAGAATCCAGAAGCCGGTCCAAGGTCGTCACGGGAAAGGCAGCAAGCGCATTGTCCAAATCAGTCAGTGAGGGAGGAGCGGCAGCAAAAAATCCAGTCCGGGTTAAGCGAAGGAGAAGGCAGCAACGTCGAGACAGCAAACCAAATCACACACAGAACAGGCAGCAGCAGATCTGGAAGTCGAAACTGCAAACCGAGCCACACATGAATTGGGCAACAGCAGGTCCAACAGAGAATCCATGGAATCAGGAAGCACAGCATGAAATACAAGACAAGGGCACCCAGCAACACTTTGCTGACTGCAAAGATTCCCATATTCCAAGTCCTATTTTATCTACGCATCTTCATCAGAACTGGAATGAGCCAACACCCCTTTGTTAGTTCTCTCAGCTGTGCCATCAGCTTCACATGAAGTTATTTGCCCCTCTCTCCAATCCCTCCATCTCCTGTCAAGATTCCATCTCCTGTCAAGACTTAACTCACCCCAAGATGCAGCTTGATCCTCTGAACTCCAGTTCCCATCCCCAGAAAACCCCACAAAGGTATCACTGCTTGTAGAAGTGCACAGACATCGCGCACTTCCTGGACCTTTGTCCAGTCCATATCAGTAGGCCCATCCTCAGAATCACTATCCACACTTCCCATAGTTGGTTCCTCAACCAATGACCCATCATCCCCAGAGAAACCCTCAAAGGAATCCTCATCAGTAGATTCCTCAAGTACTTGCCGGATCTTCTTCCTCTGTAGCTCCTCATCTGATTCCTTCTCCCAAGTAACCCGTTTTCCCCTCCTCACTTCCCGCTCAGTACTTTCAGTACTACTCAAAGGATTAACTACAACACCTATTGTTCCAAGACACAATATGAATGACCCAAGTACTATAAGACACCACTAGATTCCCATTACACTTCTCAGATATGTACTAATATATTTATTGTGTGCCTTCAAGTTGTTTCCAACTTTTGGCAATGCTAAGGTGATCTTACTGTGGAGTCTTTTTGGTAAGATTTGTTCAGAGGCTGTTTACTGTTGTCTTCCATCATTTCAGAGAGCATGTGACTTGGCCAAATGGATTTCTACTTTCTATGGCTGAGCAGGGATTTGAATCCTGGTCTCCAAAGTTAAACACACTATGCCACGTGGAATTGGATGCTTGTGTACTAACAAAATTATTAATTTAAAATATTTGTTTTTGCAGGAGTGGCCTATACATCTGAATGCTTTCCCTGCAAACCTGGCACATTTAGCAACACACCAGGCTCTTCCACATGCCAGGTCTGTCCTAGAAATAGTTACTCTGAAAAGGGTACTAAGGAATGTACCAAGTGTGATGAAGAAACACATTATGCAGGTATTGTTTATGCAGCATAAAATAATGATAATAAAATAATGATAATAAAATACAATTATGCTGATAATTATTTGTTTGGTAACAGTAACTTTGCTAGATCTGAGGGTTGTGATAAAGGATCTTGTGTAAATGTGAAAAGCAGTTAAAGTTGATGCAACAAACTGAAATCCCTCTCAGCAATAAAATCTTCAGTATGACATTAATATGGCAGATTGAAGGGTCAAAAAGGTTTTCTGAGTTTTTATTTATCTTCTGCACCCAAACTGTACTACTACAGGCTTCCATAAGGAAGGTCTGTGTTTTTAGTTTTACAAAACTGGAGCTATAGAGATGAACCATTTAAAATAGTATCCTGGAAATGTGAACAAATCAATACAGATGGAACTTTGAAACCTTGGCCAAGTAGCATCATTTTCTTTGAATTAACTGGATTTTTTTCATGACTGCATTTTACTTTCAGATGAGGGTTCAAGTCAGTGTATGGAACGTCTTCCATGCTCCAGCAAAGACTTTTTTCAAATCCATACACCATGTGATCAAGATGGAAAGGTGAGTGACAGGGCCTCCTATAGCTATTGTAATAGAGGAGCCTTTACAATATAGACCGAAGTCTCTATTAAGGGGCCTATTAGTTGCACATTATGGAATTTAGGTTGGACAATGCTTTGTGTGTGTGTGTGTGTGTGTATACACAGTATCTAGTTAAATCTGCCTTTCTCTGACTTGTGAATAAAATGTTGATGCTGGTCCTTAAGAAACTTTTAAAAAACACATTGCTTACAGATGTATAATATCATTCCTCCACAAGTTCAACCATCTGCAGTTTGGAAATATATATATTTTTTAAAAATTCAGCAAACCTGATTTTGAGCCTAAATGATTTTTTTTTCCTCAACAGGATTTAGGATGGACATTTAGGGTCTTTTTCAGCTCTGGCCTAGGTTAAAATAGGGTAAGGTTAAAAAGCTATATTTGCACATGAGTTTTGGTGGTCTAGAGCAGTGATTTTCAACCTTTTTTGAGCCGTGGCACATTTTTTAGATTTACAAAATCCTGGGGCACACCACCAACCAAAATGACACAAAATGACATTCTAACACAGTAATACATATAGTTAATATGTTTTTAAATGTATTAATACACTTACTTAGTGTGAAACCTGGGCCTGTTTCGATGAACACAAAATAGATATCCTGGCAGGAATGGTTGAAAGACACACACAAAGCTCTTGCTCAACAGCTGTCGGTCTCTCTCTGTTTTTAGTTTTTATCGCAGTCAAGCTTAAGAAGCTTATCTGTGTCATAATTTTGTCCAGGGCCCTGTTCGGCATTTGCATTTTCCCTTCTCAAAAACTTATCCATCACTGTCACTTGCTTGTCTTACTGTGATCTCATATTGCCACTGTCACTTGACGCGCAGCTGCATCACTAACTCTAAGTTTGTTTACTTAGCCGCGTCTGAGCGAATCCAAGATGGTGCGACCATAGTACTCTCGCGTTACTTCTTAGGTGATGCGAGAGTGCTATGGTTCCATTTCTTAAAGGGACAGATGCACCTTATAGTTTATATATGAATGAAGTCCGAAAATAATTTCCCACGGCACACCTGATGATCTCTCACAGCACACTAGTGTTCCGCGGCACACTGGTTGAAAATCACTGGTCTAGAGGAAACTCACACTTAAAAGGTGTCCCAGTAGTCCAGGATTGCCTGGAGGCACCATGGAAGCAAGTGTTTGGACCATATTCAGCCCACAAACATCACCTTCCACACCTGATTTTGTCTTTTTGGAAATTCAACAACGTCAAGAATTTAGAATTACATCTGATAGAGCAACAGTGATAGTGTTAGTGATTGCATCAGTGACCTGAAATTCTTTTATATCTTTCCCATCTATCCTAATCTTTCTTAAGACACTCCTACAATGACAATATAAAATCAGATTATCTGCTTTGAACAGGATTATATGGCAGTGTAGACTCATTTAACCCAGTTCAAAGCAGATAATGTGACTTATCTGCTTTGATAATCTGGATTATATGGTAGTATAGAAGGGACCTTAGATTGATACTCTTTTCTTTCATTCCACTTCTACTTCCCGTCCGCTTTTTAGCCCTTTTACTGATCCAAACTTTATCCTCTGCTTGTTCTAACGTAACCTAGCCTAGCACCCTTAGAAAGATTTCCTGTCTATAATGGAGTTCCTATAATAAAAGTTTAGTTTATTTCCTATAAATATTGGTGTCATTGCTCCTTGATAATAGTAGCCACTGCCAGCCATTGCGTGCATGCACTCTTGATCAAGCCATAGTAGAAGCATTCCTTTGTTTTTATAGTTTTTCTCTTTAATTTCAGACTCAGCTCATGTACAAATGGGTGGAACCTAAGATATGTAGGGAGGACATCCCTGAAGCAGTGAAACTACCCCCTTCAGGAGAGAGAAAAGAATGTCCACCCTGTAATCCTGGTTTCTACAACAATGGCTCATCCTTTTGTGCTCCTTGTCCTTTGGGCATGTTTTCTGATGGGACAAGGGGTAAGAGAATCAGAATTGATTAAAAAGTCTGTTTCCAGTATTGATTTCTTTCTAGAGTCATTTTTTATCCAGTGTTTCAGAACAGGCATTATTGGCCATGATGTTTCATACCTGCATCACCAACATTTGTGATGAACTGATCTTTTGTGATTTGGTGCATATGATTAAATTTCATAAATACAGAAATTCAAGAGCAGTCTGATCCAATACCATGGGCCCTGCATGTATGGTTTCGCCTCCCACATCCAACAAAATATACCTCTCTAGGAATTTTCTAGGTCCTCCAGGGTAACTTTATTGACATTTCAGGTTGTAGTCATTCATTTCAATGGGGTTTGCAATGGTCCATGGTTTGCTGTTGCTACTGTAACTTCTGCAAATATATGAGTCATACTATATAATGATTCTTTTGTTAGTCTGCATTTAGTTTCCTTAAGAGATAATACTTTGGAAAGAAAGAGGAAAAAATGATCTTCAGACCTGATTACTATTCTTTTAATATCACAAGAAGTCATATCAATATTTGAAGCCTACTGTCTGAAAAGCTGCTTTTATTGGCATGTTGTAAATTTCCAATATTCATTAACTTTCCTGCCTATATACAAGGGCGGGTCAATAAGTCAGTGACTTTTTGAATTTCCTGCTTCTTAACTGAAAGGGCATCTGTCAGTTGACTCCTGTCAAAATTTGAACAAGCCATTGATAGCAGACTACCACGTGATTTGAGGAGAAAATGGAAAAAAGTGAATTTTGTGTGCTCATTAAGCATTTATTTTTGCGGAAACCATCACTCAAACCAAGGCTAAGCTTGATAAAAACTATGGGGACTCTGCACCATCAATTTCAATGGTAAAAAAGTGGTTTACTGAATTTCGTTGTGGCCGTACAAGCACGGAAGATGCCGAACGTTCTGGATGCCCAGTTGAGGTCTCTACACCAGAAACAACTGAAAAAATTCACAATACGGTGTTGACTGATCGGAGATTGAAAGTGCGAGAGATTGTGGAAGCCATAGGCATCTCACATGCCTCAGTGATTTCAATTTTAAATGATCACTTGGGTATGAGAAAGCTTTCCGCAAGATGGGTGCTGTGTTTGCTCACAATCGACCACATTGTGTAACAGTTTCGCAGGAATGTTTCGCATTGTTCAACTGCAATATGGACGGGTTTTTGCGTCGTTTCATAACCGTGGACAAAACGTGGATCCACCACAACACACCAGAAACCAAACAGCAGTCAAAACAGTGGGCTTCTCTGGGTAAATTGGCACCAAAGAAGGCCAAGGTGGGTTTGTCAGCCAATAAAGTCATGGCGACCGTTTTTTGGGATGTAAGCGGTATAATCCACATTGACTACCGTGGACCTCACGGCAGCGTTTGATACTGTCGATTACCAACTTTTGACACCGCCTGGCGGTGGCGGGGGTGAGGGGGACAGCCCTCAACTGGCTGTCCTCCTTCCTCCAAAACCACCTGCAGCGAGTGAAGTGGGGAGGGGTGGTCTCCGAGGGCTCCCCTCTTTTCTGCGGGGTCCCTCAGGGGGCCATTCTCTCCCCGCTGTTATTTAACATCTATATGCGACCACTCGCCCAATTGGTACGGAGTTTTGGGCTGGAGTGCCATCAGTACGCTGATGACACCCAGCTCATTCTGAGGATGGACCCCGGGGTGGAATCTGTACCCGATAATTTCCATCGCTGCCTAGAAGCCGTAACTGGATGGCTGCGAGCCAGTAAGTTGAAGGTGAACCCGGCGAAGACGGAGATCTTGTGGCTGGGGCGCCCGGGGTTGAGACCCAGTTGCCAACGTTTGATGGTGTGGCACTTCGCCCACAGCCCTTAGTTAAGAGCCTTGGGGTCCAGCTGGACACCCAACTGTCGATGGAAGTGCAGATTGCCTGCACTTGCAAGACAGCGTTTTACCATCTACGGCAGGCGAAATGCCTGGCTCCCTACCTCTCCCGCTGCGACCTGGCCACGGTGATCCAAGCCACGGTCATCTCGAGGCTCGATTACTGTAATGCGCTGTACATTGGCCTGCCCTTGTCGGCGATCCGGAAACTTAAGCTGGTGCAGAACGCAGCAGCGCGCCTGCTGTCGGGAGCCCCAAGATCTGCGCATGTGACCCCACTCCTGCGCGCACTGCACTGGCTTCCTATTGAATTCCGGGTCTCCTTCAAGGTGTTAGTTCTAACTTTCAAGGCCTTATATGGTTTGGGGCCAGTGTACCTGAGGGAGCGTCTTACCCCATACAAACCCAGAAGATCACTGCGCTCAGAGGGGCTTAATCTACTAGAGGTTCCCAGTATTAAGATCTGTAGGCTGTCGAGCACCTGGCAGAGAGCATTTACAGTGGCCGCTCCGACCCTCTGGAATTCTCTACCAGAGGAGATACGAGCACTACGGGGCTTGCTGGCCTTTCGCAAGTCTGTGAAGACTTGGTTATATAGGCAGGCATTTGGTTCCAACTGATGCCTCCTATTCGCCAGCTGCCAACACACTGTTCTGCCATGTATTGCCTCTGCATATTATTGCTTGCCGGGGTTACTGTGGGTTATTGTGGGGAGTGGGGCTTTTGGGTATACGTCTTTTATCTGTTTTGATGTTTTATTGATTTTATGCTGTAAACCGCTCTGGGCTCTGGAGAGAGCGGTCTACCAAGTCGAAATTATAAATAAATAAATAAATAAATAAATAAATAAATAAAAGGGTAAAACAATCAATGGCAAATATTATGCCAACTTATTGGGTCGATTTAATGAGGATTTGAAAAAAAGAAAATGACCACATTTGGTGCAAAAGAAAAAAGTTCTTTTGCACCAGGACAATGCAAGAGTGCACACATGCAGTTTCCATGGCAACGATCCATGAATTGGGATATGACTTGCTCCCTCATCTGCCCTATTCTCCGGATTTAGCCATGAGTGACTATTTCTTGTTTCCAAACCTGAAGAAATGGCTTGGTGGAAAGAGATTTGACTCCAACAATGAAAGCATCTCAAAAACAAATCTCTATTTTGATGAACTTGACAAATCTCATTTTTTGGAAGGGATAAAAAAATCGGAGAAACGTTGGACAAAGTGTATAGAGCTCAAAGGAGACTACGTTGAAACATAAAATTATTTTTTAATCCAAAAACCTGTGTTCCATTCAAAAGGTCATGGACGTATTGACCCGCCCTCTCGTACAAATGCCTTTAGTTAGTATATACCTGTGACAGGGCCCAAGCATCAAACAATGTCAGATACACATCTAGCATTTTTCTACTATGGGTTTGTCCTCCCTACTGTATTTGTGAAATATGCTCCAGTCTGTAGGTCACATTTTAAACAAACAAACAAAAAACATCCCACAGTTAAAGTCTTTAGTCCTTGGGCTAATTCCCATACTTATAAAAGAAATACACGAAGAAGCATTTTTGTGAATACTTATGTTATCATTGTCATGTCTACTTAGGTACTTCTTTTTCGTACTGGTTTATTTTCTGACTGTTTTCTGACTCTAGTCTGTTGTTGTAGAGTGCAAAGCCTGTCCTGCTGGTACTGAACCAGCTCTAGGACTGGAATACAAATGGTGGAATGTACTACCTCTCAATATGAAGACTTCTTGTTTCAACGTTGGAAATTCAAAATGTGATGGGATGAATGGTGAGTGAATCTTCATGAACCGGTTACTCATATTTTTTTCAATGTTTTGAAAGTTAGTATGGTGTTTATGGATATAAACTACGTGAAACACTCAAAACGTGATTAGCAGTTCTTACTAGCGCCACAGATCTTTGTCCTGATGCTAAGCTTACTCTTTATATTGGTTCAGGACAGTTATATTGATGCTCTTAAACCTGTTTAATCAGTTAATAGGCATTAAAACGGAAGTGGGTTGATGAGTCTGTCTGTATTTTGTCCAGTGATTTTCATTAATGTGTTTAAAATGTAGTTCTAAGACTGCATGTCTTACTTTATCAATATGATTTTCTTTTCAGGTTGGGAAGTAGCTGGTGATCACATTCGGAGTGGAGCCGGAGGTACAGATAATGATTACCTTATTGTGAATCTTCATGTACCAGGATTTAAGTAAGCAATAGTTTAATTTCCAAAATTCTATATTTCTAATAGCTTTTCTTTCACATTGCATCATGTTTATTAGTAACTTTAGTATAGTTGTCTGATGTTTACTGAGATCCTTGTGGAAACACTAGACTGATTTGATATTTCTGTTGTTAAACAAAATATCTTGAGCCAGAATAATTAAGTCTTTATTTTTAAATGCATCTTCCTGTTTCCTGTATTATAACAACACTGGTGGACCATATGAAGTTTAATAAAAATTGCAATACAAGCCTCAGGCCAATCAACTTTTTCTGGAGGAAATGCATTATGACACTTTGGAATAAAATGACAACACTAGAAGATAATTTGCTAGATGGGTATTTAATTATGTCATTGTGTCATTGTCTGGCAAATATCTTTTGAACCATCATGTAATGGTTTAATTTCCTCTCTCTCGGGTAGACCTCCAACATCAGTAACTGGTGTGACTGGTTCAGAACTTGGAAGAATCACCTTTGTGTTTGAGACCATCTGTTCAGCAGATTGTGTGCTATATTTCATGGCGGTAAGCACCATGGGGGAAAATATTTTTTTACATGCCTGGGCTACAATAGTTTGAATACCAGTACAAGTGAACATATCCTGCATTCAGAAAATATATCTGGCAAAAAGACGTGTTCCCTGATTTTCCATGTCTAACTGAGTAGAGTGGAGCATGCAGTTCACAGAGCTTTTTTGTGGACTTTAGAGACCCATCATAGGCATATTTAAAGTAAAAGTGAAAGTTGAAAGTGCAATGACCCAGGACTGTTTACGGACAACGGCTATGTCTTTGTGTGATATGTGATGTTATTTTATGTGATGGATTTAATAACATGTAATGTATTATCAGGGGAGAGTCAATTTTGATGTTTTATACTGGTTTTTTAAAATCAATTACATTGAATTGTTGCCAACACTGAGTCCCCTTTGGTTGAGAAAAGTGGCATACAAACACTGCAAATAAATTTCTAAATACACCACCCAGAATATGAGGGCTAGGTGGCCACTTTTTATATCTATATTAGCCCCAAGAGACAATGTCTTGGAAATACTTATAGAAGTATTGAGACACTTGAGACACTGTCCCCTTATGCAAACCAAACAGGCATCTAAAGTTCAGTGGGAAGACCTTGGTATCAACCTAGGCACCTTCTCGCATGCACTTTAAAAGAACCAGGGAGGGCTCATTTTTAGTGGCACCTCCTGCGCTATGGAACTCACTTTCTTAAAGCATTAAAATCAGTCCCTTCTTCAATGGCATTCTGGAAGGTTGAGAAAGCACTTACTGTATTTTCTGGGGTATAAGATGACCGGGCATATAAGACAACCCCAACTTTTCCAGTAAAAATATAGAGTTTGGGATATACTTGCCGTATAAGACTACCCCCCTTCCAACGCACACCAAATAAATTTTTTTAAAGCATCAGATTTGATTTCAATATGGTAATTTTCCTATTACTGTACTTCCTCTGCCTCTCAGATCTCGCACCTTCGCACCTGCGCACCTGCACTGCTTCATTGCAGTCTTCAGGAACAAGATGTGAGGGCAGAGGAGGAGGTATGGTAATAGGATACAAGGGTGGGCCAGACAGCTAGAAGAGATGTGTTTTTCTGGGCCAAGAGCCATTCTATCTCTTTTTTCTTACCTCAGGCATCCCGAATGCCTGCAGCTTGCTCTGCCCTTCATTTACACCTTCCCGGTAAGGCGCCCCTTCACCTGACCATCGGGACCGCATCAAGTCCCTGAATCCTGCTGAATGGATTTTCTTCTACTATACTTGTACAGCATCGTCCTTAATGCTTTCATACAGTCGCTGCATACGGCAGGGACAAGACCACTGCCATTTTTGAGCCCCCCCCCCCCCAAACCATATGTGGCAACCACAGATTCTCCAATCCGGATTGGAAATTTCAGTACCCACTTTATAAAATGACTCCCACATATAAGATGACCCCTGATTTTTGAGAAGATTCTCTTGGGTTAAAAAGTAGTCTTATATGCCAGAAAATACAGTAATTAAACCAAATAAGTGGTAGTGGAAGCTCTGGGTTTTTATCTTGGTATGTTCATATCATTTTAATTGTGTTTGGTGTTTTAAATATTTATGTTTTAATAGTTTGTTTTAATTTTGTATTGTATGTTTTTATTCTGTTGTAACCACCTTGGGTCTGTGCTCAGAAAAAGGTCAGGATATGAATTTCTTAAATAAAAAAAGTTATTCCTGTTTTTTTAAAAAGTCTCTTCTGGTTCAGTATGGCTTGGAGAGGATTAAAAATATGGCAAAATTGCTCCCATGTCCCCTAGGAAGTGTCAAGGGAACAAATGAGGGCATATATATATATATATATATATAGATAGAGAGAGAGAGAGAGAGAGAGAGATACACACACACACACACACATATATATATATATAGAGAGAGACACACACACACACACACACACACACACACACACACACACACACACACACATAACAACCTTAGTTCTACAAGCTAATATTGTCTATTCAATGCCATTTATTTTCAGGACATCAATAAAAAGAACACAAATGTAGTGGAATCATGGAGTGGAATTAAGGAAAAGCAGTCATACACACACATAATAACAAAAAATGCTTCTTTTACATTTACATGGGCTTTCCAGAGAACAAGTCAAGGCCAAGATGTGAGTATTGCAAGTATTTGTGGAAATAAACACCTTGGATGAACATTTTTAAAATGAAAAAACAACAACTTTGAAACCATAATGAATGAATGAATGAATGAATGAGACTTTATTTCTATCCTGCTTTATCTCCCCAGGGGGGACCCAGGTTGACATACAAACATCCAATGCCATATAAAAATACAAAATAACATAAACCAAAAGATAAAACCCAATTTACATTTACACAAGCAACAAAGACAATCAGACAATTGAACACAGACCAACAAATTCACATTATAACCATTTCATATTTAACAGATTTTTAAAATTTAGAGTTTAAAAGGTTAAATTAAAAGCACTTCTTCTTGTCCATTTGTGCAAAGTATTTCAAATATACTCCTCTCCATATGCCTGGGTCGTAAGAGCCCATGAACCTATATGGGCCATAATCTGTGGTTTTAGCTAAGAGGCTGAAATTTTCACATGCCATAAGCAAAACCTACCGACATCGATAAGGCCATCAAATTTGCAGTTTAAGACGGTAAGAGACAGGTGTGCTTATGGTCCAGATCGTGATGCTAACCTTAACCGCAGAGCCACAAGTGCTTTTTGGTTGCAAATCCCATTACCACCTGTCTGTGTGGCAGATAAATCAAACTGATAGGAGTTTTAACTTTGAATATGTTTTAATGGATTGTAACTCTGAATTTTAAAATACTGTTTATATTTAATTCTGTTTTAATGTTTGCATATTTGTATATCTTAAATTGTATGCTAATGCTTTTATGTTAAGCCACTTTGAGTCTTCTTCAGGAGAGATAAAGTGGGGTATAAATAAATATAATAACAAATCCATACAAATAAAAATGTAATGTTTGTTTGTGGGATCAACATAACTAAAAAACCACTGAATGAATTGACACCAAATTTGGACACAATACACCTATCAGGCCAATGAGTGACCATCACTCATAAAAATATTGAAAAACACAGCAGAAGAGACTTTAAAAGCCAAAAAAGGAAAACATTATAACACATGTGAAAACCACACACACACATATGCAAATACACACATATGCACATACATATACACATACAAAACACATATACACAGACTGGGCCACAGCAACACGTGGCAGGGGACATGTAGTCTATATCAATAAAAAATTAATGTTCATTTGTGGGATTAACATAACTCAAAATCCACTGGATGAATTGACACCAAATTTGGACACAGTACACCTACCAGGCCATTGAGTGACCATCACTCATTAAAACACTGCAAAACACAGCGGAAGGGACTTAAAAGGCCAAAAAAGCACAAAGACACTACAGCACATGCGCAAAATGATTCCCCCTGGCAAACAAAACACACAATACCATATCCACACTCTCTTCCAGACTACAGCTCCCAGCATCCCCCAGACCAGGCCCTTTAGGAGAGGAGGATGCTCCAAATGCACTCCTTCTAAGCTGCAAGCTTGATTCTCCTTGGATTTCATTGAGAGCATCCCAATCCCTGCCTATTTCCAATTTCCTATACCTGAACTGTAACTCTAAGTAATCCTCCAAATAGATATATATATAGGTAAGTAGGTAGATAGATAGATAGATAGATCAGGAGGACTTCTGGGAGTTGCAGTCCAAGAATAGGTAGAGAAGGAAGAAAGGAGTGAATGAGAAAGGGAAAGAAAAGGTGGGGGATGGAAGAGAAGAAGAGAAGGAAGGAGAGAAAGAAAGAAGAGAAAGAGGGAGGGAAGGTTGGCCACAGCAATGTGTGGCGGGTATAGCTAGTATAATAAAATAATAATAACATCTGGGAACCAAAATTGGGTCCCCACTAAAGAGCACCAACCACTATGTAAAAATGTACAGTTGTCTCTCTGTATCCATGGATTCAGTGGCTCTTGTAAGGCAACCATGAGGCTGATGTGGCCCTCAGTGAAAATGGGTTTGACACCCCTGCTCCTGGTTTTTACCCTTACTGTATTTGGCAAACTACAGTCTCACATCGTAAGGATTAAATGCCAAGAGTTATCCAAGTGAGGGGTTATTTAACCTTAAAAATGACCACAGAAAGTATATATAATGATTATTTCATTACTGGAACATTATGATAATGTCTAAATTTTCATAGCACCAGAATATGGACATTTGCTACAGAGACTAGATATAGGCAGTCCCTGAGTTACATCAATCCAACTTATATCCAGCTCCTAGTTAAGAACAGGGGTGAGAGAAAGTCAGAGAAAATCTTCTCCTAGTAAGGGAAATTCACTCCTGTAAGAGTTATTGTGGGGAAATGGTGGCCTGAAAATATATCCACACACATTGAATTATATTGAATTACAAAAAGAAAGGAATACCGGGAAGTCACCCAGTAGATGGCAGTGCATGTTAGTAAACCTGCAAAATAATTGAATGGGCTCATGGTTTTGTAATGATACCGGAGTCATTCTATTTTACGTCTCAGAAATTATTTGCTTTGTTTTGCTTACCACAGTTGTCTTATAATTGGTAATCCATAGTGCTTTGAAATTCTAAGTTCAATGACCAAGAATAAAATACAAGTTTTTGATCAAGTATTTGGAATGTGTCTCAGAAGTTATTTCTTTTATTGTTTCTTTACAGAGCAGGAAGCTCATCAATGATGTGGCAAAAATCTACTCAATCACTGTCACCAATGCTGTTGATGGTGTTGCTTCATCTTGTCAGGCTTGTGCCATCGGTTCTGAACAGTTTGGTTCTTCCTGCATTCCCTGTCCAGCTGGGCACTATATAGAAAAAGAAACCAACCAGTGCAAGGAATGTCCTCCCAATACATACCTGTCCATTCATCAGGTGTATGGCCAAGAAGCATGTGTCCCTTGTGGCCCCGGCAGCCAAAGCACAGAGGTAAAGAAGAGTCTTCTTGATATTTGAATACAAATATGCATATAAATAGCCTGGATCAAATCAATGGCCTGTCTAATCCAACACTTTAGCAATCTATGTATATAATAAAAGTCAGTGTTTGCGGTCAGTGGGTGGGTGGTGCGACAGAGCGAATATGTGCCAGCGTTTCGACTGGCTGCAACTGTCGGATTATTTGCATAAATGGCTGTGACTGGCCAGCCTCCCAACATTCCAACACAGCACAGAGAGGAAAGGGAAGGGCCTGAGGCAGGCATAAATGGCTGAAGCTGAAGTTAGCCAGTTGACAGTTTTTTCTGTTAGAAATTGAATGTTCAGTACCTTCACCCAATACACTTTTAAGGTGACTCAGAGGGAAAGCAAAAGGCCTCAAGCAGTCAGCCACTGCAGCCCACAGCAATGACGGATCAGGACCAAACATGGCAAACAAGGGACCAATGGCCCACTTCACAACCTGGTGTGGTTTAGGGTAGGATGGGCCACGAATGATGTGATTTGCAGTACCTTTACCTCATTCACTTCCCAAACAGCACTGCAGCCCCTATAAATCACAGACCAGGCCCAAAACTGACAACAAGGCTTCCTTAACTTGATTTTGCTGACTAGGCCTCAGCTCATGGGATATTGTTAGGCTTCCTCAACTTCATTTTCCTGACTAGGCCCCCAACAATGACAGAACAAGACCAAACTTGGCACACAGACCTCCGAAGATGCACCCTACATCCTGGTGCAGTTTGAGGAAGGATGGACCATGGATGATGGGACTTGCAGTACTTTAATTCACTTCCTTAGAGCACTGTGGCCCACACCAATGATGAACTATGGCACACAATGCCTTCCTCAAATAACCCGGGCACCGCCGGGTCCCCAAGCTAGTAATAAATAACAAGAAGACTCTCACTCAGTTTTCAGGTTCTCAACCAGTGGTAGCATTGGAAAGCTCTGAAGATCATAAGTAAAGTCATCCTGGATAAAGCACAAGGGTTACAAAATAAAGAGCTCAGAAGCATATAAGGGGCAGAAACCCCACAGGCTTGCTCTTCAGAAAGTTATCCAAAATGTTCTCTTTTGTTCCAACAAATGGTCCACTTTAAATGGAAATAATCTTTTTGGTGGAGTAGGAATTCTCCCAGATGCTTTTAAACAGCATTACCCCAGAACCCTTTCTCTCACTGCGTATGTAGTGAACATGATGATGGTGCTGACATCTGGACCCTTCTCAGTCACAACAGTGACCATTTTTGTGGGTTTCCTTCCAACCTTTTAGTGATTCTTGATGATAATTTGATTGACTGTAAGCATTCACATCTCTTTTGCTCTCCTTTCTTAGGATCATTCTGCCTGCTTTAGCAACTGCCTGCTTACTTATGCCAAAGACAACCAGAGCCTGAACTATGATTTTAGCAGCCTCAGTTCAGCAGGCTCTTTAATGAATGGACCGAGCTTTACAACAAGAGGAACAAAATTCTTCCATTTCTTCAACATCAGCCTCTGTGGAAACCAAGTAGGTGGTTTATGGCATCACCTGTTCTTCCTTCTCACAGTTCAGATCACTATCACATGTCATCCTGTTCGTTTTGCCAGTTGCAGTCCAAATTGTTAGCTGCCACTGGCTGGACTAAAATAGTTCTTAGTGACCCAAGATACATCAGTTCACTCTAACCTTTTTGGGGAAGAAGGAAAAGCTTAACACAGGACTTCAACGTTTGGCAGGTGTTTTCTATTTAATAGATATTTTAAACTGAAAACGGATGTATTTATTATTTATTTATTATTTACATAATTTATATTCCTCCCTTCTCACCCCGCAGGGGACTCAGGCAGATCACAATGCACATATACAGGCAAACATTCAATGCCATTTGACAGACAACATATAAGACAGACATAGAGGCAATTTAACCTTCCAGCTTTGCTGGCCACCATTCCTTTACTCCTTTTGAGTGTAATTTCCTGGATATTTTATGGCCTCGTGAATCAGTTAAATTAAGCCTCCCCACTCAAGTGGAACCTAAATTTCCTACTGTCTTTCGGGTTGCAAAGGTCAACAATGAGCTACATAATTGGTCGAGCGGTCACCCTGACCTGGGCAGGCCTCAAATTCATGACCTTCTGGTTAGTAGAGATCTTATGCAGCTGACACCCAGCCAGCTGAGCCACATTCCCGGTGCAGGATTTCTTTGCTGTGTTGTTTTGATCTTGACTTGCTCTACATTTGTCCACCCCCCCCCCCTTTCTGGCAGCAACATTCTATAAGTAGAGTGATAGCAGATACTATATTAACTTACATTTCAAGCCATTTTTACATGCCAGTCCTCATGCTCCCACTGAAGCATATGAAATTTCCCTAGTACTACATTGTTCTTAATTTTTTTTGGGACTGCTCAAGTGACAGATCCTGGAAGAATTGTTCTTGTTTGTCTTCATGATTGTGTAATAGGGAGAATACAGATTTCCACATCCATATATTTGCAATACTGATAAGATCTATAATTAAATAATAATAATAATTTATTTATACTCACCCCAATGAGGGACTCAGGGTGGCTTACAGACCATGGCATACAATGCTGCGTTACACATATAATAATAAGCATGACATATATTATTAAACAATTAGCATATCAGCTTAAATATACAGTAATAAAATAACCTATCAATTGAACAATTCAAACATAAATACAATAAAACAGCTTAAAAGTAAACATTCAGTCCCAACCAAAGTGTGCTGATGGAATAAGCGGCCAGAAGCAGCAAGCAACAGGTGAGTCGGGGGAACTCCGAAAATGAGCATCCGCACAGGTGTTCCAATGTCCAGATGATGGGCGATGTGGCCATTCAAGTAGCTGTGCGGCAAGGCTGTGGGGGCCATGGGACACCCCGCACAGGTGTTCTGGCATCTGGACAATGGGTGGCACGGCTGTTAAAGTAGCAACGCAGTGAGGCTGCAGGAGCCATATTCTCTCCTTGGAGGCTGCTGGGCCAGCTGGCTGGAATGAGGGTGTGGCTGCAGGTCGCCTCGTGGGTAAGCCCAGGGCTGAGCAGGCAGCAAAGCTGGATGGCAAATACTCAAGCCCCAGGGTCTCTCCTGCAGCAGGGCCCAACAAAGCTCTCATGAATACTTAATTCATTGCTTGTTAAAATATGCCAGCCATTCTTTCAGTACTGTACATATCAAGAACGCCCTCCATTCTCCCAATTCCTGCATTAGCTCCAAGTGAGGTAGCATATCATTAAATGCCAAAATACATTTAAATTGCAAACTAATTTATTATGCTGTTCAAGAAAACAGTATGGTTCCTTGATTAATTTTTTTTTAAAAAATTCCATTTCCCAACATCAGTTCTCATTAAGCACAGGGTGGAAGGTGAGTTCACTGTATGATCACTTGTAAAGGATTTTTACGACCCAAGCTGGTTTTTCGTGAAAGTTCAGCTGATGTTTTATAGACTACTTCATAATTTGTTGATGAATTCACTTTAAGTTTTATTGTTATGTTTTTAAGTGGCATTGAATCTTGCCGGAGTTGTAAGCCACATTGAGTCTCCTACGGGGTGAGAAAGGCGGAGCATAAATTAAGCAAATAAATAAATAGATTTATTTAGTCATAGCGAGCAGTATGTAACCTCGGTTTTGCAAGATGTTTTGAAATCCCTCATAGCAGCCACATCCTTATTGTCCTTCACTGTCATTTGACATTCACAGGGGGGAAAGGTAGCAATATGTGCAGATAACATAACTGATATTACACTAAAGGATATGGTAGCTGAATCAGAAGATTTTTCCAATGTTGTAAGGGCTTTTGTTTGCCAGTCAACTATCATACCACCCGACAGCAAAGGATTCCGAACTGCTCTGGCACTTCAGTCCAACAGCCTCGCTGATACGTTTTTTGGTAAGCACTTCAGTCTTTTGCTTGTTCTTAATAAAGACTTCACAGAACTGAAAATATAAGTGCGGGGATAAAGTTGATTTATATGATTTAATCCTGTGACTCTATTTTGTGGTCTACATAATTGCTCTCTGGGGGAGATTTGTTGGGATCTGCTATGATAACTGTCAAATTCTGAAGGTTTCCTCATGTCTCTTCTTCTGCCTATCAAACATAAATCATTTCAAAACTTTATGTTAAATCATATGCTATATCTTAAGACACAAGAAAAAGAGGGCTTATTTTATTAATGTGAAGCACAATTAGGGCTAGCTAGGCATAGATACCTCAAGACAGGACTAGGTCAGATGGCATCAGTTAATTCTCTTACAACCTTGGTAATATCATGGGCTTCGAATTAGGCCTGGGCAATCATGGTTCTAAATGGTTCTAAAGTACTTACAAAACTAAAGTTCTGGTGGTGAAAACTAGGTGGCGTTGGTGCTTTGCTTCTACAGTGTTGCTGAAATTCTGGTGGTGAACATTTCAGAACTCTAACAAAACTTTCAAAACTTCATTATAAATGGCAGTTCCTAATTGGTTCTGTCTTAAAAATTGCTATTAATGAAATAATAATGAAGTTTTGAAAGTTTTGTTAGAATTCTGAAATGTTCACCATCAGAACTTTAGCAGCACTGTAGAAGCAAAGCACCAGCACCACCTAGTTTTCACAACCAGAACTTTGGTTTTGCCCAGCATCATCAGAACTCTCTTTCCAACAAACCTGTAAAGACTCCTTCTTTAGTACCATGAATGAGTAGACATGCAAGCTAGTTACAGTATCATGCAATTTTGTCAGTTAAAACCTCATTGCTTTATTAATCCTATCTTATTAACAGATCACATTTAAATATATTCCCATATTCCAAACAAATCAAAGTATGACCACTAGATAGGATTAGGAAAATATTTTGCATGAAACCCCAGGACCCCCAGTTAGAGTTGCCAGCAATGGATTTAGATGAGCCAGTGGTCGGGCTCAGTAGAAGGCAGTGTCTTGTGCTTCCCATGTTCCTAGTTAAAACTGCCATAAAAAGCTATTCCACCTGCACCAATTTGCTTGTGCTCTTTATAATTTCCCTCTCTCTATTAAACCACAGGGGTGGGAAAAATTACAGCTAGTAGTTCTCATGAAGCACCTAGGCCCCACTTTTGTTGTCCCTGGAGATCCCCACCTGTCCCACAAACATATTTATTTATTTACTTTTATTTCTACCCCACTTTTCTCGACCCCAGAGGGGACTCAAGGTGGCTTACAAATCTGGCAAAAATTTAATGCTGCACAGAAAAACAATAAAGCACATCTCATCAAAATATAAAACAATCTAAACATATAAGCAATCAAAATACATATCAATCAATCATTGTTGATTGCCCAAAGTCACCCAGTGCCTATCTATGACTGAGTGGGGATATCAATATCAAATATTCCCCAGGGTTTCTTTTTAAGTTGGCATAATTTTCAGATGCTCCATGGGAATTACAGTCTTAGACTTCATGTGGATACACAAAACTGCAGGTAATACATGTGGATATAGAATGGACATGTGCCATCAGACACGAGTAAATGAATATTCTGGGAAAGATCACTTGAAAGCCAATCAGACTAATCTGATTTCTTTTTTTGATAGAGTTACAAGCTGGATAGATGCAGGTAATTCCATGGATGTAGTGCATCTGGATTTCAGTAAGGCCTTCAACAAGGTCCCCCATGACCTTCTGGTAAACAAACTGGTCAAATGTGGGCTAGGCAAAACTACGGTTAGGTGGATCTGTACTAGGTTAAGCAAACTCAGAGGGTGCTCACCAATGCTTCCTCTTTATCCTGGAAAGAAGTGATGAGTGGAGTGCCGCAGGGTTCCATCCTGGGCCCGGTTCTGTTCAACATCTTTATTAATGACTTAGATGAAGGGTTAGAAGGCATGATCATCAAGTTTCCAGACAACACCAAATTGGGTGGGGTAGCCAATACTCCAGAAGACAGTAATAGAATTCAAAACGATCTTAGAGAGGTGGGCCAAAACTAAGACTGGGGGGTGGCTGGCTCAAGAGTACATGTGAAAAAGATCTTAGAGTCCCTGTGGACAACAAATTAAACATGAGCCAACAATGTGATGTGACAGCTTAAAAAACAATGAGATTTTGGCCTGCATAAATAGGAATATAGTGTCTAGATCCAGGGAAGTCACAATACCCCTCTATTCTGCCTTGGTCAGACCACATCTGGAATACTGTGTCCAATTCATAGCTCATCTGTTCCAGCAAGCATTTGAGTTGTGTTAACTGAATTTAATGTTGTTTTAATTTGTTGTTTAAAATTGTGTATGCTGTTCCTCTGTGAACCGCCCCGAGCCTTTGGGAGTGGCAGTATATAAGTTGAATAAATAAATAAAGAAATTCTGAGTACCACAATTGAAGGGAGATGTTGACAAACTGGAATGTGTCCAGAGGAGGGTGACTAAAAGGATAATGGGTCTGGAGAACAAGCCGTCCAGGAAGTGGCTTAAAATGCTGGGCATATTTAGCCTGCAGAAGAGAAGGCTAAGAGGAGACATGATGATCATGTATAAATATGTGAAGGCAAGTCATAGGGAGGAGGAGCAGGCTTGTTTTCTGATGCCGTGGAGACTAGGATGCAATGGAACAATGGCTTCAAACTACAGAAAAGGAGATTCCACCTGAAAACTAGGAAGAACATTGGGAAGGAGCCTCCACCACACTCTCTGCTCCGGAGTGTGGTGGAGGCTCCTTCTTTGGAGACTTTTAAACAGAGGCTGGATGGCTATTGGTCAGGGGTACTTCTAATGTGATTTTCCTGCGTCTTGGAAAGGGGTTGGACTGGATGGTCACGAGGTCTCTTCCAACTCTGATTCTATGGTTGATTCTATGAAACCTTGGATACTGGTCCCACAAATATAAACATGTTTAAAAAATATCCTCCACTCTAAGAATCCCCTACTATCCACAAATAGTGGTCTTCTCCAATATTTCTCAAAATGCCAACAGGAATTACACTATTATTTTGACTCAACTTTTGCATGAAAACTCACAAGAAGCACCGCAAACATATGAAAATACATGTGAGAATACCTACACAGACCCACAGAACCCCCTCCTCATAAATATTTACATGTTCTTCTGTAGTTCTTTTCAGAATGGTGTCAGGAAGTAATGTGATATCATTTTTGGTTGCCATTTTGAGAGGAAACCGGGTTTTTAGGTTTGCTGTGTGCTTGTGCAGGGGTCCAGCCTGCCAAAGCATCTGGTTGAAACTGGTCTCTGCTTCTCACACAGTTATCCATATTTTGATTTAATTGATGGATATTTAAATTTAGCACATTTTAAAGCCCTCATTGGTGCCTCTTCATCCACCAAAAGCATGGCTACTCTCAAAACATTTCATTTAGTTTTCATGTTTTGTTCAGTCTCAGTCTCTCTCTCTCTCTCTCTCTCTCTCTCTCTCTCTCTCTCCCTCCCTCCCCTCCCTCTCCCTCCCTCCCTCCTCCCTCCCTCCCTCCTCTCCCTCCCTCCCTCCCTCCCTCCCTCCCTCCCAGCTTTGAATGTGCAGAAACACAAACATAGAATGCATGATATTACATGGAGAAAATGTAAACTTTCAGATAAATTAAATGTTTTATTCATATTTGAAATGACTCTGCATGATACAGTGCAGATAAAATGGTCACCAATGACTTGATAAGAATATCCACAAAAATCCTAGTATTGATTCTTTCAAATTATCATCATCTTTTTTCCTTTGCAGGAGCTACCATTGAAACAACACTGGGAGACATAACTGTTAAGCCAGAAATGTTTGAACAGTCTGAAAACAAAATACCTGATGTGCATTTTTATTACAAGTAGGTAGAACGTTTGCTAGAAGGATGAGACTCTCTCCCTATAGCACCCCTTTCCCTTTGCATGCTAAGATACTAATAAACCAGTATTCTCACCGGTATCCTTACAGTATTCTTCATTATTAAATTCAATGCTTCTAGATAAATATATGCATCATTGTATTGTTGAAGGCTTTCATGGCCAGAATCACTGGAGTGTTGTGTAGTTTGCGGGCTGTATGGCCTGCATCTGTGGCTGGCATCTTCAGAGGATCTGATGGTGGTAAATGCAAGTGGAGCATATATACCGTATTTTTCGCACCATAAGACGCAGTTTTTTTCCTCCCAAAGTGGGATGAAAAATCAGCTGCGTCTTATGGAGCGAAGACGCAGGCCGGGAGGCGCTGGAGCAGAGGGAGGGCGGCGATATACTTACCCTGTCGCTGCCTCTCCTCTTCTGTGGTCCGTTGCGGCGGCGGAGGGACCCTGGTGCACTCCTCCCCTCTGCCTCCTTTCCTTTCCCTCCCACCTTTTCTTCGCTCTCGAAAAAGGTGGGAGGGAAAGGAAAGGAGTCAGAGGGGAGTGCACCAGGGTCGCGTCAGAGCTGACGCGGCGCTGGCTGACTCCTCCCCTGGCTCCCTTCCTCTCCCTCCCACCTTTTTCTTCGCTCGAAAAAAGGTGGGAGGGAAAGGAAAGGAGTCAGAGGGGAGTGCACCAGGGTCGCGTCAGCTCTGACGCGGCGCTGGCTGACTCCTCCCCTGGCTCCCTTCCTCTCCCTCCCACCTTTTTTCTTCGCTCGAAAAAAAGGTGGGAGGGAAAGGAAAGGAGTCAGAGGGGAGTGCACCAGGGTCGCGTCAGCTCTGACGCGGCGCTGGCTGACTCCTCCCCTGGCTCCCTTCCTCTCCCTCCCACCTTTTCTTCGCTCAAAAAAGGTGGGAGGGAAAGGAAAGGAGTCAGAGGGAGTGCACCAGGGTCAGCTCTGGCAGCTGGCTGACTCTGGCTCCCTTCCTCTCCCTCCCACCTTTTTCTTCGCTGGGAGGGAAAGAAAAGGAGTCAGAGGAGTGACTCTTCAGCTCTGGCTCCTCTTCCCCTGGCTCCCTCTCCCTCCCACCTTTTTTCGAGCGAAGAAAAAGGTGGGAGGGAAAGGAAAGGAGTCAGAGGGGAGTGCACCAGGGTCGCGTCAGCTCTGACGCGACGCTGGCTGACTCCCCTGGCTCCTTCCTCTCCTCCCACCTTTTCTTCTTCGCTCGAAAAAGGTGGGAGGAAAAAGGAAAGGAGTCAGAGGGGAGTGCACCAGGGTCGCGTCAGCTCTGACGCGGCGCTGGCTGACTCCTCCTCTGGCTCCTTCCTCCCCTCCACCTTTTTCTTCGCTCGAAAAAGGTGGGAGGGAAAGGAAAGGAGTCAGAGGGGAGTGCAGGTCGCGTCAGCTCTGACGCGACGCTGGCTGACTCCTCCCTGGCTCCCTTCCTATCCCTCTCACCTTTTTTCGAGCGAAGAAAAGGTGGGAGGGAAAGGAAAGGAGTCAGAGGGGAGTGCACCAGGGTCGCGTCAGCTCTGACGCGGCGCTGGCTGACTCCTCCCCTGGCTCCCTTCCTCTCCCTCCCACCTTTTCTTCGCTCGAAAAAAGGTGGGAGGGAAAGGAAAGGAGTCAGAGGGGAGTGCACCAGGGTCGCGTCAGCTTTGACGCGACGCTGGCTGACTCCTCCCCTGGCTCCCTTCCTTTCCCTCTCATCTTTTTTCGAGCGAAGAAAAAGGTGGGAGGGAAAGGAAAGGAGTCAGAGGGGAGTGCACCAGGTCGCGTCAGCTCTGACGCGACGCTGGCTGACTCCTCCCTGGCTCCCTTCCTTTCCCTCTCACCTTTTTTCGAGCGAAGAAAAAGGTGGGAGGGAGAGGAAGGGAGCCAGGGGAGGAGTCAGCCAGCGCCGCATCAGCTCTGACGCGACCCTGGTGCATTCCCCTCTGACTCCTTTCCTTTCCCTCCCACCTTTTCTTCGCTCGAGGAAAGGTGAGAGGGAAAGGAAGGGAGCCAGGGGAGGAGTCAGCCAGACGCACCTGCTGATAAGATTTACCTAGATTTTAGAGGGGGAGCGAAAATATTTTTTTCCCTATTTTCCTCCTCTAAAATCTAGGTGCGTCTTATCAGCAGGTGCGTCTTATGGAGCGAAAAATACGGTACTTGTGAAATGTCCAGAGTGGAATGCCCATTAGTAGTTGAGGAGATTGCATAGCCAATAGTGAGGGCATTTGCCTGGAAGTAGCCAGGCCTTTGTTCCCTTGGAGTCGATAATGTGTGGAGCCATCCTTTGTCTGGGTGGTGTGTCAGTAGATGGTTATTTCTTTAATTGATATATGTTCTATGTTGCCGTGATGTACAGGTATGAACATTTAAACACACTGCAACAATGACCTCCCTGTTTTGTTCCTTGTCATTCAGAATGAGCTGTAACTGACCATTCAGTTATTCTCATACTTGCTGGTTCCATGTTAATGTCTGTAACTTAATTTAGGGGCCAAAATGTTACACGAGTGACATCATAGTCCTGAGGTGACTGACAGGCAGGTAAAACATACCAAGGACATTTTATTCTTCAGGTGTCTTTGATGTCCCAATTTTATTTTTGTTTATATCTATATTTATAACCTACCTTTTTGATGAAACCTCATGCTGCCTGCTAACTGTATGTGTCAACACAAATATTCAACACTACTGTATTTAGAAGCAACACTTGTAACAGAAAAGCAATAAAATTCTGAGATAAAGGGGGTATCAGGACAAAAAAGACCTCATTTATCTGTGGGAAGACAAACGTGTTGATGTGCTATAAGACATACTCTTTAGCAACAACATAATGATGCCTTGGTTTCATACTTGTTCTCATTTCTGTGTAGGTCTTCAGGAGTTACAGCGACTTGTGAAAATGGCCGTGCTTCTGTAGTGACAATGAGGTGTAACCCTGCAAAACCTGGCCAAGGAGAAATTTCAGTTCCCAGGTATCTGTTACAAATCGTGATATGTCGTTTTCATCTCCTCTGATAACTTCTGCTATGCTTACAAAAAATGTTTGGGCTTTTAAAAAGACTTTCTCCTATATGTCAGCCAGGGAAGAAGTTCCAGATTAGCTTTCAACTTTATGTGAGGTGAAATCTATAGTTAGGTGACAGTTTGGATCTCATTCTTTCTTTCTCAAAGAACTTCATCACCGATCTCCTCTGAGAAATTTTACTAAGCTTATTCAAAAATGTTTTGTCTTTTTTCACATTCCTTCAGTATGGCACCAGGGAGGAACCCCCACATTTCCTTTCAACTTCATTTGAGCTGGAATTCCAGCGCTAGCTGTCAGTTTGGATCCCACTCTTTCTTAAGGAATTTTGCCACACATTTATGAAAACGTTCTTTATTTCCCTTGAAAATCCTCAGTGTGACAGTTTGAGCTTTTTTTTCAGCCTGCTTTTAATTCATGTCTGAAATATATTTCTCAATTGCACTGAGTATGGGTTCAATGACCGTACAATAAACACACACCAAACAAGGTTAATTCAATATAAAAATATCAAATTTAGTGCACAAGACTAGAGCATGTAAAGTAAGCATTCAAGTCAGACATACCCTTCCCAGACATACAACTGGGAGTAGCGGCGCAAACATACATAGATAATCCGGGTTATATCCTGAAGTCGCTGTAACATTGAAATAGAGTTGCGTAAATCATATGAACTTTTAAGGAGCTAAATATCAGTCTCCTTTGTCCTCTTATCCTATTGTGTTTGGACTTCACATTTCTAGAGACTTTATAGATTATTTAGTGGACTACCTTGTTTATGCGATTTACGCAACTCTATTTCAATGTTACAGCGACTTCGGGATATAACCCAGATTATCTATGTATGTTTGCGCTGCTACTCCCAGTTGTATGTCTGGGAAAGGTATGTCTGACTTGAATGCTTACTTTACATGCTCTAGTCTTGTGCACTAAATTTGATATTTTTATATTGAATTAACCTTGTTTGGTGTGTGTTTATTGAAATATATTTCTCCCCATCTGGTCCATGATGTCTCAAGTCATTTGTAGGGTTCAAATGGAACAACTTTAAATAACCTTGCAGTCTCCCAAATCCCTATCCATACTTGCTTAGAGATAATGCTTTCCCGCAATAATTTTGTTTCTCTATCCTGTGTGCTTTCGTGACCTTTGGTATACCCCCCCCCCCAAAGTATTTCCATATCCAAAGAGGTTGGCAGTTAATAATTCCACATGAGAGCCTTCTTGGAACAGCAAGGTACCATACTGGCATAGCAAAGGATCCAAACTAAAACTAGAAAGTGCATGCACATCTGATGGTGTGTCAATATGCTGTTACAGCATAGTATTAATGTGAGCTAAAACTAGAAAAATCTATAGTTAAGATAAATACAAGTATGAGCCAAAATGATATAAGCTTCCTGTTAGCTGAAGTCAATTCTCTATAGTGTTCTAGGGGAGAACAAAGTGGTTAGCAGGGTGGAGCAATTGACACCTATTACTCTTGTCCTCCTCATACACTATTCTTCACAGTTGCTTATTTCAGCCAGAGGTTTTTTTAAACCACAACAGGGAACAATGGCTTGCAAATGGGAAACTCTTAAACATAGATCAAATGCCACCAAACATTCATTTTTCTATGCTGTCATCTTCAGTGTTATATTTGCGTGTGGATGGGCGACACGCCTCCCGCCGACAACCAGAAAAAACACGCACACACAGATATGGGAGAAAAATGGCCACAACTCATTTTATTGATTACAGGAACTGAAAAAAGGTTGGCAGCCAGACATGGGTTCTGGATCAAGATCGGTCAGCTCACTGCTGACCAATACTGCTAAATACACCAGGCTGCCACCGGCACAATTCCAGGCTGGGTTACTTGGCACCCCTGGGAACCACCAGATGCCCCCCCCACATACACTGGGTGGGGCGGGGGAAGAAAAACCAGATTCAGGGCCCATGCCACACGCCAATAAGAGTTGTGACATGATAACAAAACCAACAAATGTAAACAAGAACCAAACCAAACGAGTATGCAGGGAGGGTGGGATGGCAAGTTGAAGCAGGCACAATGCCTGCACATGTGCAGGGCAGCCCTTTAAGAGCTGCCAGACTGAGGGAGGAGGCCGGCCCTGGCCAATCAGCTGGCCAAGCACTACCGGCTGCTGATTGGCCAGCTGGCCACCCGGCGGGAAAACTTTCCCCACGCAGGGGGCTTCTGGGAGGAAGAAGCCCCCTGCGACCAACATAGCTGGCAAGAGAGCACCCCCCCCCCGGCCGCAACGGGCATCGCCTGGTAAGTCAGGCAATGCATTTATGACTGAAACAATTCACATATTTAATTGCAAGTCAAGTGTTGTGAAACTGAACACTACAGTATCAAGAACTAGCAGACTGTCTAAATCCGCCTTGTATACAATTATTTATGAGAGGATTCTTTTTCCAAATGATGACACTTCCTTGATCTACTGTGGTTCAGTTTTATAGATCTGCTTGCAACTGGATAACAGATTTGATCCATTCATTCATTTGAATTCTCAGATTGTAAAGAAACATCTAACTAGCAATGTGTAGTGTGTGTACATATTGATATGCATTGCTGCAAAATGTCCTCCAATTTTTGGGAATGTGAGAATAATGAAACTGCCTTCTTTTAGTTTTAGAACAAAATGTGTAATCCACTTTTTCATATATAATCTTTTTGTAGTTCTTGCCCTGCAGGTACCTGTGATGGATGTACCTTCTACTTCTTGTGGGAAAGTGCTGAAGCCTGTCCAATGTGTACAGAGCAGGACTACCATGAGATTGAGGGAGCTTGTAAAAAAGGACATCAGGTAATTAATTACTTGCACATTAATAATGTGGGCAGAAAAGTTGGAGTTTCTGACTGCAACACTGGGGCCATGGAGAAGAGAGGAAAGATCTGCCTTTGGTCAGACCATTCTTTCCCCACCATAGCCAACCCAGATGCCTCTGATAATCTTATGGGCAGAATGTAAAGGCAATTATATTAATTTAAATGATATCCTGTATTCAAAACACTGCCCTTGAAAATGTCTAGTAGGCAAGGTATTTTACAAAAACTCGCCACCTGTATTCACTCTTAACCCTCTCACTTCTCAGTCTATATAATTTTATCCTTTAATTATTCCTTTTATACCTTTATTTCTTATATTAAATTCATTCTTAATGTCTACATTTTAATGTAATGGTTATATCTTTGTAATCTCATCTTTTTCGCGATAATTAAAAGTAAATTATTATTCAAAACTTGCTGATACCAGTCCCCTTCTCTGAATATCAAGTAGAATGTGAGTTACCATGTTGTGCAAATTGTTGATTAGTGGGTTTTTTTTCAATAGCGGGGCTAATTTGTTTATCTGTGCAGTGTCTAGTAATTTACTAATTCATTCCTCTTCAGGCGGAATCTTTGATATTTTTCCAGTATTTAGCACCAAGTACTTTTGCTGCTGTCATAATATTCTGAGAAAAGACAAGCTGGTTTTATGTAGATTATGAAACTGGGAACAAAGAAAAATATGTTGATTACCTTCAATTACTGCCACTGTGAAAAGCCTAGGTGTCATTTTGGACCCATTGCTAACGATGGAGGCCCAGGTCTCCGCCGTCAGCAAACAGGCATTTTTCCATCTTCGAAAATAGTAATAGTCAATGATCAGCTCACAGCCAGACACATCGCTGTTCCTAAGCAGGCTCAGACCCAAGAAATCGAGGACAGATATCCAGAATCGCGCTGTAGGTAGGATGTTGTAATCGTCCCCGCCGTGTAGCTGTGTTCCTGGGAGACGCCCGGGTGCTTCCTAGTAAGGTCACACAATAGAACGCCAAACAGTCGATGTTATAGAGCCCGATGCAATGTAATGGGATCAACCAGCGCTGCAGAAGGCTCCAGATGGACCCAAGCAATGGAGCCCAGAGTTATCGATGAATGTAAACAAAGCTGAGGCTCCGATGTAGTACGGCAGAGCTTTGTTTACATTCATCCGGGTGTCTCCCAGGAACACAGCTACACAGCGGGCACGATTACAACATCCTACCTATAGCGCAACTCCGGATATCTGTCCTCGATTTCTTGGGTCTGAGCCTGCTTAGGAACAGCGACGTGTCTGGCTGTGAGCTGATCATTTACTATTATTATTATTTTCGAGGGAGAGTGGGTTTTTGAAACTTTTTCATATGATGTGAAATAATACAAGTGTACTTACAGAGACTGTCTTTTACACTATATTTACTGTGCACAGAAACTCATTCATCTATTGTATAACGTTGCTTCTTAGCAGTCGATACATAGACTTATTGATGTTATTACGGGGTTACTTCATACATTAGTCTTTCCTCGTGTTTTGCTTTGTGTTTCTATTTGGGTAAAGTGTTCCCCCGGTTTTGTTCTATTTTTCCATCTTTGCCAGGCTAGGCGGCTGGCGTCCTATCTTTCCGGGGAGACCTTAGCTACAGTGATCCATGTGACAGTCACCTCAAGACTGGACTACTGTAAAGCTCTATACATTGGCCTTCCTTTATCAATGATCTGGAAACTTCGTATAGTTCTAAATGCAGCTGCCAGGCTCCTTACAGGAACCCCTGTGGGATGTCATATAACGTCTATCTTGTTTCAGCTGCATTGGTTACCAATCGAATTCTGGATCTCCTACATGGTGCTGGTCAATATGGGATGACCAGCACCTTGTAAGGCCTTGTACAGCCAGGGGCCGATGTACCTTAGGGACCACATCTCCCCCTATCAACCCCAGTGGCCACCTCGATCTTCTCAAGAGAATCTCCTCCATATACCTGGCCCTAGTGAAATCCGCCTGGAGGTCACTAGGCGGAGAGCTTTCTCAGCCTCTGCCCCAAACTGTGGAACTCTCTGCCACCCGATATCCGAGCCATGTGCAAGCTGAGATGCTTTACTGTGGCACTGAAGACTTGGCTCTTTGGCAGAGCGTTTGATTAGTTGTTTTAGTTGTAATTTTTAAAGTGTTTTATTGGTTTTATGTTGTAAGTCACCCAGAGCACCACTGGAGGAGGGCGACTAAGTAAGTAATAAAAATTGATTGATTGATTGATATTAGGCTTGAGTGGGGCATGTTAAATATCATAGATATCATCATATTTTTGTCAACCACTCTGTCTTATGCTCTCAAACTGGATGAATTTCAAGGCAGGATATACAATAAGTTAATGCAAATACAGTAATATTTATTGTGTCTCTGTGTTTCTTAGGAAACTTTATATGTATGGAATGAACCAAAACTATGTATAAAAGGGGTTTCATTGCCTGACAAAAAGACCATCATGTGTGAAACATTGGATTTCTGGCTGAAAGTTGGAGCAGGTGTGGGAGCTTTCACAGGTGTCCTGCTGATTGCTTTAACCTGCTACTTCTGGAAGAAGAATCAGAAGTAAGTACTGTGCACTTGCTATTTGACCAGGGCTATCAATAGAAGTTGTGGTAGGAGGTCAGAGCCATGAGAACAAACAGAAATTCACCAGATCCAGAAAGACCAGTCTTGAACATGCAAAATTCCAGCCCAAACACAGAAACGGAGAGCTTTGAATCAGTTTATCATTCTCCCATCTTTCTCCATCTTCTGGGATAGCCAGCCATCCCATGTCCTTACCCGCTAATGCCTGTCTTTTCCCTGCTCTCTCCTGGTTTAAGGCTCCATTTCCATGCACTGCAGAAACAGAGCCCCACAGGGCCCCATAGGGAATGCCTTTACGTCATGTGATGGCTTCCGTGGGGCTCATGTGGGACTCCTTTTCTGAAGTGCATGGAAACAGAGAAATAAACCCATGGGATGAAGTCCTTAAACAGTTTTAAAATTAAATATTTAAGTGTCTTAACTGTAACTATTATTATTATAATATTTATTTATATCCCACTTTTAGTCTCCATGCGGAGACTCAATGCCATTCACAACTATATGCATTTTAATAAACTTAAAATATACAAATATTATTTATTTATTATTTCAATTTCTATACCGCTCCTTCCCACTGGCTCGGGGTGGTTTACATCATCTAACCACATAGCATAAAAACATCACAGATAAACTACAAAATAATAACATATTACAGAGTTAAAAGTTTAAAGTTATTCCATAGAACCATTCAAATTGGTAAACCGACTGAGAGTTATAGGCCTGGGAACCCAAAGGTTGAGAACCACTGGTCTAGGGCTTTAAAGGTCAGCCTGCTCACCCATTTACTAGTTTATTTATTTATTTATTTACAACATTTATATACCGCCTTTCTCAGCACACGGGAAACTCAGGGTGGTTCACAAATTGGCAACAATTTGATGCCACAACAATTATAGCAATTAAAACAATCAGAAAATAGTATTAAAAATATTTAACATACAATATAAGAATATTAAAAATATACAGTACAAAGCCTTAAAAACATTATCATGGGTGTCTCCATGTCAAGTCATTATTCAATTTCATCATCAAGTCATTCCATGAATTCGTATACTGTACTGTATGCTGTACTTGGGAAAGCCAGGTTTTCACCTTTCTTTGAAGAGCCAGGAGGGAGCGGGCCGATCTTATATCCCTAGGAAAGGTGTTCCACAGTTGAGTTTTGCTTTTACAGAATAGATGGTTTTAGATTTTATTAATATATTCTTTCTAGGCACTCCATGGTGATTATAGTCATGTCCTGCTGGCAAGTAACCAGGGATTGCTTCTAGAGGACCTATAGATTCCTAGAAGGAAAAGTTCTCTAAGAAACCCACATTCCTTCAGTGTGATTCTTGGAGTTTAAAATTATAAAGATCAATATAATAAATTTTAAAATTCTCATTTTAACATGTTGTATCACAGTTTTTATGTGATGCATACTGTATGTTCATGTTGGCGAAAAATTAATCTTAATCTCTGTGTATTTTGTCAGGCTAGAGTATAAATATTCTAAATTGGTAATGACGGCAAATTCAAAGGAATGTGAGCTTCCAGCTGCAGACAGCTGTGCTATTATGGAAGGGGAAGATAATGAAGAGGAAGTAGTATATTCAAATAAACAGTCATTACTAGGAAAACTGAAATCTTTAGCAACAAAGGTGAGTGCTCCTATTAGCATGATTGTTCCTTTATACCTGTAACAGAATGTTGGGGAAAATGTTTAAAATAATTTGATTAAAAATGGTTACATTGTTAATATAATTTTATTGGTTTTGTTTTCAAAGCATCACTATATGTTATGTTTACAGGCATGCACTCACATGCTTGTTTGAGAAGGGGGAGGGAGGGAGGGAGAAACAGCTCACCCCATCCATTTGTTCTGGTGGAAGTGGAGCCTGAAATTTAAGTCAGCTTCTATATCTGGCACATGTTGATCCAGAGTCCTGCAAATTTATGATACGTATTTAAGGTATTAACACATAGAACACAAGAGGTGGGCCATTGTTGTGGTCAATTCTTCACCCTTGCATGTCCATGGTAACCCTGGATGACTTTTGGTTTGTAGTAGGGGTGTGCCATTGTAGGTCTATTTTTGGCTCCTCCCCCATTCCTTTTATCTAGACATTCCTAAAATCAGAAGTGGAGGCAGGTGTCATTCCGGTAAGATTTGGTCCATTGGCACCAATAGGGAAACTTTAGAGGCTCATTTCTTCATCATTTTAGGCCTATCAGCATGAAACTACCCTCATTTACAGGCCACATATATGACTGCAAGCCTTCCAAGTTTTGGAACATTTCACCCATCCACTGATTTTTGGAAATGTTTAAAGTTTTTGCCATAACATAAAAAAACCTCCACAAGAGTGGGTTCTGGGAATTGTGGTCCTAAGTGCACACCATAGGAGGGGAGGAGAATCGACACTGTCAACCAGTCCTTTGATTGGCTGAGAAACACACAGAGAGAAAAACCTCAACTCCCATCATGTCCCGGGAGGGTGCACAGAGGCTCCTTCAATGCCTGTGTTGCACAAAGTGCTGCTGTGAAAATGAATTCCCATTTGACTCAGGTGGGCACTGAGGGAGGGCTTCGGGAAGGGATGGAGGAGGCTGCCAGTGAAGAAAGAAGAGGAGGAGCCACCGCTTGCTTGATTTGCAAGGCTGCCCACACACCGCTTGCACCTCAGGTAGTGCCTCTCAGCCCCATTAACCCCCATTATCTGAAAAGGTTTGGCTGCTGTGATACTGTCCCACGAGATCACTGAGATCTGAAGATCAAGACCTACTCTTGATTCCGAGCGCTAAAGCTTATCGCCTCACGTCAACGAGGAGAAGGGCATTCTCTACCATTGCCCCCATCCTTTGGAACTCTCTGCCACCGGAGGCCAGGTCACTCCGTGACCTTCTGGCTTTTAGAAAAGCTTGTAAGACCTGGCTGCTTCGGCAGGCTTTCTGTGATTGAGCCAGTTAACACGCACTAGTTGAGGCATTATTGGTGTTAATGTAATCCCTTTTAAATGTTTATTGCTGTTGTTTTATTACTTATGTACTCTGTTGTTTTTGTATATTCTTAATTCTGTAAGCTGCCCCGAGCCATCCGGGAGTGGCAGCAAAGAAATCTAATAAATCAAATCAAATCAAAATCTGTATCGGGTATGGCTTCAGATGCCCCCATCCCCGTTTATTTCTGTACTTCCCAGTACACCAAAATGATATCATTCACACCCCTAGTTTGTACTTCCTAGACTTGTAGCTGATTTTTCAGTCATTTTGTTGGGTTTGGGGTTGTTGGGCAGAAAGGGGTATTAGAAAGCCAAAAGTAGAAAGTGGCCGAATTGGACAATTTCTTTCTATTTACCTTCTGGAAAAAAACTGTCAATGTTCTGGGACTTTGGAGGTTTGAGGGTGCATTTTTACTGTGGAATTAATGCAAATTGACTTTAATTGCTGTGGTATAATGATGTGGAATCGTGGGAGTTGAAGTTTCACGAGGTCTTCACCCTTCTCTGCCAAAGAGTGCTGATGCCTCATCAACTACAACTCCATAGTATTGAGGCATTGTTGCTAAAGTGATGTGAAATTGCAGTCTTAGATTTGCAGAATGGAGTTTGGGAGTATTGCATAATGGAAAACCTTGGTTTTTTGCCAGTAAGGTCATATTCAAACAGCACCACTAACAAGAAGCCAGCCGATATCTGTTTTTCTTTAATAATACTTATGTTTTGCAATGCAGGAAAAGGAAGACCGATTTGAATCTGTTCAGTTGAAATCCTCAAGATCTCAAAATATATGAAGACATAACTCTTCCAATGGACTAGCAAAGCTAATTTCTATTTATAGGGGAGTACATTTTCAACACATTCTGGCACACTTCTGAAGGGTGTTCTCCAGTGAGGAGCGTTGAACATTCTCAGAGGAAGAAAGAAGAGCAGACAAGAGCAAGAGGGAAATTTGCCTTATCTGAGACTCAGTAAGTTGCCAAAAAGAAAGAAAGCTGGGATGGATGTTCAACTCAGGGAGAGAGGAAGCATGTGGAATCCAAGATATTTTGAGATCTGAGGCTGGTAATCTCAGCAACACTTCCTGGAATAGTAAAAATATGGCAGTGAACTTAATGTTGACAGTTTTGCTGTCCTTTAATGCTCTTTGCTCAAATGCTGTCCCTTTGAGATGGACTGTGTTTCACTCTGTCCTGAGAGTGGTTGCACCTGACATGAAGTTTACATTGATCTCTGTGTTGCTTTGCCATACCAAAAGATTCAGTTGTTTATACTTTTTTAGTTCCCACCCCTTTTGTCCCAAAGTTGAGGCAGTCTGGCTTCTAGGAAGAATAGAAGATTACTCAAAAGCCAGTATAAAAACTGGCAGATGTTCTCTTGAAACCAAACCTCAATCAATAGCTTAAATAGAATAACTGTGATTTTTTTAAAAAAAAGAATGCTTGCCATGCAACTCTGGTGTGTTTTGCCTAAAGGATACAGGTTTTTATCTGCACAATTGGCTTCTTTTAGGTGAAAAGACCTAAAATTGGCCTGTGGAAAACCTGAACAAGCCGTCCAAAAGCTAAGGACACTGTCCAGTATGTGTTTCCTGTGAAGTAAATCCTACTTTATTCAATTGGGTTTGTATTTCTTATTGTAGCCTAAATTGTTTGGGGGGGGGGGGTATGTCTTCCTTGGATCCATCCAAATTGTACCACCCATCTGATTGCAGTCACATAGAGGCAGCTTGCCATGGCAAACTCTTACAAATGAAGCAAATCTTCTCAAATATTTCGATAAATATTGCTATAGTCACACATGCTTTTGAGAAAAGGATCTGCCTATGTACAATGTCATCTCAGTTTAAATGGCAACAATACAATGACTTGCATATGGGGATATAATTGCCTGCTATTTTCAGTCTCGAAGGAAGCAATGAGTAATTTAGCAGTTTTCTTCCTCCTGTGAGAAATTCTTTCAAAAGGGTGCTGTTTTGGAAAACGATTTGCAGTTCTGCACAACATTCATGTATAAGACCTTTTGCCTAGAAAACAGCATTTTTCATTTCATTTCGTTTATTATTTCATGAGTCGCCCTCCACCGAAGTGCTCTGGGTGACTTACACAAGACAGAATAAACGAACTTATACAAATGACATTAAAATGGTTACTATTTAAATGCTCTGCTGAAGAGCCGTGTTTCTTAATGTAAAGTAGTATATCTGCACAGAAATGTTATTTTCTGCACAGAAAATTCTGTACTGGAAGCTTATTTTGCATAAAATTTATTTTTGCACTTTTCTTTGCATTTTCTGGACAAAAACATTATGAAGAAAAAAGTCACGAGTCTTGCACAGAATAAATGCGAAATGGTGAAGATTCTCATCAGTCCAGGTTCATTGCATTGGGATTTCCCAACACTCAAAAATACATTTTAACAATTTTCAATAATACTATGGGATATCCATCCTCATGTACATGAAACAATCAGCCCTAAATGAAACATGAATATTTGGTTATTAAAAGTGCAAGAGACAGGTATATCTCTACAATAAGGAGTGCTCCCAAAATCCTTCCCAAATGAATAAAGGAATGCTAGCAATATAAATTGTAGCATTTGATTCTCAGCGAGAGGTTGTACTCCCATAGCCATGGCCTTTGTAGACATACTGTCTTCTGGCATTATTTTCCTGAGTTTTTAACATGCAGGAACTGATTGAAGGGAGAGCTCCCATTCAGAGCAGTCACAGTTCTTAAGCAGATGAGCTTCCAAACTGAGACATAAACTCCCAAGCGGAACTGGGTGCTACAGTGCTTGTATTGTGTAACAAATTAAAAATCCTCAAAGAAAGGACCTGCACTTGGGCAAGGTGCTATAGATTCATGCACTGTTGAGCGGCCACAGAATAGTTACATAGGACAGCATTTGATGTAGTAGAGAAGCTTGACGTGCCTGGTTGACCCTCGGCTACCGACTAAGATGAAGAATCGGCCATAATAATGTCACATGGTCCTTAGATTTCCCGAATGTGGTAGGTTTTATCAATGGGAAATAAATATTCATTGATGATAAAGATGCCGGGATTAATACTATTGATGAGAAATTGTTCTGCAAGCATTTATCTAAGTTATTAAAGATCCTGTATGTTGCAAACTATTTTTTAAAACACCACACATACTTTTAAAATATAACATATTGATTCTTCATTATGGATCAATGAAGGTTGGGTGGTGGCAATAGTGATGCTTTTAGTACAAAATATGGATGTAATTTTAAAGAACTCTTTTGACTAATAACTTGCCTTTTAAATGAAACCAAATCAGAAAGTGTCTACGTTTTGAAGAATAATCCTATGATCCTAATATAGGAGAAGGAAGAAGACTTCCTTAATTTTACTTGCTTTTAATCAGAGTATTTACCTGTCCAAAATAAATGGGTTTTCTCCCTGTTTTGCAAGGTTATCTTAGGAGTAACTCAGAGAATGCATGGAATTTTTATTGTTATTGAAACTCAAAAAAGGATTTGTGTTCACAGTACACTTTTCTACAACTGAATGTTCAACAAAAGAATCCTTTGCATTTTTACTCAGTAGTAAATTGTACCTGTTTCCTTAGGCCTTATGTCCCAGTAACTGTACACAGGATTACAACTGTGTCCTCTTGGGGTTTTTTGTATATTCTGTACCGTTGCATATCATAATTTGTGCATTGTATGTGCTATGGTTATTTTTAGCTGTAGTTTCTCCTCACTTGATATGAATTGTTATAGTTGGTGCACCTGATCACTTTCGTTATTGTTTCTATGCAGAATGTTTAAGGGACAAAATTGATATGGAAAACAATGTAAGATTACTCTTAACTGTAAATCATCGATACTAATTTCAACTGCATCTGTCATCGAATTGTAATGTGGAAAGGATCTTGCAGGGCACATTTTCCATTTGGAGGGCAAGACTAGGGATCTCATCACATGATGGAAATTCGGCATCTTAGGACACTTCTGCCCCAGTTGATTTATGGAGCCCCATGCTGCCCATCACACGAGGTAGCCTCACTTCGAGTGGGTCAACTGGAGCGGCAGCATTGTAGGTCACTGCGCTGCCAACATAGAAGCCTGCCTGTGTTCCATTTGGAATAACAGGGCTAGCACAAGGGAAGTTGTGTGGCAACACTTTCCCACGTGTGATGGGGAAGTATCAGCTGGCAACAAGGTGGGTATTGCCCTGCTGCCACCTGATTTGCCATGGAGGCTGGTGAATCAGAACACTGGATCTCATCAATGTGATGAGGCCCTAAATACTAGTAGTCCAAGTAAAGAGAATGGGGCTCTAATGGTCAAATCCGGTCCCTGAGCCAATATTTCACCAGAAAGTTTAAATCAGTCTTTGCCTAAGTGGGTCTTTCACATTTCTCCCTAGAACTTCAATCATTGGGCATATTAACTGGATGAGACCTATAAGCACCAATAGGGCTCTAGATCACGGAAGGCTGTGCTTGATGCATTGGGCAGGGCTTATTTTCTGTATGAAAACATACTCTTCTCATATTGAATCAGCTCAGCAAGCTATGTATTTTCTATTCACCAGATTATAATTTACCAAAATCTCAACCTGAGACCTATCCCAACCATGATTTCTGAGTTTTTAGTTATAGAAATTGGGCTGTTGTGTGAAAGTAATGCCCCCTGCAACTCAGCTCAAACTGTTCACTGTATCATGTGATGCAGTCCTTGGAACTTAAACTTGTGTGAATCTTCATTTTGCAAACATTGTCTCATTCATTGTCCTAATGTGAATTTACAAATATTCTTCTCTTCTTGAAGGTATAAAATTTGGGATTCTTCTTGAATGATGAATGAAAACATATAATGTTTCCTTTCAAAACTATGTATTCATTAGTCTTTTGCTTTTATTTTCTTTAAGTCACATTTTATTTGAGAAGATATTTGGGAATGATTAGACAATTTTCAGCATACAGCCGTATCCACTAATTTGCCATTACTTTCCCAAATGTCTTCATGCCTGGGATATTGGTGCAAAACAGTTCCTTCCACTACTGGAATGCCATCCCTGATGTGTCCCAGTGCCTTGAATTGGAATGAATAAATGTTTTTTTATCAGTACTTTTAATGCCTCAGTGGGTTGTTATATTATAAGAATTCTACCCCATGAACAGATGTATAGTATAATTGTCACTTACTGTAACCTCATTGAGCAGTGTGCTTCACTGTTACCATGATCGATTCATCACTGGAGCCCAGCAGGATCGGGCCTCTGCAAGGATCCCATGACAGACAACAGGATCGCAACCTCCAAACTGCTACTGCCCTTACTTTGACTGCTTAGTGTGCTTACTAACATTCTTCAGGTTAAATTGATCTATAAATGACATCTCCCTGATTCCAGTCGGCTTCAGATAGATTAAATTGCAGTATCTTACACCATAATCCAGAACTGTTCCCATCTGAAGTGGAATTTTCTCTTGCGTTTCCCTCATAGAAGTGAAGAGGGGGTTGCAATAGGTTGTGGGAGGGGGTGGGGACTCAAACCCAGGAAAAGGTGGGTTATTTTAACCCACTTCTTCATGGGTTTTAGGTAAGTGTAAAAGGGTCCTCAGGGAATTACAGCAATATAGGTCTGTCACTGGAAAACCAGCATGGTGTAGTAAATTGAGTACAAGATGGTCTATGGGAGATTAATGTTCAATGTTCTTTTCAGGTGTAGACACCCTCTGGATGACGTGGAGGCATATTACACTCTCCAAGGATGGTCATAGCAAACATTCTTTGAATAAATATTGTCAACAAAACCATACGATAAGGTCACTGTAAGGTAAAGTAGACTTAAATGCACCCAAGGACAAATGTTCCAATGCCATTTCAGATGAGAGAGTGTGTGTGTGCTTGTTTCTTATGAGGAAGCAAGTGTTTGTAGAAGATTTTTGGGGCCCTTCCAGACAAGCCTGAAATGCGGGACCTGTCTTGCTTTTACCTGAGGCATCCAAATGATTCCTCAGGTAAAAGCGAATTAATACAGAGCAAACTGGGTTTTGTGGGGTTTTCCCAGTTTACCCCACATTAATTAAACACCTCTAAAGATCTGGACCTTAAGCTAAGGTCTGGGTCTTTAGAAGTGAGGGCTCTGTGGGGACTGATTTCTGGAACTTCTCCCACAGTCCCGCGGGTCAGTCCCCATAGCCATCCTATTTGTTTGGGCTCCCAAAAGTCCAGAAGAGTGAAAGGGCACCCCCTCTCTTCCTAGACCCCCATTTTGCAGGCACCTCTGCAGGTAACTCAAACCCCTCTGCAGAGTTCTGATGCTTGGAAGCATCAGGAGGCCTCTCCGGAGAGGCCTGTGCTGCCATCAGGCCCCCTCTGTTACATTTTTTGGGGGGGGAAATGGGGGCTGGATACAATCCCGAGTCAGCCTTTCTTTGGCCCGGGATGGCATCTAGCTACCTGCTGTGGGAAAGCCGGAGTTTATGGGAGGGGTGGGATTCAAACACAGTTGGAAGCCACTTTATCCTGAGTTATAGTTACGGGTAGAAGGGCCCTTGAAGATGAACCAGTGTCAGTGGGAGCCTGTGTCTTCAGGTAGCTATACTGTAGTCTGTCCTCAATATAATTCAATCAGAAATCACATTTTGTTCATTTTATTAGGCCTAATTCACATCACATTTAGACATCACTCATGAAGAAGGACCTCCATGTTCTTTAGATAGAGGGTGAAATTGTGAGCATGAAAGGACAAATTCTAGGAATCTGGTTATAACATTGTTCCTCATGCATTTGGAGTGGTTTCAGAAGGCTGACATAGAAGTTTCTCCAAATGTTTAGCCTGACACGCTTCCAAACTTCCTTTTGATTGCACAGATAGAATCTCTGTTGTTTATGTGTAGCCATATTGGTTATTAAACTGCTGCTACTGTTTTGGTTTATTTGGGGATGAAAGTGTAAGAAGTCTTTATTTTAACTAATAAATGTATTTATTAAGCTGATATTGTGAGTTTTTTCTAAGCTACTCCCATCTTTGTTTCATGTGTAAATTGACAACACATTATACCACCCTCTACATTTGCATACTTCTTACCTGTTGATGCCACTTCTTTCATATTCAAGAAGGTAATTAGTCTTTTTATTTCTTTATGTGAGACTATTCATGAGATTCCAACCTCAATCATCGCTGCTAGCTCATACTCACACATTAAAGCCGGATTTGAAGGGCTGCTGAAAATAAGGATTTGTCTACATGGGCCAAAAGTCATATTCACCAGATTTGCCATGGATCATGGTGAATCCATTGGGGCCTAGCAATGGAACCCATCACCCCAAGCCTCTCATCCCCAGGTTTCCCTCTTACCCCATCCCATGGGGAGAAGCGTCTACTACCAGGCTTCCACCTATTGTTGCCAATGCTACATGGGAAGCTTCCTGTGTTGCTGCTGTGGCAACGTATACCAGCCTCTTCATTTTGTCATAGAGCCTTGCCGGAAGTTGATATACATCACGGGATGGGAGCTAGCAGGCTGCATGGCAAAAGTGAAGAGGAACCAGAGTAAGCCACTGAATTTGATTCATCTGATGAGTTGCTTGAATGCATCACTAGCAGTCTTTAACATGCACAGTAGTTTTCAGTGAGTATCATGATTTTTGGCTTCAAACTGAATTTGCTTGAGTTTAGGAAGACTTGGGGGAGTGCTGCAGATTTTACTCAAAACTCTGGAACATGCAATCTGGGTTTCCATACCATTCTGATCATCATGGGGGAAAGGAGATGGTCATTGCTGGATTTTCCATTGTGTTTAGGTATGCTTAAACACAGGGCACTGTTGGCCTGGGAGTCCCATACTTCTGCCAAATAAATAATATTTCTTTTAATGATGGATTTTGCTTATATGATGCAATTCTAAATTTGAATCTGAAGGTGTTCTATTTCAGAGTGACTCCAGACAAAGTTGATAGTCCATTGGAGTGTGCCACAAAGCAGGCAGTGCAGGCTTACCAGGCCTATCTTCTTCAGGGCCCAAGTACAGAGTCTCATAAGCTAACTAGCACAGGGCCTCATTTATCCTAAATCTGACAGTGGAGATGGTTCGTGTATAGGCCACTGCTGCTACTGCTCTCAATCAGACAGAGAGCTCTGTGTGGATGCTTGGCCAACACCTGTTGCATCTGCAATATCAGCACAGGAAGCCCATGAGAACAGCAAGAAGGAAAGATCAACCTCCTCCTCCTTCCTGGTTGTGCAGGCACCCCATTTTGACACCAGCAGATGTGGCCACAGTGGCCAGACACTTGAACAGAGCTCTGTGGCTGGCTAGGAAGGAACAGCAGCTGTGGTAAGACAGGAAATGACAACCAAGTGTCAACAGCCTCAAATTCAACACATAAAAGAGGGGGATTAAAAGAGGCTATGGTAAGACCGCTGCTGAAGAAGCCGAATTTAGACCCTTCGGCTCCCTCCAATTACCGGCCTGTTTCCAACTTGCCCTTCCTGGGCAAGGTGATTGAGAGGGCAGCAGCGGATCAGCTGCAGCAGTTCTTAGAAGACACAGCTGGATTTGATCCCTTCCAGTCCGGCTTCCGTATTGGGCACGGGACGGAGACCGTGCTTGTCGCCATTACAGACCAACCGCCGCCAGCTGGACCAGGGTGGATCGGCACTGCTTGTCTTGTTAGATCTGACAGCAGCGTTTGATACAGTAGACCATGCATTGTTGACCCACCGCCTATCCGCTTCCGGAGTCAGGGGACTGCCCTTAAATGGGTGGCCTCCTTTCTCCGGGATCGGGGACAGCGTGTGGAGGGGCGGGATGGTCTCAGCCCCCAGGGGGCCATCCTCTCCCCCTTATTATTCAACGTTTATATGCGCCCCCTGGCCCAGCTGGCCCGCGACTTTGGCCTGGAGTGTTATCAGTACGCTGATGACACCCAGCTTCTACTGCGAATGGACGGCAGGCCGGATACCGTACCCGATTGCTTCCATCTGTGCCTCGAAGCCGTGACTGGTTGGCTGCAGGCCAGCCGGCTGAAGGTGAATCCGTCGAAGACGGAGATCCTATGGCCTGGTCGGCCTGGCCGGGATGAGTGCCGGTTGCCTACTCTGGACGGCGAGCAATTAAGCACGTCGTCAATTGTTAAGAGCTTGGGTGTTCAGTTCGACTCCCTGCTGACCATGGAGACCCAGGTCTCCGCGGTCAGCAGGGTGGCGTTCTACCACCTACGTCAGGCTAGGCGACTGGCCCCCTACCTGTCCAGGAATGACCTGGCTACGGTGATCAAGCGACGGTCATCTCGAGACTAGACTACTGTAACGCCCTCTACGTTGGCCTTCCCTTGGCGGCGATTCGGAAACTCAAGCTGGTGCAGAATGCCGCTGCTGCCTGCTGGCAGGAGTGCCGGTGAGGCAGCACATTACGCCCATCCTCCAGCAACTGCACTGGCTGCCAATTGAGTACCGAATCACCTTCAAGGTGCTGGTGTTGACCTTTAAGGCCTTGTACGGTCTAGGGCCTGCGTACCTCTTGGACCGCCTTGCCCCATACGATCCCCGAGATCACTCCGCTCAGCAGAGCAAAACCTGCTGGAGATTCCACCGATCCGCCTCTGCCGCCTATCATCAACTAGGCAGCGCTCCTTCTCAGTAGCAGCTCAACGGCCTGGAATGCCCTGCCGGAGGAGGCTAGAGCCATACGGAGCTCGCCCCCTTCCGCAGGGCCTGTAAGACCTTCCTTTCAAGCAGGCCTTGGTTGACATATAACGCCTCTTGCCTTCAATCGATTTATGACTCTGTGTTACCGTTTTTGTCACTTAGTGTAATTTTAACAATGTTTTAATGATGTTTTTAGTATCATTTTTGTTATTTTTATGGTTATAGCATTGTTTTATTTTGTTCGTGAGTCGGCAGGAGTGTTGCCTGCCGATCACTATGTATGTCTTGTAACCCGCCACGAGCCCTCGGGACGAGGCGGAATACAAATGCAAATAATAAATAAATAAATAAATAATGTATTGTCCTAAATCTTGGGTTCTTTCCCATTGTGTGGCAACTCCGAATCAGCCCTAACGGATCACACAGCAGAGTCCAAGGCAGGATAAAAACTAGTTTATTCAGCTCTGACCAGACTGGAAACTGGGGCCAGTTTCCCAAATCCAGCATATCTCTCAATCAATCAATTCAATTTTTATTACTTGCTTAGTCGCCCTCCACCAGCGGTGCTCTGGACGACTTACAACATAAAACCAATAAAACACTTTAAAAATTACAAAACAACTAATCAAATGCTCTGCCAAAGAGCCAAGTCTTCAGTGCGATAGTAAAGCATCTCAGTTTGCGCATGGCTCGGATGTCGAGTGGCAGAGAGTTCCACAGTTTTGGGGCGGAGGCTGAGAAAGCTCTCCGCCAAGTGACCTCCAGGCAGATTTCTCTAGGGCCCTCTCTTGGGAAGATCAAGGTGGCCACTGGGGTTGATAGGGGGAAAAGTGGTCCCTAAGGTACGTCGGTCCCTGGCTGTACAAGGCCTTAAACGTAAATACCAGCACCTTGTAGGAGATCTGGAATTTAATCGGTAACCAATGCAGCTGATACAGGATAGGTGTTATATGACATCCCACAGGGGTTCCCTGAAGCCCATACAGGAGTATTTTATAGAAAAGTTACACAAATTTAGAAACTCATTGGATGCAGGGACTTGTTTGTGCCTGTCCATGGATTGGATGGAGGTTTAAACGTCTATGAATCCCAGTTTGGCTGGGCAGTCTGGTGGGAATTTCAATAAACTATCGCCTATTGCTTGGTGTGTCTGCCAACTTTAGAGGTTAAGGGAAAGGAATTAGGGCACAGCAGAGAGATAATGGGCATTTGAGAGGATTATATCTTCTTAGGACATAGTTCCCAAGTCTGGAATAATGGGATTCCCGGACACCCTGATGGGTCTTGGGATTTAAGGACAAGGGGTGCTTGGGTGCTTTGATAAGTTTTGCTGATATGACAAAGGGCGAGGAGGTCAATAAATGGCTTTTTGGTCCTTCCTGTGCTTGGACATTTGCGACATGGGAAATGTATGAGATCGATCCCTGGCTATAGTGATGGTGCAAGTATGGGGAAATGTGTGGTGCTTATGCAAACCTGTGGTCAGACCCCTGATGGAGGACCCATGTGGTTTTGGGATTTGGGAGAAAGGGCAGAGTGGGACCTCATGGAGGCAATTCATCCGATCTTCATTTTCAATAACATATGGGCTGCTATGGGGCAGGTTTACACTGAGATAATCTGCCTGGTATAAATGAACCCTATGCTCATTCCTGAAATGAATTTTCTGAGACTGTTCACATACATTTTCTTTTTAGGCCATAAGAGCGCTCCGAGAAATCATTCCTATCTCCCACAAACTCACAGCACTCTGACTACTATAGATACAAAATATGCCTACACACTTGGGATCACACAAGTGTGTCGAATCTAGAGGATAACAATTGAGCCCTCCATCTTTAGAGAATTCTAAGTTTGAGGAAGAAGAAAAAGAAAAGAATAAGACAAACCTGATGGAAAAGTTTTCAGATTTTATTACTGACATCTTTATGTTAATTAATACTGCTGTGAAAACCATCTGTTGCACTGAATGTAACTGTAATATACAACATAGAAATGCAATCTAAGTAAATTACAACAAGGAGTTACAAAAAGTTTCATTAGTAAGAAAGCCACCTAACATGGCAATGGATCCTTCCCTCACTGCGGAGTCAACATGATGGCATTGGCAGTTGTGGTTATTTACACATCCCTTAGGACTGTTTATCAGAGAGGGGTCCTAAAGCTGTCCTAATAAGAACATCACTATTGTCACTGTACAGTCCTCAAAAAAAATTATAGTACACCGGTTCTATAAAAAAAAAAAAGCTAGTCCTTTAAAAAAGTTTTTTCCAGAATGCACAAAAATGTGCAATACTTCCTAACAGTCTAGGAATGTGTAAACTGGCTGTACGTTTACAGAGATGAGGTGGTGGAATCCACGACTTCTCTTCCATTGCAGACAGTTGGAACGTACACGTTTGCTGAAGCTGAAAGGAGGAGAAGTCATCATTAGCAAGACATCATTCTTTGCACATTTACTTATTTGCCTTGACATCAAGGGATATCAGGTGATGAGCTAGAAATACAGCTAGGGCAGAGGTTTAAACCATTTAAAAAACTGCTAAGACTCCTGGGTATGCTACTGGACTCAAACCAGAACCTTGGTGTTGATGTTGGGCAGGAATACATTTACATTTAAAACTAGTATGCCAACTGCACCTCTTCCTAGTGATCGTGACACATGCCTTGATGATATCTTGCTTCAATCACTGTAATGTACTCCACATAGGGCTGGCGTGGGAAACCACAGTTGTCGCTCCACATTTGCTGGGCTTAGGGGTGCAAGATTCCCATGAAAGCGGAAACACTGGAAATAAAAACCCTCACTTTTTTATCTGAGAGGACACTTGTCTAGGTATTTGTAGGTCACAGAATCATGCTGGAGGATCTATAAATGCCTAGAATAGGAGTTCTAAAACTGTGCTCCGGGGAGCCCTGGGGCTCCACGGGTGATAGTGAGGGGCTCCGTGGCACCATGCTGCTTCCCACCTCCTTTTCTTTCCTCCTCCTGAGAAATGTGGGGAAATTAAAGTTTTGAGCTGCCAGAAACACTAACAGAAGCAGCAGCAGCACCAGCACCAGCATCCTCCCAGGGCACAGACCGTTTCTTCTTCCTCTGTCTTTCACTGCCCAGATTCTCTTTCTCGCCACACAGACCTCCCCTGCTTTCTTTGTTTCCAATACCCTATTTCCCTCCCACCTAGGGTTGCCACTTTTTGATATAAGAAATAAGGGACATTTACCTAAAAATATGAGATTTTTCACAAAAATAAGGGATACTTCATTAAAAACTTGAAAATCAAACGTTAGGCAACCCTAATTTTTTTTTAAAAAAAATTGTTGCTTTTAATGGAAAAATGCTCTTACTAAACATGCCTTGGCAGAGCAAAGGTGAGTGGGAAACAGGAGGTAGTCCTCTCCAAATGGTCTTTAAATTCAAGCAGACTCTTATAGGATGATGTATTATGTCTCACTGGTGCAGAAATTGTGTGTGTGTTTGCTAAAAAACTATTTGAGTTCTAAAAGCTACTCACCAGTAGTACAAAACACACTTTTCTCCTACCCTCCTAGTTATTGGCTTATATAGCATTCATGAAACAGTAGTTGTACATGAATATAATATGTAGTCTTTCTCCACTGTTTAATGATACAATCCCTCGGTGAGTGTAGCAGAAACTAAAAAGGAGCAAAGTTATCCTTTGCAATAATAACATGAAATAGTTGTATCTTTGTTAGTGGGGGCAATAATTAATCTCAAGAAACTAGTTATCTGTGAAACGTAACTAGTTACATTCAAGCTTTGGTCTTATATAACACTTGAATTGCAGTCTCTTAATTAAATGTTTGCAACTTCAATTTTTACAGATAGAAACGGAGACTGAAGCTTGCCTGAAGGCACGCTCTGAGTCCTTGGAGAAACAGATTTGAAATCCAAGCAATAATTATACACCTTGTATTTTACCTGCTGGATCATGCTGGCTTTGATTTCGAGCATTAGAGATGATCAAGAAGACTTTTTTTGTTAAGTTGCATTGCATTTATCATATTTGAAAATTAAAGAAAAACAAAAAAGGAAATATCCTTTTTTGCTCACATACAATCTATATACCTTCCCACTGAATGATAATAATAATCTTTATTTATACCCCTCCAGCATCTCCCCAGCGGGGACTTGGGGCAGCTTACATGAGGCCGAGCCCAACATAACATACCATAAAATAATACAAAACAAAGCACAAATAACAACCCAATGAGGCAAAAATTTTAAAAAGTGCATCAAACAATATAAAACAGTACAACAAAATAAAATCATTCAAACACAATAATAATGGGTGGGCCACGTGTATAAGATAAAATATTAAAAACTCAGGGTGAGATAGAAGTAGATCAGACATCTTTAAGGGAGAGATCCATAGCATGGAATCATATAGTTAGGTCTTATAATAGTGGGGGAGAATTATTCTATAGGGATAAGGATTGAACGTGAAGTTAATTAATTTATTTATTTGTCATGTTTCTATACCGCCCCTCTCAGCCCGAAGGCGACTCAGGACGGTTTACACAGGCATTCTCTGCCCTCAATACAACACAGCAACAAGTCAAACCCTCCCCCTCCCAAATGCACAATGGAAAATTCACCAAATGCACAATGGAAAAGTCAGGTTTTGAGCTCTTTCTTGAAGGTTGCTAGAGTGGGGGCTTTCTTAATCTCAGTCGGTAATGAGTTCCAGAGTTGGGGAGCCACAGAGGAAAAGGCTCTCTTGTTCCTGCAGGTGATGTGGTCACGAAGGTAGGCGGGTCTCAAACCGTTTAGGGCTTTATAGGTGATGACCTGCACCTTGAATTGGGATCTGAAAATAAATGGCAGCAATCATCTGATATTTCTGAGGCTGCTAACAGCTGCAGGGCTGGTGGAAATTCAGCAAATGAAGTGTTTCCAAAACAAGGCGTACCGGCACACCAGTCTCTGAATGTGACAACACTCCTTGGATTTCTGCCTATGACAACACTGTTAAAAGCCGTTGCTCTTTCTTAGCTGTGTTTTTAAACTGAAGATCCTAGCATTTTTAGTTTTTGTTTTACCTGGAATATTGGATGACTCAATCTTGGATGTATTTTTTTAAATGCTGGAGCTTGATTTTGATAGTTTGCTCCCAGTACTGGTTGTATTAGCTGCCACTTCTTTTTAAAAATGTGCTTTGTTTCATGGCTGACTGAAAACAGCACTTATATTATAAATGGCAATTGTGATGCTTTATTGCCATTACAAACTGCTTTCAATATCAACTTGTTTTTGTGAAAGGCAGAGACCTGTAGTACTTTGGAGAGGATTCCAGTGTCGCCCTTAGAAAAAAATATCATAGAATCCTCAAGCACCATACATATATATTTTGGGTTGCTCTGAGTTTTTTGGACCGTATAGCCATGTTCCAGTACCATTATCTCCTGACGCTTCACCTGCACATGTGGCCGGCATCTTCAGAAGTCTGTTGGGTGAGGCAAGTGGAGTGTGTGTGTATGTGTCTACCTACCTACTTATCTATCTATCTATCTATCTCTGTGGAATGTCCAGAGTAGAAGAAAGAACCCTTGTCTGTTTAAAGCAAGCATGAATGTTGCAATTAGCAAGGTTGAATAGTATTGTGTAGCCATGATCCTGCAAAGTCAATCAGTGAAGGTATCTGCATAGAGGTAGCCTGGTTGTAGTGGCCTGAAGGCTCCCTCTGTTTAGGAGGAATTAACTGGTACTTGATTGCTGTCTGCTGTTTTTGAGTGGTTTTTCTTTATTTACTGTATTGATTATGGTGGGTTTAAAAAAATAAGATGTTTATTTTCATGGTTTTCTCTTTTCTGCTGAAATTGTTCCAATGCCATTGAAATCCTCCAACAGACCTCTTAAGATGCCATAGATGCAGGCAAAACGTCAAGAGAGAATGCTTCTGGAACATGACCATACAGCCCAAAAAACTCATAGCAACCCAGTGATTCCAGCTATGAAAGCTTTTGACAACACACATATATTTTGGTTGAAAAAAAATGACTCAAAGTGTTTGAAATGAGTGTTAATGTCTGTTTCAGCTCCTGTCCTGAACAGTCCTTTTAAAAGGCCCTCGTGGTAAATGGAAGAGAATACACTGTGAGTTCTGAAAGCTACAACTCATAGGCAAAACATTATAGTTTAGCAAACATGGCAGAAATAGCGTGATGTTGCCCCCTGGGCTCTGGAGCATGCATATCCCATGGTGTCATAGTGAAGAAATAGTCAGTGGAGGAATAAGGAGAACAGCATTGACCCTCTTAGGGGAAAGGGAAAAACGTGTTTTTTATTCATTAGTTACCTTGAGAATATGTGGTTCCTGTCCCACTGACACTGAACCTGTTGAGATGCAGTCTGTGCGTGACCACATTCTTCTGTGGCTGGAAGAGGACTATATGCACTTTGGGAGCAAACAGACATCCCAAGACGACAAAGCCGCTCAGACTTACGGAGATACACATGGTAGTGGTCTGAACCTGAATGGAGAAAACTGCTGCAGAATCAGTAAAGACATTCAAGTGATCCCTTGCTCCTTTCCCACCCATTTCCATAAGCTACAAAAAAGAGGCGCTCTTAATAGGGAAAGAAATTTTTCTAAGGTGAAGAAACTATAGTCCTCCAGATGGTTATGGGAACTGCAGCGCATGGATTCTGGAATGGAATGCCCCTGGAAAATCATGTGCTCTTAGTAGAACATAAGGAGATAAAACCAAAAATGACCCCCCCCCCGATCATTATTAAAGTCCACCTTTCTGCTTCCAGTAACATCCACTAGATGCCTTCATACCCTGTTTTCTGGAGGACATGGTTCTCACTACTTGACTTTCTGGGGCATGTTATTCAGCGTAAAAGTTGCATAAGCCAGACATTTTGCTTAAGCATTGATTGCCAATCTCAAAATGATTACATCTATAAATATAGGGAAAGGAATACAAATGAAGAACAAATGGGCATGGCCTAAGAAAGGGCGGGGTATTGGGGAGAGGAGAAGATCAAGGTAAGAAACCCGCTTTTGTTGGAGACTCAGTGTGAAGGCAGTGATAAGAAACAGAGGCAATAAGCTCCCACCACGTTATCATTCTCTTGTTCAAACTAGAGAAAGAAAAGCGGTCTTCCCTCCAGCAGTCTTCTTTCCTTCCTTGACTTTCTTTTTTTGATTAGAGATGTGTTCAGGAGCAACACGGCTGGTGGGGACGAGGGACAGGGCCTTTTCGGTAGTGACCCACCGCCTATTGAACCCGCTCCCCAGCGAAATCAGATTGGCATCCTCCCTCCTTTCTTTCAGAAGAAAACTAAAGACGTGGTTGTGAAACCAAGCATTTGGCTAATGGATATAATGGCACTGAACACTGAATCTGACCTCGTGATTGTTGTAATGGAAAAGGCTTTATGATTGTGTAACTAATGTTGTTTTAATCTATGATATTTGTATGTTTTTATCTTCTTATCATATTGTATTTTACTGCGGCATCAAATTGTTGCCATTGTTAGCCGCTCTGAGTCCCCCTGCAGGGGTGAGAAGAGCGGGGTAGAAATGACGTTAATAATAATAACATCAACAACAACATGGGAAGAGCCCAAAGAATGCGGCTTATCTGCCATTTTAAAAAAGGAATTAGAGTATAAGCTTCTTTGCAGAGAGAGTGTGGTGGGCCATTTTTAATAGAGGCACAGAGGCTTTTACAGTAAGTCTAAGTAAGTAAGTCTACTTTGTTGTTGTTGTTGTGTAAGGAGCAACTTGAGAAACTGCAAGTCGCTTCTGGTGTGAGAGAATTGGCCATCTGCAAAGGCATTGCCCAGGGAAGGCCTGGATGTTTTGATGTTTTGTCATCCTTGTGGGAGGTTTCCCTCATGTCCCCGCATGAGGAGCTGGAGCTGATAGAGGGAGCTCATCTGCGCTCTCCCCGGATTCGAACCTGTGACCTTCAGTCTTTCCTGCACAAGGGTTTAACCCACTGTGCCACCGGGGGCTTCAGTAAGTCTACTAACAATGATTGTCACTGTTCTGCTCTATCTTAAGTACCCAAACTGACAAGGACACCATATTCTTTAGGTACGCCCATGTTTCTGCTGATATCTGCTAGGGCTGAAAAAGAAGGTGACAAAGGACAGAGGAAGACAAAAACAACAAGGGAAAGAACCAAGGAAAACAATGCGATGGGAATCAATAGGAAATATATGATGTAAACCTGTAAATACAAAATGACTCAACTAGTATGACCTATCGAGGACACACACACAAATACACACACACACATATGTCTCCAAAAATCATGTAGGAAATTGGATGTCAACAGGTAAGTGATGTGAGTTGCAACAGCCACATATGTACAAACAACGTAATTACATGGAGATAATCAAACCAAAAATGCAGCAATCAATATGTAAGACAATATCATAAATGGGTTATATATAGATGGAGAATAAACACCAGGTATCTTACTCAGATGCCGCTGGAAATGACCATATATGTTGGCGGTAAAGCATCGTTAATAAACTAGATTATCTGAGGAGTAATCAGTAGTAAATACAGTAATATATTAACACCATCGTATATAACCCGGATTATATAAAGAATGTATGAGGAAGACAGAATTACCCTACTTTCTCCTGTTTGAGGACATGGAGTAATGGAATGGGAGCTTCTCACCCCTGCCTCTTTTCACTGCCTTCTCGCTGAGTCATTATTCCAGCATTGATCATAAATAAGTCAACTCGATTTTTTGGTCTTTTTTTCCTGTCTTATACTCAATTATATACTATACTTTGCATTAATCTGATATGTCTTTTAAAGTGGGTTACATTGGCAGAAAAAGGCCTTTTTCATTTTTTAAAAATTCTGAAAGCTATTATTATTTTTAGCTGGAAATGGTGATGGAGGACTTACCCTGTAGTCGCTCGATGTCACGTAAAAAATTGGCAGAAAAGCCAGCCAGATAATGCATGTTGTGTACATTGTAAAGCCAATAAATTTAGCTTCGTTGAAGTTTTCTGGGCACTTCCTTGTTTTGAAGGCATACACAGTGCACAAGACAACAAGGATGACATCGTATGTTAAAGAGATCAACATACTGGAATCCTTGACATTGCACTTCAGTATGACAGTCTGTCGTTTCTCTGGGAGGGTGTACCGGCGAGTGCCTGGAGCCTCCAAAATGAGCCACACAGACACCATCACAATCTGCACCATGATGAGGCTCAAGCAGATGAGAACCTGAGAGCGTGGGCTGATGAATTTAGGCCTCTGAGCCCCATTTTTCACCCCATCAAATATTCTGGCAATGCAGTTTGTTTTTGTCAGGAGGGCAGCATAGCAAATGGCAAAGGAGGTGCCTAAGCCTAGACGGCGCAAGGTGCAGATGATGGGTGAAGGCTTGGCAATAAAAAAGAATGTCATGCTGTAAGAGAGGAATACTCCAAAGAGGAGGATGTAGCATAGCTCACGGCCTGAAGCTTTGACCAAGGGGGTGTTGTTATGCTTTACAAATACCCCCATAACAAGGAATGTACAAATGAAGCCCAAACATGCAATAGTCACAGGACCTATTGCCCAGGCATCTTCCCATTTGATGTAGTCTTCTGGTAGGTTGTAACAGTTGGACAGATCAGTGGTGGGCCATCGCCCAGGGCCACAGTCTTTGCAGGTGAACTCATCAGCCAGGTACTCATACGATTCACAAGGAATGCAAATCCAACAGCAGACATCACCTGGTTGCATGTTCTTCATCTCATTCGGTGCGCAAGGATCACTGCATTGTGCAGTGGGGATAAGGCCTCGGGACCACTGGATGGCGTCTACATCGAGAGTCAAGGTTTCTGCCCACTGCCCAATTTTCAAGTAGGAGAATCTTCCTCCATTGTGTTGGAAATTGAAGACATTGTAACGTCCGATTCCATCTCCATCTCAACGTTGTCTGTGATTTGGGATGTCAAAATATGAAATAATATTATTTTAATTAATATTAATACTGACTAGTCAGTGAATGAGTTTTTACTGCTGATGTTAATAAACATAAAACCAGGAAATAGGTGTTGGTTAAACTATTTTTTCGTACAGAATTATAGAGATTTTTAAAAAATAATAGTGATAAATTATCATGATAATGGCCCTGGTCTGTCAGAAAATTTTGCATGAAAATAATATTATTTTAATTAATATTAATACTAATATTTTGCTTCTAGTCAGTGAATGAGTTTTTCCTTTGCATACCTACAAGCAATCACATTAACATTAATAAACATAAAACCAGGAAATAGGTGTTGGTTAAACTATTTTTTTTCCAACACCCCTTTCCCACCCCGTCTTCCCTTTTTCTAGTTTTCCCCTTCTTTACTATACCCAGCCCCTCCCACAATTCCAGCCCCCATTATAGAGATTTTTAAAAAATAATAGTGATAAATTATCATGATAATGGCCCTGGTCTACTGCACATTTTCATTAATTTTGCATGTCAGGATCTAATAAATCAACAACAATTAGTAGCATACAGAATGGTTAAACTAGTTATTTTGATCACTCTGGTTTAGCTGACCTCCCAAAAAAGAGTGACCCGAGTCAAAGTACAGTAAGATTATATATTGTTTCAAGATGTTCTACTGAAGTTTCATTCTTTACCACCCTGTAGAAAGTCAACCCAGAAATTATGTCCTAGCAATATGGTTCAGTATGTGCCTGGTAACATGATGGCTGATAACCCCTGTGCCTGTAGGCTGGTGAACCCAATGCTGATTTTAGTCTGAACTTGAAAGAGGTTATTCAAACTATCCCTTTTTCTTCTATAAGGTACTTTACATCCTACTTTTGGGGAGAAAGTAGAATATTGATAAAATGATTGATTGATTGATCGAACCATCGGTTGACAAGCAAAGAGGAATAGCATCTTAGGTGAAAGGGGTCCAGATCAAGAAGTTAAGCTTCCTTAAACGTACACCATGAAAACATACATTTATTTATTTATTTCACTACATTTATATGCCACCCTTTTCAACCACGAAGGGGACTCAGAGTGGCTCACAAGCAAAATGCAAATACAATATAACACATTATTGCCACAGCACAACATCAATATTACGTATCACATTGTACTATAACAATTATATCGCAATATTATTAGTAATATTGCACGTATATACAATTATAATATATTATTATTAGTAGTATATTGTATTACATTACAACATTATCAATATATTGTATTTATATACAATATACTATATATAGGCTTCTTTATAGGCTCCTGCCGAACCGGGGGTGGGGGCTCCTCGGCGGCGGGAAGGCTCCTTTCTCCCCCACATTTCTAAGGGCCCTTTGTGTCTAAGGTGCCATTTCAGTTTCTTAGATACCAGGGGAGAATGGAAGCTTTTCAAAACGGTCTCCTAGTTGCTATTGTAACCATCACTTTCTCTGCTATGGCAAGACCCACATAATTTTGTTATGGGAGAAGTGGGTGGGGTTGTAGTAATAGAGCAAATGGGCTTGTTGTGCTCTAAATTTTGTCATTGGAAATGCATTATATTTTCAGATTTTGAACTGGCTTGGGTGAAGAAAATCAAAATACCTTCTGATTTGTTTTGTCATGGAACAGGAATAATGTCTATAACTGAGTTCATCAAGAATCAAGCTGAAGGAAATTTGTAATGTGTAGTTATTGCTACTATTCATTTGAAAAGTGTCCAAGGTGAGTTTGAATGCACTGGACTGTTAAACTTTGCCAACAAAGATCTTTTACGGTAAAAACTGAATGTTCCTCTTGCTAAAATCTGCTTTATGAAGGAAGGAGGGAAGACCTTGGCTAGAATCCTTTTATTAGTGCTGATTGAAGTAGATGCATCCAATCATGAGGATTTACGAGATGTATGATGAAGCCACTATTTTTTGGAACTTCCGGAGGAACCCCTTCTGTTTTGTGCATCTAGTTATAAGGACATAGCCAGTCACTTCTTAGATGTTTCCACTCTCCAGTAGCAGCTGTATGGACATGTTAGAATGGGTAGGAAAAGAAGGGTTTACGTGAAGAGAAGATAAAAGAGACGACATAGTTCTGTCTGTGTAACTTTGTACTATGCCTCCATGGTACAAAAAATTAGCCATTGTTCATTAATTCAAGCAGTGCTTCAAATGGTTTGGCCAAATGTACAATGTCCCCATCTGAAAAGAAATATGATATCGAAAAAGTCAATCTGGAAAGAGTTTAAAAAGTGTCTTGCCACAACTGTCAATGACAACCCAGATGACTTTCCTTCTGTATCATATTGTGGGCTGAGATGTCAAGTTTTCTGATGGGTGGCTGGTGGCTTCCATGTCTGTAAAGAAGTGGGTTTGCTGCAGTATTAAATGAGTTATTTATTGTGCTAAACATTATTTCCTTAAATAGGTTCAACTTCTTGGATAACACCTTTAAAACTAGACTGATACCATAGAATAGAGTAGCATGTGAAAATCAGCAACCCCTACAGAATTCAAACAATCTGTGTTTTTTACAGTCTGCCTTGTAAGTTGCCCAAGTCCCTTTTGGGAGATGGTGAAGGGATATAAATAAAAGATTGTTATTATTATTATTTCTTGGATATATCTCATGATCTATTTGTGACAAGAAATAAATGCTAAAGAATGACCAGAACTCACATTGAAGAAGCTGAAAAAGCTACTTTTTTGGTTTACTGTGAAAGGGAACCCCTAAGACCTCGGTCCAGCAGAACAGGCAACAGAAACAAACAGAAGCAAGCAGTCTCCTTGAGTGAATCAAAAATCTTTTATTTCATTAAATATTTAGGAATCTGGCTCACACCAAGGAATCTTCATCTATTGGAAAATAATTATATGGACCAATGGAAAAAATTAAAGAAGAAATTGATCAATGGGAAAAATTAAATCTCTCCCTGTTGGGGAGGATATCTGCTGTAAAGATGAATTTACTACCAAAGATGTTATATCTGTTCCAGAATCTGCCTATAATTAGAAACATGGAGATCTTTAATAGATGGAAAAAAGACTTGACTAATTTTGTGTGGAAGGGCAAAAAACCAAGACTTAAATATAAAATTATGACGATGCACAAAGATAAAGGAGGTTTTGGCCTCCCTGATTTGAAACTTTATTACGAGGCCTGTGCCATGTCATGGATAAAGGAGTGGATGCTGCTTTCGAAAAGTTCAACTTTGATTTTGGAGGGCTTCGACCTGCGTAAAGGATGGCACTCGTACCTTTGGTATGATGAAGCTAAAATAGAAAAAAAACTTTGGAAATCATTTTATTCGCTCCTCCCTTCTGAAAATATGGGAAAGATATAAGGGATATATGTATGTTAAAACACCACTTTGGCTTTCACCCCTGGAGGCAAACCAAAGGCGATTACTAGGCTGGACAGAATGGCCAAAATACAAGGATATACTGGGGAAAAAGGTGTTTTGGTTATGAAAACCTATGAAGAAATTGCTACAATGTATCGCAATGTGATATGGTTACACTATTTCCAGATGAGAGAGAGTTTCAACAAGGATAGGGCCAAAGGTTTTAGTGTTGCAGAAGGGCCATGGGATGTAATTTTGAAAAATGATAAGAAAATTATATCCAAAACATATTCCATGATGCTTAATTGGGCAACGGAGGAGGAGGTAGTCAAACAAACAATGATAAAATGGGCGCAGAACATCGGAAGTCCCATTCAGTTAAAAGAATGGGAAAATTTATGGACAAAACAACTCAAAATTACATATGCAACCGACTTAAAAGAAAATTGGTTGAAAATGATACACAGATGGTATATTACTCCAAAGAAATTAAGTATAATGTATAAGAGTATGGAGAGTAAATGTTGGAAGTGTGAGAAGCATGAGGGCTCTTTTTTCCATATGTGGTGGACCTCTCCTAAAACTAAAGAATTCTGGACCTTAATTCATACTGAATGTCAGAAAATTTTAAAGATAGAGTACCACATGAAAACGGAGTTCTACTTGCTTGGACTCTTAGATAAAGAAATCTTTATTAATGATACTACAGAAAAACTCTTTATATTCCTGACAACAGCGGCAAGGATTTTATTTGCTAAATTGTGGAAGACAAACCTTTTACCGACAAAAGAACAATGGATAGGGAAAATAATGGAAATTAAGGATATGGATGAACTCACTTTTTGGTTGCGACAAAATAATGGCAAAAGGAACAATAGAACAGATTGGACAATGATTATGGATTATATTAGAATTATAGAATGCAATTCAAAATGTTTATAAGGTCAAAAATATAATATAAAGAAGAGCATAAGGGATGTTCCTTTCTATGTAAAGAAATGTATACAACAAATTGATATTACTGGTATGGAATACGAACGGAAGTCACATTCCCCCCTTCCCTAATTCCTGGTATATGTATGTCTTTGTGAATATATGTGGGTACTGTTTAAAATATAAAATTTGACAATAAAAAATATTTTTTTAAAAAAATCTTTTATTTCAGCATGGCCATGCAGAGACGGTACAGCTGAAGACCGATGTGTCTTCAAGAAAAGAGCTGTCCGTGCTGTCACAATCTTGCTGTTATCTTTTATACATTTTTACTAGGCCATGGTGCTATACCCTCTGCCCATGTCCCTTATCCAATCAGGTTCTTAAAAACATGCTTCAACTGCAGAAGTCGATAATTGGAAATGTCACTCTTTCTCCAGTAACTCAAAGGTATGGGATGAACATCTGAAACATGGAATTTATCCTAAAGGGAAGCAATGACTGGAAAATTGCTTGATGGAGCATGCTCCAGAATTTTTTTAAATCTACATTCCTCTAAAAAGGAATACTCATGTCACTGTGGCCAATGACATTGTATCTTTTCTATCTCCATAACTACTGATATTGCACCTACCAGAAGTCATTCCATGCCAGAAATATATGATTGGAAACATCCAAATGTAATGTCTGGTTAGAACCAGGGCTGACAGTCATCAGTTTAATGAGGAGTGCTTTTCAATTAATGATGCAGGGAAAATGATAGGGGGTTGTCTTAAAGCTGGGAATTGTAAATTGATGGCATTTTCTTTCCTCAGACTTCTGGTTCAAAACAAGGCTAACAAAAATAGAACACTCCATGAAGATCTGGTGTAAACATGCTTCCAAACAGATGGCTCCTAGTGCTGTCAGTCAAAAGGGCTCATGTAGATGCTTGTCTTTCCTTCTTTTATATAACATTTGTGGTTTTAAAAAGAGAGGGAAGAGATTGTGGGAAAACATGGGAAGTTTGTGCACTGGCTGGCAAGTCCATGGACAGTCTGGAGAAGAAAAGCTTTGACTAGCCTCAGAGGTGGCCACACACACACAAACTATCTGCAATGCCGGGTGTAGGCATCCCTGTGGTTCAGAGGAATTCTCAGATAATGGTTAAACAATAACGGTTAGTCTGTATGAACCGAGTGGATTATACACAAGAGGTTTATTGCCAATTGAATGATGTCCGCAATTATTCCTGTCTTCCTGCAGACCCCACCAACAGGTACTCCAAGATTATTTTTTAATATTATCCAGTATGGTTTGGGAATGGGCTATATTGATCACAAACTTTCACAGTTTTTGTTTAACCATTATCTGAGAATTCCTCTGTTTTACGTTGTGCTAAAGATCCATAAGGCTACCAAAGATCCTGAGGTTCAGCGAGACTGAAACCACATAGACCCCACTGGACTGTTGCTGTCTGTCTTGCCATCACTGACCCAAGCCATACGATATCCTGGCTGTCGCAAGCACTCCATTCTGATATCAGCACAACTGTCTATTTTGGCAGGAAGAAATAGAAAAGCCATATCTTATTGCTGTTTTTTGGTCATGCGGATGCCTCCATTAATGTCAAAATGAAGCATCTGAAACAGCAAGGAAGGAGCTCAGACAAAACTCTGTGGCTGGCTGGGAGTGGTGATGTTAATGACACAGGAACAATGCACCCTTTGACGGTGTGGCAAGCACCATTTGCATTTAAAACTTTGAGTTTAGAGGTTTGCATTGATGGAGTGCTACAGCCTGTATAGTTTGCAAAGGGTTTGAGTTCTTAACATCCCTTTGCACTGTTTTTAATGTGTTTGCAACTTGTTAGAGGTTTGACTGCAATCATTGGTCCTTGGTTTTTGTCCATCATTGTTTACAGAACCCAATCAAGCTTGCGCCACCCCTTTCCCTGGGGATTTGGAGAAGGATGCCATTTTCCTTTTATTAGACCACCAGAGCTTCTACAGAATGGACGTGTTGGAAGGTTGCTAGCCAGGCCTTGGTCAAGCTATCTTCCAGTATGACTTCTTCACATCTTGAGAATCATACAGTATACCCAACATATCGAAAGGTTGGGTGACACTGAGGAATCTCAAGCGCCTTCAAAACTGTCAGTTGGAAGGTTTCCTGCCTTCCTATAGGCCATCTGACTGGGACTTCGAGCTTCCTTGCCTCAAGGTCAGAGAGAGAGAGAGAGAGAGAGAGAGAGAGAGAGAGAGAGAGAGAGAGAGAGAGAGAGAGAGAGAGAATTTGGAGAGCCAACCAGCTGACGCTTCCAGGACCACATCTGCACAAAAAACTGTAAAGTAAAAGCTTTTTTTGTGTTGTTTTTGGGGAAGTAAGAGAAGAACCTGAGTGCTCACAACTCATGTATTTAAAAATAAACCTTTTGAGTTAAGCAGAGTGTCCAGTTTGGTCCTTGGGAGCCCCAAAGCCTCTAAAGCATTTTAATGTTAATTGTATTTTTAATGTATTTTAATTCTAGCTGTATTTTAATGTATTTTATTATTAACTGTTTGCTTTTATTATATGTATACTATGTGGCATCAAATCGTTGCCATTGTTAGGCTGCTCTGAGTCCCCCCTCGGGGGTTGAGAAGAAGCGGGGTAGAAATGATGGAAATAATAATATTAAAGGAAGGCAAGAAGCAACCCCCTGGGAAGAGTAAGATCACGTCCTTGCCCTTTACAATGCCATATAGCCTGGGCACAACGGCACATCTCCCCTTTTCCCTCCTGCAAACACCACAGGGGAAAAAAAGTGATGGTAACACTGTCTTATTTGGACAGCAAAACAGCCTAAATCGGACTTGACCAATCTGTCCCAATTGCTATGAAGCCACTGGATATTCCAGAGCATCTTCTAACTTTTCCTGAAGTGTAGTAAGGTGGTTCAGCAATGGATAAGCTGTAATACTCACCCTTGACTTCATCACACACAATAAAATCAGTGTTTCTACCCATTTAAAAAATGACAACCCACTGTGTCCTTCACACAACACAAGCTTCAGCTGTGGGGGTGAGATTTTTGCTGTTTTTAAAGTGTTGGTTTTTCCAATGATTCCCAAGTCAATTAGCAAGTGACTTGTTTTTTAAATTCCCTGCATAGAGACGGGCCAAATGGCCATTACCCCAGTGTGATGTTAATAGTTGGTGCCTGCTTTTATTGCCAGCATGTAAATAAAACGTTAACTCTGTGGGCGAGAGGAGCCAAAATGCCCATTTCCCCCAGATCACCACTGCAGAGGCTTGGGGAAAAGATTAATTTTAAACCTCTTCTTATGATCACTAAGGTTCTTGGTTGCAAATGACCTCAGTGACACCTTAAGAAAGGTACTTCTCTTTCAATGGAAGAAGCTTGAGTGCAAATGACCCCAGTTCTACCTTAAGAAAGGTGCTTGGGGTCTGAATTCAGGGCAGGGCTGCCTTAAAGGATGCCTGTTTTAAAAGTGTGCTGGTATCCTTGAAATGGGAGAAGTTATTGAAATTAAATGGATGGTTGAGTTAGAAGCAGGAGGAGAAGGCGATCTTGGAGTGCGTAAATTCTTCGTCTTATTTAAAGACAGAACCCCACGGATCTCCACCTTTTCTGGACTTTCCCTCATTTTATCCAGCTCAATGTGATGAAGTCCCAGAAGTGAGGAACACCAGGAGTCAATTCAAGGTAAGCCCATGTTTACATGCCTACAGAAAATAACATTATCTGGACACCCCCCCCAGGAAAAAAATATATCGATAAACGGGCAGAGTAATTGCACAATAAAAGCTCTGTTGCAGTGCATGGAGGATTGTAAGCATTACCAGGAGGAATGGAGTAACAGTTTCAACAGAGGGCTTTGTGTCCTTTCGAGGTTGATTATTTCACAATCAATCATCCTTCAGTCACCTCATTAATTTTCTGCTTTTTGTTTTGCATACCATAGCAATTTGTTGCAGCCTTTCACAAAAAGAAATACATCACTGTGTTTGCCACCTGCATCATTTCTGTAACCCTGGAACACAAATGGAGGTCACTATTCAAATATCTGGAAGGAAAAAAAGGCATTTACTAGTCTGGGAAGGAGATTCCTCACTTAGAATCTGTTCACAGTCTATTCCTTCTTTGCTTCCTTCTGCCTTTTTTCAAAAGCAATGCAAAGTGCTGTTTAGACCTTGAAAGCCTCATACAAATATAGATGTGTGAAGGAAGAGCACAGAGCACAGAAATATTTCTTCCAATAAAAACTTTCTTTCTTTCTTTCTTTCTTTCTTTCGTTCTTTCTTTCTTTCTTTCTTTCTTTCTTTCTTTCTTTCTTTCTTTCTTTCTTTCTTTCTGGAGTGGGTTTATTATTTCAATAGCTGCCCTCCACCAAGGTGCTCTGGGTGACTTACATAGCATAAAATAAACAATGCAACAATAGAATCAAAACTTATACAGTACAAACTACAGCAATACAGTACAAAAATAAGCAGTTAAGAACTTAATCTACAAACTTGAGTGCTCAGCTTTAACAGTAGGTACTAGGTGCCCAGTGTTCAGCTGGTTCTTGAAGGAGAAGCAAGGGTAAGGTCAGATAGCATATAGCCATGGAAAGAGCCCTCAGGATGGTAGGGGGCAGGTGTGAAAGCCAAATCTCCTGGCCGCCACTCGAGGGGTTTCAAGGCCAGCTCACCTAAGGAGTGCTGGAGAAAGGTCCTATCTACAGTAAAATGGGGGTGGGGGGCGTTCTCCCCTCCCTATCCATGGTTCCAATACTCAGGTTCCAGCCACTGGAGAGGATGTTCTCTCCTCCGTATTCACGGAGCTGGAACCACCCGAATTAACATGGTCCAATCTTTGGGAGGGGGCTATAGTTACAGATCTTGTCCATCTGCCAAAACCCACTCCCCAAAAGGTCCTGGTCTTGAACTTCTTCTGGCGATGGCCATGTCCCTGGGGCCTACACCTCGGAGGCCTACCAGTTCCCATGGTGGTACCCTTAGTCATATCCAGAGCGCTCTCTAGAGTCCCAGCTTGTTTTAGTCACCGTTTTATCTTCACCATCTCGGCTCGCTGCTGACCAGGAGCTCTGCGAGGTATCAGGGGTGCCCTCTTCTGGCAAAACAGTTCTTCCTAGCCTCTCACCCGAAGTCCAACGTACATCATGGTGGCATTTCTGCTTCTGGTTGGGGCAGCGCACACACCTGTGCCTGCGCCAGAACTTCCTGGGGTTCAAAGATGGGGACAGTGACTCGCCGACAGTGTCCTCAAGGTCGGCCGCCATCTTTAGTGCCTGTCTCTCCAAAACGGATAGGCAGCGGTGCCACTGGCAGCCTTCTCAACAGAAGGGCACTGAGGAAGAGTCAGGCACCCTTCCAAGGATCTCAGATATGTCCAGCGCCTTTACTTCTCCCTGAAAGGAGAAATCGTCCTCTCAACCAGTGGCCTCCCGCCTTCTTCTCCCAGATCAAGGACATGGTCAGGACGGGCCCCTGTCAAAGGGACAGCATCTGCCAAACAAGCACTCGTGGGGTGCCGGCCGAGATATCCTTCCCTCTGGCTCCATGGCTGCCAGAGCCAACCTGAGCCCCTCATAGTCTCCCATAGCGGGAGGACGATCCATTGAGACCGTATCCAGGCTCACCTCGGGATCTTCAGGTTGCTCTTCATTTGCAAGGGAAGCTTTTCTTGTAGTTGGAAGAGTCCTTCTGGGAAAGTCCCAGGACAGGTCCCAGCCCAGATCTCTGGGATCTTCGGGGTCTGGGTCGGTAGACTTTCGAGTGGCTGTCCCTTGTATATAGTCCAGGGGTTGGATTTGTGAGCAGTTTAGTTGACTAAGTAGCTTCCTGAACCGATTTAGTCAATTGGCCAGACAGTTATATTCTGCAACCAGGAGGCTCATCAGCCTTGGATCCAATCCTGTGATTTCCTGGTTCCATTTCTGATTGTCCAGGTGGTTCCAATAACCCAGCCCCTCTGGGTTTTGTACCGGGGGCTTCGTTAGGTCCAAAATAGTGCTCAGATCCAGGAGTCCTATGGGACCGTTTTTAGCCCTCTTGTATGGATCCACAGATATCTGAGGAATCTGAAAATCTGAGAATCTTCCATTTGAGAACTCAGGCTAAGTGAACTAATAATAGTTGAAAGTGCCTGTAGGTCGAAGTGAATCAGTAGAATCAACATCTATGAGCACAAGTCTCCTTATGAAGAGCTATGGGATCCATAACAATCATGTTAGTGGATACTTACATTATGCTAAAAGTGTGCTGAAACTGGACTGATGCTGTTTCGTATGGCAGAAATCTGACAAGTGAACTAACAAGTTAGGTAGATTTAAATTTGTATCTCATTGCCATTTATTGCCATTCCTAATTTCCTTCACACCTCTCTGCCCCCCCTGGAACAATATAATTAAAAAGTTAAAAAAGAAATCAAAACTTCACTGAGTTTTAAAAACAGAAATATAATTCTGCTTAATTTATAATTCCCAAGTCTCAGGAACTTACATTGAGATTTTAAACACCGATGCCTTGGGGTTGATAAGCGTCATTTAAATTAAAGTTATTCGCTTTTGGGAAATAGCTTGCATGAAAGGCAGCAAGCATTGCAAACTAATTTATACTAGCAATCAAATTCTAATTAGAAAGAAAATTAAAAGCCCCCACCCCCCACAGCCTCACTTCACCTTTGGGCCTCTTAGAATTGCCAAAAGGTGACTCTTAAAGAGTTCCTTTGATGCATACACTTCTAAAGTGGATGGAGCACAGGCTTACTGATGATGTGGAGAAGGGCAAACTTTGTTGGAACTGTGTTTAATTTAGTGGGAAATTTTAATATTTATTGTGTGTTTTAAAACTTGCTATGTGTGTGCTATGTGTTCAGAATGCTGTCCAGCATTGATTGAATTAATGAATCACAGAGGTACTATGTGTTCCTAGATAGTATTGTAGTAATGTGTTCCTGCTTCCTGATATTGAGACCGGACTTGAGTCATTGCCTTGGAAAGCAGTAGGTGTGACTGTGACTGATAGCAGGAGCTGCAAATCACCATTATTACTTCTCATGATGTTGATGAAGAGATCAGGCGTGTTTACGATGTGCTGTGTAAATATCTGTAAATAAACAGTTGATTGTTTTATGGCTGCAATTCATCAGTCCTTTGATCACCGGGAGAGCAGTGTGCCACAGCTCCGACAAACTTCAATAACTTGAAAATTTGGTTCCACAGTGAAGAATCAAATATGGCCTTGCTAAAGGCCTGACATCACTCTGATGCCAAAATTTTGAGAATGCCAAAGTGGCTTCACTCCTCTTTTATTGCATGAAATCTTTAGCTGGTTCAGTTCTTTCTCTTCACAGTGACATCTTTTGTGTCGTTGGGAATAGTCTTCTATGGCAGTGATTTTCAACCTTTTTTGAGCCGCGGCACATTTTTTACATTTACAAAATCCTGGGGCACACCACCAACCAAAATGACACAAAATGACACTCTAACACAGTAATACATATAGTTAATGTTTTAAAATGTATTTATACACTCACTGTTCAGCATTTGCATTTTCCCTTCTCAAAAACTTCTCCTTCACTGTCACTCGTTGGTCTTGCTGTGATCCCAAATTGCCACTGTCATTTGATGCGCAGCTGCAGCACTAACTCTAACTTTGTTTAGCCGCGTCTGAGCGAATCCAAGATGGCACAACCATAGCACTCTCGCGTCCCTTCTTAGGTGATGCGAGAGTGCTATGGTTCCATTTCTTAAAGGGACAGATGTGCCTTATAGTTTATATATGAATGAAGTTTGAAAATAATTTCCCGCGGCACACCTGATGATCTCTTTCCCGCGGCACACTGGTTGAAAATCACTGTTCTATGGCAATGGAAGCTATCCATAGTGCTGAAACAATATCCATTAAATGATTTCAGTATTTCAGGATCTCTTTAAAGCACAGAAATTTATCAATGAAGGGGTAGAATGATCATGGTAGTCAAGCGTCTTGCACATATATAGGCACATGGAGCTCTGTGATTCATCCATCATTGGAGGCACTCTGTCTGTGTCAAGCTATACGCCCTGTCGGAGCCGGAGAGGAAGGCATTAAGAGACTTTATTGATAAAAACATGGAAAGAGGATTTATTGAAAAATCCACCAGCCCACTGGCCGCCCCAGTCCTGTTCCGGCCCAAGGCGGATGGGTCCCTGCGCTTGTGTGTGGACTATCGCGGTCTCAACGCCATCAGCGCGACCAGCCCCTACCCGCTGCCCCTGATGTCAGAAATACTAGCCCAGCTGGGAGGGGCGGCTTTTTACCAAGTTGGACATTCGGGAAGCCTTTTATAGGATAAGAGTGAAGGATGAGGATTGCTGGAAGACTGCATTTAACTGCCATCTGGGGCAGTACCAATTCAGGGTCACCCCGTTCGGACTCAAAGGAGCTCCAAAAATATTCCAGCAGTTTATCAATGAAATCTTCAGAGACTTGCTCTACAAGGGAGTTCTAGTCTACCTGGACGACGTGCTTATCTACTCCACGTCGGAGGCGGAACATATTGAACTGACCCGGGAGGTGCTGCACCGCCTCCGTGACAACCAGCTCTTTGTCAAGCTGTCCAAGTGCGAGTTCCACAAGCAGGAGCTGGACTATTTGGGTTACCGGATCTCCACGAGAGGCCTGGCTATGGACCCTAGTAAGGTACGAGATGTGTTAGCGTGGGAGGCGCCCCGGACCAGGCGGCAGCTACAGGGCTTCCTGGGGTTCGCCAACTTCTACCGGCAGTTCATCCGGGATTTCGCCAAGATAGCGCTCCCCCTGACAGAACTGCTAAAAACCAAGGGCTTGGGGGAGACGAAGAAAGCCAGATCCCCAGGGGCTAAGCTGAGCTGGACGCCGCAGTGCCAGGCCGCCTTCGACAGCCTCAAACAGAGCTTCACCAGTCAGCCACTGCTGATGCACCCCCAGCCTGACCGGCCATTCACAGTGCAGTGCGACGCCTCCGAGGCGGCCTATGGGGCAATACTCTTGCAGTGGGATGAAGGGGGCACCCTGCAGCCGTGTGCTTACCTCTCCAAAAAGTTCACGCCATCCGAGAAGCGCTGGCACGTATGGGAGAAAGAGTCCTTTGCGGTACGGGCGGCCCTGACCCATTGGAGACACTTCCTGGAGGGAACTGCCTTGCCCTTTGAAGTGTGGACAGACCACAAGAACCTACAGGCACTACAGTCCCCGCAAAGACTTAACGCGAAGCAGCTGCGATGGGCGCAGTTCTTCAGCCGCTTCAACTTCGAGCTCAAATACTTGCCCGGCCCGAAGAACGTGCTAGCCGACACCCTATCTCGGATGCCTGAGGCCGACTACTCGGCGCCCGAGGAGAAGGGGGCAGTGTTCACCAAACGCCAGTTGGGCCTGGTGGCCCGCACCCGGGCGGCAGCAAGGGTCCCTCAGCCATCCGTCCCAGGGGCGCCGGAACTGTTAGCGGACTTAGCAGCAGCCTACAGCACAGATGCATGGCTCAAGGAGCACCGGGCGGATCTGACTGAAGCAGGGGGGATCTGCTACTTCAAGGACAAACTCTACATTCCACTGAGCCAACGGGCTCGGATCCTGGCCCAGGGCCACGACTCCACGTTGTCCGGCCACTTCGGCCTCACCAAGACCCTGAAGCTGCTGGCCCGACAATTCTGGTGGCCGGCAATGCGGAAGGACACTACCGATTACATCTCTGAATGCGAGGTGTGTGCAAAGAACAAACCTAAGCCAGGCCGCCCCACGGGTCTCCTGCAGACGGTCGCTGACCCAGCCGAGCCCTGGAGCGAAATCGCCATGGACTTTGTAGTTGACCTGCCGCCCAGCGGCGGGTACACCACCATTTGGACGGTGGTGGACCTCTTCTCCAAGCAGGCTCACTTTATTCCGATCCACCGACTCCCTACTGCCCCTGAGTTGGCCCGCCTGTTCACGCACCACGTCTTCCGGCTCCACGGGTGCCCATGACGGGTCGTGAGTGACCGGGGGCCACAGTTCACGTCCAGGTTCTGGAAGGCATTCCTGGCGGGCCTGGGCTCGCAGCGGGCCCTGAGCACAGCTTTTCACCCGGAGACTGACGGCGCAACGGAACGAGTTCAACGGACCTTGCAACAGTACCTCCGATGCTACTCCACCTACCAGCAGGACAACTGGGCCGAGCTACTGGACGTGGCGGAATACAGCTACAACAACTCCGAACACGCCTCAACGGGGGCCTCGCCGTTCCGGGTTGTCTCCGGCCGAGACTTTCCTCCCTTCCCAGCGCTGGCCCCGCAGCAGACCCGGCCGCCCCGTTGACGGACTGGGGGGCCAAAGTGGCAGCCGCTTGGCCGCAAATACAGACGGCGCTGCGACAGGCTCGGGACTCTTACAAGCTGTACGCCAACAAGAAGCGGGGGCCCCAGCCAGTCTACGCCGTGGGGGACCACGTGTTCCTGTCCACCAAGCACCTCAAGTCCACCGAGCAGTCACACAAGTTTGCGAATAAGTTTGTGGGGCCTCTCCGCGTGGTGGAAGTTATTAACCCTGTGGCAATTAAGCTGGATCTCCCCCACACCTGGCGCAAGGTCCACCCTGTCTTCCACGTGAGCCTACTCAAGAAAGCTGTGTCTGACCGGAAGTGGTCCGAGCCCAAAGACGCTCCGGTGCCTATCATGGTGGGGCCCTGCACCCACTTTGAGATCAGGGAAATTTTGGACTCGTGGCGCCTCAAGGGCCGCCTTAGCTACCTAGTTAAATGGACTGCCAAAGACTTACACCCTGAATGGGTGCTAGCCCAGCACGTCAGGGCCCCGAAACTGCTAAAGGCTTTCCATGCCGCCTCTCCCGCCAAACCGGGACCCTGATTTCTCCCTCCCCTTTGTTCTTCTCTCCCTTGCAGGTTGCTCCTTGCCGGAGGGGGGCGCTATGTCAGCGCCGCTTGACCCGGTTGTTGCCCTAACGGGTCAAGCCTCGCGCCATCAGATAAGAACAGCATCTGGCGGGCTTTGAACTGGAAACGCCCTTTGAAGTGCCAGGCTCCTTTTCCTGAACTTTGATATGCGGAGAGCCGGATGGTCATCCCTGAGGAAGGAGGGGCACAGCAGGGGGGGGGCGGGCCAGGGAGGGCTTTTGAAGAGAACCTCGCGCGGGAAAACTTTAGTCTATCTTTGCCTACTTTGGATTAAGGACCTATTAAACCTCTTTCCTTCAACCACGCTTGGAGTGAGTTTGATTTACTAGACCCCCCTTGCCGAAGCTTACAGTCTGTATGGCACACAGGACATTAATGCTAATCTAAATGTCTGAACTGACCCACTACTTCAGCATAAAGTGTTCCCTTGCCACTTCGCAGTTCACGTTTAACGGACTTGCTGTTTCGCAGATTTAAAAATTAAATAAAATATATATCATGGTATTTTCACTGGTTTGTGGGTTTTGGCCACCACCGCTCTCCGAGGTGCTTTCCTTCCTCAGTCCTCCTTCTCTCCCTCCAGTCTTGAAGGGCCTTTCCTTCACTTGATTTTAAGTTTATAAAGGCTTAAAATAGTGTATAACTACTAAAATAAAAAGTGTTTCCCTACTTCGGGGTTTTCACTTATTGCGGGAGGTCCTGGAACGTAACCCCCGCAATAAGTGAAGGAACACTGTACTACCAATACTGAACAAGACAATGCCTAACACTAGAGACAGAACTTTTGTATAATTTAATGTTCCTTTTTATGCAGTGGATTTGCCACAATGTGTGGTGAGTCCATAGGCCTTTGTGATGAGGTCCTCGGCATTCGGCACCTGTATCTACTTGGTGGACCTCTTGGGATTTGCTTATAAAACAAAACAGATCTCATAAGCTTGACACCTGGTTACTCCTGTCCTACAGCACTTTGACTCTCTGCCCTCTTTCATATTTGCAATTCCTTCAACCCTTAAGGAGAGATGTCAAGGACCATTACAAAACATTATTTTCCTTCCCAATACTTTGCTCCACTGAATCATTTCAGGAACAATCAGGCAACCTCAGGGGAAGAAAGACAGAAAAGTACTGTTGATGTATTATTTCCTTGCTTAAAAGCAGAAGAACATACCCAAGGAGAAATTGAAGGTGAAAATAAGCTGCAATTGGTTTTTAATATATAAAAAATAGTGCTGTTCACATGAGCCTAAAATTCATTAAATTTCTTGATCTCATTTCCCCCCTTCTCAACCCAGTGACATTTTTTCACCCCAATGTGAGAAACCCTTTCTGTCTTTGGCATTTGATCAACTTTGCATTTGCAACAACATTTGAGAGTGAAACAAAAAGATGATAGGATGATATAATTACAACATAATTACAGTTATAGAGCCAGGGAAGTCACACAAGTTCAGTAATTTAGTTTATATTCTTGGGTCACTTGAATCATTCTGAAATCATTGAAATGAAAACTAAGATGTATTAATGGGATGCACAGAAAGTTCAGGAAACACCCAAGGCAGTGTAAAAATCTATGAGTCGATCCTCATTCACTGAACTCTTTGTCTTTTTTTAAACTTTTGTACCCCGACCTTCTCACCTCTATCGAGGGACTCAGACCAGCATAACAGCAAAAATTCAATGCTATACAATTTAAAAACAACTACTACAACAACATATTAAAATACATAAAAACCCAGCATAAAACCATATCGCCATTAAAACAATTCCACTCAATCTGTAAATGTAGTCATTCATTCAGACAATGGTCTTTGTTCCATTGTGACTATGGGGCAAGTTACTTTGTGATATTTCTGTCCCAGAGTTGCCTCAAATGCAGGATGTACATCCTGAATCTTGGGCCAGTCCCCACAGTCCAGTTCATATCACTGGACACCACAATTGAAGGGAGATGTTGACAAGCTGGAATGTGTCCAGAGGAGGGTGACTGACATAATCAAGAGTCTAGAGAACAAGCCCTATGAGGAGCAGCTTAAAAAGCCTGAAGAAGAGAAGGCTGAGAGGAGACATCAGGGCCATGTATAAATATGGGAGGGGAAGTCATCAGGGCCATGTATATTGATTGATTGATTGATTGAGGGAGTGCTCCGGCGACTCACACAAAAACACATAAAAGAATTCAATAGGAAAAGAATAAAAAGTTTGTTTTCTGCTGTCCTGGAGAACTATGTCCCGGATATCCGCCGGCATTGACACAATAGCTTCAAACACCTACAGGAAGGAAAGGAGATTCCACCTGAACATTAGGAAGAACTTCCTGTGGGAGCTGTTCAGCAGTGGAACTCTCTGCCCCAGAGTGTGGTGGAGGCTCCTTCTTTGGAGGCTGGATAGCCATCTGTCGAGGATGCTTTGAATGTGATTTCCTACTTCTTGGCAGGGGTTGTGACTGTGGTGTAAGGTGCCTTTAAGACATAGCCTCTTGTGAATACAGCTGCAGTGTATTTATACAGGAGGCAGTGTTTGAAAAGCAGTTTCCCTTGCAATGCTTTGGAAGTAATCTATGGATGGAATAAACTACTAACCTACAAGATACTGGATGCTGTTGGGTTGTAAGTCTGTCCACCGACTGTTCAACAATGAACATTACAGAGGTAGAGCGACTGCCCCTCCTTCTTGTTGATGGGGAATGTTAGCAATAACATGAGGATGAGCCACCCCCTTTCCCTGTGCCGATGAGTACAGGGAAAGAATGATGGCAATGGAAAGGATGATGTCAATGAACAGTAGATTGGGCCAAAACAGACCTGATCCAGCTGTCCAATGAAGCCACTGATACTCTACAGTTGCAGGAAACTCTAGAGTACCTCTCAACTTTGCATAAAGTGGAACAAAGTCAGTCCAAGGGCAGAAGACCAGGGATACTCACTGGATGTGGCCATGCATTGTGTATGGATCTGAGATGAATCTAGGTTTTTTTTGGTTTGTGTAGACAAACCTTATATTCTCATTTTATGGCTAATATGTAGGAGCAAATCAGGGGTAGGCTATGGTGAACAACAAACAAACTACAAATGGTAATATATAATATCAAAGAACCCAGGTGGGGACCAGAGGATATGAGGCTGAAGAAGCCTGAATATCAAAAATATACTCTATTATATGATAGAGTGGTAATGCACTGTGTAATCCTATGTCGCTACCAGAGACGTGCGGAGGAGAAAGTATCCTCCGAGGGAATGAATACAGGTAATAATATAACAATGTATTAAACATCAAAATATTCATTTGAAAAAGGTTATTACAATGTTAAAAGTCTTTGTGGTTAGCAACGTTAACTCTCCGACCTTCAGCAGCAGAGAAGATAGGATAATCTGTTGTATCGGATTATACGAACAGCGGATCCAAAGTTCTTTAATAGAATGTCAATCCCCCAGTCAATAGTATCAAAATACCACAATGTTGTATATGTAAAGAGGGAGGTGCAGTGCTGCATACACTGGCGTAAATGCAAAAATGTCCTGGTGGAGATCCAGAAGACGCGGTGCTGCATACACTGGCAAAAATGCTATGTGAAGAAGGTTACGGAGGGTCTGAAAATAACTCAGGCAGCGATGTGAAAATGATGGTGATTGAGAAGGATTACAACCAGTCCTCGGAGTCCGTCGACGGTGGTAATTTTCAAGCTTGACCCGTTTTGCCTGTGTCCAGGCTTTATCAAGACGGAATCTCCATCAAGGAAGAATAATATCGCATTACATCAAATGTAGAGATGATATAAGCATACAGACATCAAGTAATGGATCGACCAAAATGTTTTAAAATGTTTTCCCCTCATAACAAAAATGTCCTACATATTTATTAATTTATTACAAATAAATAAATAAAGGAATATTGTGAAATCTTTACAGCTCTTTTTATTATCATTTTAACTGGAGCTCTCATGGATTAAAATCTACCTACTGCAACACATGGACAAAATATAATATTCAAGTATTGCAATTATAATAAATGCAATTGCATGGTGGACAAGGTGGGAATCAGAGTGATATGCCAAGCAAAAAAAATTTCATGCACTGATCAGAAACCATGAAGGCATATGCACCTGTAGGTTCATGCAGGAGTCTCCCAGATGATTATTCCCAAAACTATTGTCTTCCATTAGTGCATCTGAGTAAGTGAATTTAATCCATGAAAGCTCCTGCTAAAATAAATAAACCAGTCAGTTCTTCCAAATTCCTTTTTTATTTTTATTTTTCACACTGAAACAGACCGATATGGCTCTGGACGTTGATTTATTAGTTGTATTACTATCCTACCTTTAACCCAATGTCTTCAAGGTGATGCACATGAAACTCATCCGCCTTACTTTATCTTGTGAGGTATGACAAAAGTGGGATCAATTGAACTGGGTCTCTTAACTCCCAGTTAAATTAGCCATTGCATTATGGGATAAACAAGCAAACTCATCAGCGTTCAAGAATATTAAATTTCATGCACTGAAATATGTATTGTTTTGGTATCATTTTTTGGCATCTGCACGCTTTTTAGGAATGAAAGTTGGATGAATGTAAGTCAGGTTCAATGCATCTTTATCTCATGCTTCATAGAACACCATCCAGAAAAAGATACGCTACTTTAGCCATTCAAGCTTCTGCAAATGCAAATGTCTATTCAGAAGGCATTTTTGCGGAACATATGCTATATTCTAGGGAAGAAACGATTTTTTTTGCCGTTTTCCTATTTTCTACAGAAATAGTAGCACAGTTTTCAACTACTATTTAAAGATTGGGATCGGTTTAATGCAAAAAATTGCATAGGGTATTTTTCCACAGAAAGCAGCATTTTCCATAAAGAAAATGTCATTTGGGGAGCACAAATAGTTTTTGATATAAAAATGATATTTTCTGCATGAAAAACTTGTTTTCCCACGAAGTTTTAAAGAATTGTCTCAAAAAAGAATAAGTCTCAAACTACAAAAACTCATGTCTAGTGTTCAACTCAGCAGGGTCTCATGACACTCAGGATCAATTTTCATCTCTGACTCATACATTTTTGAATATAATTGCCATTTCAATTCCATTTTATTCTCTCTCCATGTGTATGAAACTGTTATTGACATCAATAAAATATTACTCAATGGTTCAGCATGTTAGTTTCATTTTAGATTCACAGGGGGTAGCTTGAATTTGGTCCACAGCACAAACCAAGGTTACGAGTGCGAGACGAATCTGTGAGGTGCATGAGGTTGCATACTGAACTGGAACTTCAGAGATCAGATTATGGGCTCATCTACACATTGAGTTCACTTTTGGTTGTCCCCACAATGTTCCTGCACTTTTGGTAAGTATTCAGTGCTAACTGGGTCATTTGGGTGAGTCCACTCTGTCAGTACACGTTGCCTGTAATGGCTAGGAGATCCCACAGAGGTCAGCAGCTGTCTGAGAACAGTGATAGCAACACAGGCAGTAAGGTGATGGTCCAACACAGCTGATGCAGTCTTTGTTTGACTGTATTGTGTGTGCTCCAACCTACCATTGCTACGGGTTTGGGCCAATGTGTATGGCTACCCCCCAGGGTCAGTCTGGAGTATTTCTGTTCTAAATTGGCCCCAGATCTATCAACCAGTGCATGGTTCTATTTGAATTAGGTAACATCTATGTGCTGAGATCAGGGGAAAAGACAGCAAAGAGGGAGGTTATGCTAAGGTCGCTTGTGCAGCCAGTCTTTGAGTTATAAACATTTGACTTACAAACAACTCACAGGTAAGAATAGGAGTGAGACAACAGGGAGTGAGAGAAATTTACCCCTAGGAAGGTAATTTCACTTCTGGAATAGTTATTGTCATGGGGAAAAGGTGTCTCAACTGAAGGATTCCCATCAATCTTCATTTCCACAACAAGCCAAAGATCAAACCTACATAACCTATCTTGCTTGTAACTTAGAGACGTCCTGTAGTTTGGGTGGGAGGAGCAGAGCAGCACCTTGTGTCATTGTATAGCCTGAGAAATCATCTGCACAGCCTACACACCAACTCTCCTCAGCAGCAGCTACATCCCGCATCCATCAGCTACTGGCAACGAGGACATGAAAAGGAGGGCAGGAGACTTTGGCTCCTCCAGAGTGGAAGGTGCAGCCTACACACCAACCCTCTTGAGTGGCAGCTACACCTCCCCATTTCTGTCATCTTTGCCATAGCTCCAAATACAGCTATGACTACTGAAATCTTCCACAACAAGATCAGCTTGATAACTCTGGCAATTGGTTGGGGGCATAAAATAAAAATCAACCCCAGATATTTGAGAAGAGAAAACCTCTTGTTTGTCCCGATCCTAGGGAGGCACACCTGGACTCCACGAGGTACAGGGCCTTCTCGGTTCTTGCCCCAAACTTGTGGAATTCCTTACCTCCATACATTAGAGCAGTGTTTCCCAACCTTTTTTGAGCCGCGGCACACTTTTAACATTAAAAAAAATCCGGGGACACACCACCAACCAAAATGATACTCTAACAAAGTAAAGAAAGGCTGGGGGATGGTGGCCTGCCGGGAGCAGCTGCTGGGAGAGCTGAAGCTGGGGGGGCCAGTCTGCACCATGCCCCGCACCCTCCACCCGGCTTCAGTTCTCCCACAGCTTTGCCAGCCTTGAGGGGGCAGTGCCAAGCCAGCGGTGGCAGAGCCAGCACAATGCTGGCTTGGCACTGCCCCCTCAAGGCTGGTGAAGCTGTGGGAGCGCTGAAACCGGGGGGAGGGGGCGGAGCCAGGCCGTGCCATGCCCCTCCCCCTCCCCCTGGCTTCAGTTCTCCCACAGAGGAGAAGCATGAGCGGTGGACGGGCTTCAGTAGGCGGGCTCCTCCTCCGCGCGGCTTCAGCAAGTGAGGGATGAGAGTCGTGGCGGGAGTCATGGCAGATTGGAGGCTGGCTGGGGAAACGGCCGAAGGAGGTGGTGCCCGGCCCCTTCTTTTCTTCACCGCCACTCGGCCCTTCCTCCCTCCTCTCCCAAGCAGCAGGAGTTCGGCAGGAGGAGGGGGGGAAGGGGGCAGAGAGGTTTTCTCACGCACACCTGATGATTGCTCACGGCACACTAGTGTGCCACGGCATACATTAGAAACACTGCTATACCTGATTAGCGGTCTTTCTCTCAAGCTCTCAAAACTTTACTTTTCATCAAAGCTTTTAATTTGTGATTTATCATTGATATGTTTGCTGTTTTATTGCTGTGTAAGTCGCTCAGAGCACTCTGGTGAAATGAAATGAAATGAAAGTAGGAAAGGGGAAGAAAGAGAGAGAGAGGGGGGGAGGTCACAAGTGTGGGGAGTGAGTATCATGCATAAGGGATAGCCTCTCCTCATTTCCCTCCTGGAGGTGAGAAAAGCCTCATAGTTCGATGCCTCACCCCTACAGTGAGGACAGGGGCAGGGCTGATATGGGCTCCCCTATCCTCCCAGGAAAGAGAAGGAAGAGGAGAAAGAGGAAGGAAAAGAAGGAAGAGAACAAAGATGGAGGAGAGGAAGGGGGAGAATAGAGGAGGGAGAAGAAAAGGAAGAAGGAAAAGAAGGAGGAAAAGGAAGAGAGGGAGATGAGGGGGAACAACAGAGAAGGAGGAAGAAGAGGATGTGAAAAAGAGAAAGAGAAAGAGGAGGTAGAGGGGAAGAAAAGGAGGAGAGGAGGGAGAAGAGAGGCGAAAGAAGAGGATGTGGAAGAAGGCAGAGGGAGAGGATGAGGAAAAAAGATGAAGAGAAGGAGTTCACTATGTTCCTATAAATTTTTAATTTATAACTAACAATGTGTATTAGGAGTGGGCTATTTTTCATTAGTCATCATAAGTCAGATCAAGTTCATTAAATTTGTACATATGATGCGATATCCAACACGTGAGCATGGCCCATGCCCAAAACTTAAGACTCTAAACATACCCAATAATTTTGCATTTGAATTTTCTAAGCCTTGGAAGCCTCCCAAAGACGTTTTCATTTTCAATGTAAGCAAGTAAGCCTGGTTAGGTTCGTCGGAATGCTCGTAAAATCATAATGAATTCAGATTAAATGCACTTTTGAAGCAGTTTTGATGCGTTGTAAGCAACCCGGAAGTTAATTTGCCATTTAGAAGCCATCGCCACCGTTTTCGGAAAGGAATCGGCGGGTTTCCCTTCCCTGGCCTTCCCTTCTGTGTGTGGCTCTCGCGCCAGTTCTGATGTGGAGGGAAGGACCTCTGCGTCCAAACTGGGTGTTTAACCCAGTTTGGACGTGGATGCCTTCCCTCCACGTTAGACCTGGGGCAAGAGCTGCACAACACCCCAGTTTTAATGTGGAAGGAAGGAGATCCGCATCCAAACTGAGTGTTTAACAAATCTCCTTCCTTCAAAATGAGCAGAATTTGTCAAGACTAAATCTCCCTTAAATTCCCAGCTGAAAGTTGGTCACCCTAAGTAAGAGGGAGCTCTGCTGTTCAATCTTATTACTATCAAGCTGTTTGCGATTGAACTTGCTCCTATGATGCTGTTGCACTTCACTGCGGTGCTGTTCCTCAACAAGATCTGAACCATCCCTGATACTGGAGGCTTTTTCCAGTCCAATGAGCCATCTACAGTCCAGAGAATTTGTTGCAATCTCTGGCACAAATCTGCCTACTGAAAACAAAAAGTGAGAGAGTAAATGCATTTATGCCACTTTAAGATGACCCTTTTATACGCCATTCATTTAGCAACCTTCCAAAGGAATATTATTCAATGACAAATGCTGCAGATATAGGCTTCTGCTACTAACAGAATGGTAGGCTATAATAATAATAATAATAATAATAATAATAATAATAATAATGATGATGATGTTGATGAGAAAAGCAACAAATCAAGTTATATGCATACTTGTTTCATGGATGAAAAAATTGACCCTGGATTCACATTCACTGTCACTTCTACTGAGAATAATTGGGTTTTGAAAAATGGCAATGCACCACTGCTTGTTCCTACGGTGGCAAAATTGAACCACAGACTATGACAACATGCTTTCCATGTATCTGTAGACATATTATTTCAGGCTTTTGTTGCTAAATCAAATAGAGATGCACTTTTTTTCTGACCATGATGTACCTATTTAACCCACACATCTAAACATACTTATGAATGTTTTAACCCACATAATTTACCTGTAATATGTAATGTTCTGTAATAAGAGAAGCTACAATTCCATACACACTGTTCTGGTAATAAACCCCCTGAACCCAGTGATGCTTTCTTTTTAGTAGTAAATTTCCTTTCTCACATAATTGGTTGCCTGTTTTGTCTCATTATACAACTATCTTAATTTTACTGTTATCTGTCATTCTAACTTTCTTCCAAACAAAATCCCATGTTGTTAATTTTGACAGGAGTAAACCTATTAAATCAGGCCCCATCAACACTGACATATAAAATCCAGATTATCTGCTTTGAACTGGATTATATACCAGTGTAGACCCATATAATTCAGTTCAAAGCAATAATCTGGATTATTTGCTTTGATAATCTGGATTACAGGTCAGTGTAGATCCAGCCTCAGCAAATTCATCTACATTTGATTGAATGGATCTACTGTAGTTGGGACTAATCAACAGGATGCCAGTCTATGTAATTAAAACTAAACCTTCTGCAGATTCAAGCAAGGCTTACTCTTTAAGGATTTTTTAAAAAAACTTTGTAGTTGTTAAATCACATAAACTTTAAATTACAGCAGTTCTATAATGACCAACATTTGCATTGGCTCCCAACTGAATACCAGGTTTTGTATAAGATGATGGTCCTGACCTTCAAGGCTTTGTATGGAAACTGATATAATCTGCAATAGCAAACGTTTACATCCTCAACTCTAACCTTTGTGTTTGTGTGGGGGTAGGGGTTCTGGGAGTGGGTGAAGTAAACTGTACCCCCCTCTCTCTCACACTCACACACACACACACACACACACACACACACACACACACACACACACACATTCTCAGAGCCCATCCCCCAAAGATCAGGTACTGGTCCTGACTTTTAAAGCCCTTTATGGTCAGGAACTTTTCTACCTTAGGGACCGCCTTTCCCCTTTTCATCACCAGCGGTCACCACGACCCGCCCAAGAAAATCGTCTTTACATACCAGGCCCTAGAGAGGTATGTTTGGAGTTCACAAGGCACAGGGCTTTTTCAATCTCTGCCCCAACTTTGTGGAATTTGCTACCACCATATGTTAGAGCCATGCCTGACTTATGATCCTTTACGCAAGCAATCAAGACTTAGCTCTTTGGTAGAGCTTTTAATCTGTAATTCTATTTTAATGTCATTGTTGTATTATTATAATGTTTCGTTTATTCTGTTCTTGTAAGTCGCCCAGAGCACTTCGGTGGAGGGTGACAAATGAAATAATAAAGTTATTATTATTATTTTGACCAAAATGATAATCAGAAGTGACAAATTGACATTTCTGGTGCCTGGATACAATGAGTCTCTTAGCTGCTTTGAGTTTCCTTTGTGGAGTTATAATATGGTCCTTTTTATCCTTATTGATGAGGAAGGAACAGTAGGGTTTCCCCCCCAAATGTGGTTGGGGCAGTACCAGATTTGCATCCATTGGCTAAACTTGTCTCTTGTGTTCCTGAAGCAGTTAATAGCTTGCAAATGAGAACTGGTCCATGGGCCATCATTTTGAGTCACATTGGGGAGGAAGATGTTTCTTGTCGTGATTTTTTTTTACTTAACAATGCTCCCCTGGACCATGTGTAGAAACAATTGTATAATGTAACAGCAAAATCATCAACTATTTAATTGTTAATTTTATTTCACACATACTTATATTTTCTGGTAGTTTATACCCCCATTCCGAAACATCTAATAGAAATTCAGCAGAAGAAGCAAACTAGTGTAGATGGTGTAGAAAGTTTTTCATTGTGTTCAGAAGCAAAGGAAGGAATATGTCCAGCATGCCATTGACTTCTATTTGCTTTCTAACTGAAAGAAGTGGTTACCATGGAAATGGGCTCGCAAGGCATGTTTTTCACCTTTTGAAGTCCAGTACATCCCACCAGGGAAAAGGAAGACGGTTTTGTTTTTGTTTTCAAAACAGAGCATGAGTAGTGCATGGATAGGGGGGGACGGGACATGGTATAATCACATATTTAAAACTTTTTATAAAAGAATGGAAGCATAAATCTAACTCCTTATTGAATTGCTTCCAAAGCACTTTGCTCACGCTGGAAATGTGGTTTTATTGAAAGGATTACTGATTAATAGAAATATTCTCCTGAAAACTTAGCAGTACCTGATAGAATACAGCAAGAAGGAACATGGCATTTATTTATTTATTTATTATTATTTCAATTTCTATACCGCCCTTCCCCGCAGGCTCGGCACGGTTTACATAACCTAAAAACACAATCATAATATACAAAAATAAAAATAGTTTGAAAACAAATTTCCAACCAGCATACTGTAGGCGAATCAACGTGAGTTATCAGAGGCCACAAGATGGAAAACCTGTTGGAAGAGCGTTGTTTTGCAGGCCCTCCGAAAAGAGGATAACTCTCTAAGAGCCCGAACATCCTCCGGCAAGGTGTTCCAGAGGGTCGGAGCAACCACCAAAAATGCTCTCTGCCTAGTGGAAGACAGGTGGAAAATCCGGACAGTGGGAACTACTAGAAGATTTTGTTCTTTAGACATTTTAAGCACCATACTAGTAATGAAAAAAAATTTCATTTCATTTTATTATTTCATGAGTTGCCCTCCACCAAAGTGCTCTGGGTGACTTACACAGACAATAACGAACTTATACAACAATAACATTAAAATGGTTACAGATTAAATACCCTACCAAAGAGCCATGAGTAAATGAGTAAATGACCGTAAGTCATGCATGGCTCTTACATCTGGTGGTAAGGAGTTCCACAGGGTTGGGCCAGAGAGTGGAAAAGCCCTACGCCATTTTGTTCTCTTTCACAAAGGGTCTCTCATTTCAGAAATCAACTCCTATTGAAAGGAAGGGCATCTCCAGCACAACCCTTTTTCATAGTGTTTCTACCTTTTTTGGCAATCCACTTGGAAAAAGAGGAAAAGATCATGCTGGAGAGCAATGCTTTTAAGGGGCAACCACTCTTTCAAAAAAGGCATACAAAGTGTTCCTTGAATTCACTGACCTCTGAGATCCTGCATTGCCTCATGTAATGTAATTGTTGCTACATTTAACAATGCCCCTGCTCCAAACTGTATCCTTTCAATTAGTAGAGTGTCACCCAATAGGTTTCAGGGAAATGACTCTTTTGGCCTCTCCATTGTCGTGGGGGAGAGGCTTGCGTACCCTAATGAAGTTGTGAGCTATGCTGGCGGTGGCATAATAGCCACCGGTAGGGCCTCACATGCCAGAAAGGTCACAACTGAAGGGTCTGACAAAGAGCATCAATGGGCAGGATGGGCTCTCTAGCCTTTTGGCAACCATCCTTGGAGAAGGAAATCTCTAATTTCAAACCCGGGCAGATGGTGCTCATCTAACCCTGTAAGGTCAACCATCTAGAGAAGGAAACTCAAATCAAACCTACGACCTGAGGACCTTGCTGCCACCATCCCAGCTTGCTAGGCCTCGGCAGACGAACCTTTGGTTTAAAGGGTGAGGCCAGTTCTGTGCACGCTGCACTCCACCAGAAAAATCCATTGCACAGGCAGGAAGGACACATCCAACTGGTCATCAACGCACTTGTAGAAAGTGCTGGATGAGTCCTTCCTAAGAATCTTCATTTGTGAAGTAATGCCAGAGAGAGAGAGAGAGAGAGAGAGAGAGAGAGAGAGAGAGAGAGAGAAACAGTCAGCAGGAGAGACCCCTGGGCTCTTCCATCAACTGCTTCCCTCAATACACCCTGCCAGCATCATTTTCTAGTGTCCCAATCTGCAATGTCTCAGAAATTCTTTCTTTGGAGTCCTCCCTGTCTGTAAAGATAGGGTTTTTGCTATCACATCCAATTGTTAAAGACCTTAAACACGAATAATAACAGTTGTGGGATTGTAAATCTTGCTTATGATCTCATCACTTCTGAATGGGATTTGTTGTTGCTGTATGCCTTCAGGTCATTCCAATTTATAGCAACTCTACAGCTAAACTATCATAGGGATGTCTGGAGCCAAGAATGTGTTACTTGCTCAAGATCAACCAGTAGGCTTTCATCGTCAAGCACGGAAAGAATTGTAATCTCCATAGACATACTCTAACTCTCAAACTAGTGTACTAAATTGGGACCTGAATAGGCTGTCAGCTGCTATTTTAACTAGGTTGGGAAACCATTCTGGTCCTGATTCAAATGTTCATATGTTGTTTTTATAGGTTCCCAGTCTTACTGACACTCATTTTTACTTGGGTTGTGCAAAAAATTTGTTTCTGGGTCATAAGTGTGTTTTTTTAATCTGTATTTATGATTCTAGAGCAGTGTTTTTCAACCTTTTTTGAGCTGCGGCACACTTTTTACATTTACAAGATCCTAGGGCACACCACCAACCAAAATGACACTCTAACACAGCAATACATATAGTTAATATGTTTTTAAATGTATTTATACACTCAGTGTGAAACCTGGACCTGTTTCGATGAACAGAACATAGATATCCTGGCAGGAATGGCAGAAAGACACACACAAAGGTCTTGCTCAACAGTTGGGAAATATAGTTTACCCGCAATCAAAGAGCACTCTGAACTCCACCAACGATGGAATGGAATCAAACTTCCCACACAGAACACCCATAACCAAGAGAAAATACTATAAGTGTTTGGTGGGCATTGACCTTGAGTTTTGGAGTTGTAGTTTACCTATATCCAGAGAGCACTGTGGAGGGGAGGGAGGAAGATGTGGGGCGAGTCTGTGCAGTAGCGCCCGCACGGGTCACTTCTTCCTCCCTTCCCTTTCCTGCAGAAGTGGCAGCGTGAGCAAAGCGAGGCAAAGTGAGCAGAGTGAGGCTGGGAAGAAGGGAGCCCGAGTGGAGAAGAAAAAGTGTTCGGGAGGAGGGGGAAGAAAAAGTATTGGAGGTTCCAATTTCCCACGGCACACCTGAAGATCACTCATCACTAGTGTGCCACGGCACACTGGTTGGGAAACACTGTTATAGAGGAGAGAGGAACTGAGGTTGTGTAACCATAGGAACTATCCCACAAGTGGTTCTATTCCCCCATCCTCCCTGCAGGAGGCCGAGAGATGCCAGGAGACAAGGTATAGTCACCCCAGAACTAGCAGAAGGCCTGCAAGCTGCCTACTTTTCCTGCTCTTGGCCTCAGGATGGTCAGAAGGATGTCCCATCAGAAGAGGATGTGGAGAAGGATGCAGAGGAAGAGGGGGCAAGGGCAGGAACTAGGCCCCATCAAGCACCTTATTGCTGCTCAAAGGAGTACAAGGCTTTCATGGTTACCTGTGGTAGGCTGCTGTCCCACTTCGCTAAGGCTTTGAGCAGCAGTGAGACACTTGACGGGTCATGGTTCCTGCCCTTGCCCCCTCTGCCTCTTCCTCTGTCAGGACATTTTCTGTTCATCCCAAGGCCAGGAGCAGGAAAAGCAGGAGGACAGGCAGCATGCAGGGCTGCCACCAGTTCTGGGATGCACATGCCTTGTCTCTCTGCCTCCTGTGGGGGGAGAGAGGGGGGAGATACTGCTCGGAGGTTAGCCCCTCTGGCGGTAGGCACCCACAGCTACTCTCACCTTTAGAATAATACATACAGATTTAATAAATAACACTTATGGCCCACAAATCATTTTTTTTGCACAGCCCTAATCCTTACACCTCCAGCATTTTCTGAAAATAGTTTTTACCATAGCCACCTGATAACAGATTGTATAGTGCAACTAACAGCAGCAGAAGAAGCAATAACAACCCATTTAAAAAAGCATCCCATTGCAATGAACACCCTGGGTTAAGCTCACTGTCTCTGCTGAATGAATTACAAAGACAAATTACTGCAAATGCCCATTGGTGCTATTTTTAAGTCTAGCAATCTAAATCAAGAGACAACCAGAAATTCGCCTGAAATCCAAGGAAATGTCAAGAAAAGAAGCAAAGATGTCAGCCAGCAATGACGCAGTCAGCATTAGGGAGGACAGGTAGAGCGGTGAGCTGTCAAAGAGATGATAGTGAAGGGGATTTTTAAATCATCTTTCTGTGTGGGAAGTTGTTGTTTTGTGCAGAGATGAGAAAAGGCACGGGCCTGGGAATTCTGGTCAATTTTTGTAAGCTTCCTTCTTCCCACCAAGACTGAGACTCACATGAAAGTTTTGGCACATACGTAATAGTCCTCATTTGAGAATTGATAAAGTGGCAAAGTAGTATAATTACTATACGATTCTTTGCTTGCCAGCTTCATTTATCTGTTCTCCTTTCTCTCTACACAGATGGCCAGGTAGCATTCTCTCACACAGCTTTGAAATATTCAGTTCTCCTCTGTGCCTGTGGGTTTGTGTGTCAGCTTTCTTTCCTCTCTCACCTGATTCTACTATAGAAAGGATGGCAAGAGACATGAAGGACTCTACAGCAACTTTCTCTCTGTCAGTAGAGACCTGGAGGTCAGGAGAAATTATGTCAGATGTGTGCCACATTATTGTTCATCCTGATTGGGTGCCTTTGGGAGGGGTTAAACCGTAGTACCCTAGAGCAGTGTTTCCCAACCTTTTTTGAGCCGCGGCACACTTTTAACATTAAACAAATCCGGGGGCACACCACCAACCAAAATGACACAAAATGACACTCTAACACAGTAAAGAACGGCTGGGGATTGGTGGTCTGCTGGGAGATGCTGCTGGGAGTGCTGAAGCCGGGGAGGGAGTGGAGCCAGGCTACCCCCGGCTTCACCTCTCCCAGCAGCTGCTCCAGCCTTGAGGGGCAGTGCCAAGTCAGCGGTGCCAGAGCCAGCACAATGCTGGCTTCACACTGTCCCTCAAGGCTGGAGCAGCTGCTGGGAGTGCTGAAGCCGGGGGAGGGGGCAGAGCCAGGCCGCGCCATGCCCCGCCCCCTCCCCCCAGCTTCAGCTCTCCTACAGGCCGCGCCATGCCCCGCCCCTCCCCCCAGCTTCAGCTCTCCTACAGGCCGCGCCATGCCCCACCCCCTCCCCCCAGCTTCAGCTCTCCTACAGGCCGCGCCATGCCCCGCCCCTCCCCCAGCTTCAGCTCTCCCACCCGCCGCGCCAGTCCCCGCCCCCGCCCCCCCGCTTCCGCTCTCCTCCAGGCCGCGCCATGCCCCGCCCCTTCTCACCAGCTTCAGCTCTCCTACAGGCCGCGCCATGCCCCGCCCCTCTCCCAGCTTCAGCTCTCCTCAGGCCGCCATGCCCTGCCCCCTCCCCCAGCTTCAGCTCTCCTACAGGCCGCACCATGCCCCACCCCCTCCCCCCAGCTTCAGCTCTCCTACAGAGGAGGAGCATGAGCGGTGAATGGGCTTCAGTGGGTGGGGCTCCTCCTCCACACGGCTTCAGCGAGTGAGGGGCGAGAGTCATGGTGGGAGTCATGGCGGATTGGAGGCTGGCTAGGGAAATGGCCGAAGGAGGCGGCGCCCCGGTCCCTTCTTCTTTTTCTTCGCCACTGCCCGGCCCTTCCTCCTCCTCCCCCAAGCAGCAGGAGTTCGGCAGGAGGGGGGAGGAAGGGGGGCAGAGAGCTTTTCTCGCGGCATAGCAGGAAGTCCGTCACGGCACACTAGTGTGCCACGGCACACTGGTTGAGAAAGACTGCCCTAGAGCAATGCCTTCCACAGAATTTCATGATTGTGAGCCATGCACAGAAATGTTTCTCACCATTGAGATGTTGCATATAATGCTGTCACCTGTTACAGAATATGTGGCCAGTTGGTCATATGGAATTTAAACATTAAACAGCCAATAGGCAGTATTGCTTTGTAACCTGGCTTTCTTTTAAGGAGTACAAAACAACATAGGGTGCTTCTACACATGCTGTGAAACCCGGACGTAACCAAGTTAAAATAGCGGGTTTGCTAAATGATGTTTAAACAAAGTGCAAGAGGGATTGGGTTAAGAGCGAAAAAGCATGTGTTGAAAAGGTGCATGTATAACCCAATTCAGCCTGAAGAATGCACACCATTTCATGACTGTATATTCCTGCAGTCATGCAAATCATGTGCTTTCCTTCCCTCCCTCCTGTGTACATGCACTTTTAAAAAGCCTGAAACAGCTCATCAGCTGATTGGGCTGTCAAACAGACACAGAGATGGTTCAACGGAAATACAAATGGAGAGCAATTAGATCTCTCCGAAACTCATTATTTTATACTTTATAATCTAAAACAGAGGTTGAATTAAGAATTTGGGAAAGAGAGAGATCCAACAGAAGTATTTTTTAAAAACTCCCTCTGTTATGCACTGGACTTCATATGTGCACATGCAAATCTGCTTGTGTTTATATTAAGGTATCTCCATATGCACATATACGGTCCAGTGCATATAGGAGTGATAAAAAACCCCTTCACCAGATATCTCCTATCTGCCCTCCATCTTGCTCTGCTACAGAAGGCTGTGAAGACAGCAGGGGTCGTTATCCTGGGACTGCTATGTCTGGGATTTAAAAAATCTTAGACTAACAACACAGATTTTAATGCTGTCTGGAAGTGCCCATAGATTATTGTACGTTTCATAAAAATAAGAACTGGGGAGTAGATTAGACCAGCAGTTCCTTATCTTTTCTTACCATGAACCCACTTAAATTGTCTTTTGTTGCTGTGATCCACCAAGACTTAGCTCAAGATTTAAAGCTGCATCAAATATTTATTGAACGTTGCTTATAAGTAGTCTTCAAATTTGTAGAGAAGGGAAAATAAGTCAATACACTGGGCCCTTTGCATCCTGGGCTTTCATTCCAGAACCTTTCATTGATACCAAAATTTGTGGGTGCTCAAGACTCATTATAGACAATTGTATAGTAAAATAATATCCCTTATCAAGACACTTTTTTAAAAAAAAAGTTTGGAATCACAGCTTTCAGCAACACAAAAAATGCACAATTTTCAAAGTGACAAATGTTGTAGTTTCACTCAGTCCATGTTTCTTTTCTTGCTACATAACATTTTGGTTGCACAATGGTCAGAGCAGAAAAGCCTGGACACACAATGTCTAATCACAATACATGTGTACTGATATATAGGAATCATTAAGATGGATGGAACTTCTGTATGTATACAATGAGCAGGATTAGGGGGTAGAAGTGGTTAGAACCGATTCATCATCACCATTTACAGGTAATGTCAAGTGCTGTCAGCATGCTGAATCAATAGATCTCATCATTGCAGTCTGCCCTGCAGGTTGCCCTGCGTTGTGAAATATTGATTACCTTGCAACACCAAAACAACTGGTAAAATGATCTGTAATAAATTGTCCAAGCTAGTTAATCCAACACCTGAATCCCCTATTATGCAGATTTGTTGGGACCTAGTTTGTTGAATATTTCATAAGGCTCATTTGCAAAATTGCTCCCTGATGAGACACTAGACAGCAATAGACCAGTTATACAGTTTGTGGACAGAATAATAAAAGCAAGCAACAACAAAGAGAGACATGCATTGCACTTGGATTCAGAAATCAGAGAAGCCACATAGAGAAGGTTCTGGAGTAATACGATTATTATTTGTTGCAATTATTAAAATTGGTCTTCTTTTGGGCTTCTATCATAGAGTTCAAACCTTATGACAATGAACGCCCTTGGCTTTTAAATACTGTGTTGTCATACTTAGACTTGTCACATCTCCAGGATGGCCCTGGGGCCTCATGTAGTTCCCATGCTGTTCATGCCCTCCAACAAGTGAGACATGTATAGCCAAGCAACATCAGAGTGTAGAAACACTGGCAAAATTTACAATTGAGGAAGAATTAAGAGAGACTGCAGCAGTTTGCTTTTGCTTGAGCCTATTAGGCAGGCAAAGTTCTGCCTCTGTCTTTCCCCTCCTGCTGACTTAGGACAGTGTTTCCCAACCCTTTTTGAGCCGCGGCACACTTTTAACATTAAAAAAATCCGGGGGCACACCACCAACCAAAATGACACAAAATGACACTGTAACACAGTAAAGAATGGCTGGGGATGGTGAGCTGCTGGGAGCAGCTGCTGGGAGTGCGAAGCCAGGGAGGAGCCAGGCCTCCCCATGCCCCGTCCCCTCCCCCCAGCTTCAGTTCTTCCATATCTATGCCAGGCTTGACGCGGCAGTGCCATGACAGCATTGTGCTGGCTCTGCCAACGCTGGCTTGGCACTGTCCCTCAAGGCTGGTGAAGCTGTGGGAGCGCTGAAGCTGGGGAGGGGCGGAGCCAGGCCACGGTGTGCCCCCTCCCCTTCCCCAGCTTCAGTTCTCCCACAGCTTTGCCAGCTTTGAGGGGGCAAGCCAGCATTGTGCTGGCTCTGCCACCACTGGCTTGGCACTGCCCCTCAAGGCTGGCGAAGCTGTGGAAGTGCTGAAGCCGGGAGAGGGGGCGGAGCCAGGCCACGCGATGCCCCGCCCCCTTCCCCCAGCTTCAGTTCTCTCACAGAGGAGGAGCATGAGCGGTGGACGGGCTTCAGTAGGCGGGGCTCCTCCTCCACGTGGCTTCAACAAGCAAGGAGCGAGAGTCATGGTGGGAGTCATGGCAGATTGGAGACTGGTTGGGGAAATGGCCGAAGGAGGCGGTGCCCCGGTCCCTTCTTCTTTTTCTTCGCCGCCGCCCATCCCTTCCTCCTCCTCTCCCAAGCAGCAGGAGTTCAGTTGGAGGAGAGGGGAAGGAAGGGGGGCAGAGAGCTTTTCTCGCAGCACACCTGATGCTCACTCACGGCACACTAGTGTGCCACGGCATACTGGTTGAGAAACACTGACTTAGGAGCTCATCAGACGGAGTGGGAGCAAAATGGGAAAAATGAGGGAACTCATCTTAACCTACTTCCTCCTGTTTTTCCATGTTTTCAAGGATGGCCAGCCATTCTGTGTGCTTACCATGCCTTTCCTCATCTTCTCACCACAACTGCCTTACATCGTTGAATAGTTTCCATGGGACTCCCATGAGGCTCCATTTCCCAAGAGCTTTGAAACAAAAAATGTTAGAGGAACATAGAGAAACCAGGCACTTTAAAAGCAGCTGAAAACTGGTATAATAGGATTATTCTTACCAAATTCTTACGACCGGGCAGTGGGGATGTCCAGTTGCCTACCCTGGTTGGCGTGGCATTGTGCCCATCTTCGATGGTAAAGAGTCTATGAGTCCTGTTGGACCCTCTGCTGACAATGGAGGCTCAGGTCTCCGCTGTGAGCAGAGTCACATTTTTCCATCTGCGACAGGCCAGGCAATTGCCCCCCTATCTGTCTAGTGATGGTAATTACCTTCAAGGCCTTATATGGTCCAGGGCCAGTGTACCTGAGAGACCGCCTTACCCTCTACAAACCCCAGAGATCATTTCGTTCAGAAGACCATGATTTGTTGAAATTTCTGGTTTTAACACATACTGCTTGACGGCGACTAGGAGCAGGGCCTTCACGATTGTGGCTCCATCTCTGTGGAATGCTTTGCCTGTTGAAATGTGTACCCTATGGGATTTACAATCTTTCCGTAGAGCCTGTAAGAGGTATTTATTTTGGCAAGCATTTGATATCTGTTAAATTTTTATCTTGTTTATACTGTTCTTTGTGTATTGTTTTTAGTATGTGTTGTAAACTGCTCCGAGCCTTAGGGGAGTGGCGGTCTATAAGTTCGAATAATAAATAAATACATAAATTGGGACATCTAGAGGATATACTAAACTACAAAGCCTGTGAATCCAAAAGAAGTTGCCATGGCAGTTAAATCATACCAGTAATACTGTGTAGCGTGATTAGTGCTGCTGATGTCGAGGAGCCCCTAGGTTAGTGCTGATGAACCTTGTAGACACCAAGGGCCCAAAAACCATGGAGGGCAGTGGGGGGGGGGGGTGAGTGGAGGTGAACAAGCAGGAGAGCAAACAGGCAGGGGGCAGATGAGCAAGCGGGGGTGAGCGAGTGAGCAGGGGGGGTTGATGAGCAAGTGGGCAGGTGAGCAATCAGGGGTAAGTGGATGGACCAGCAAGTGGGCAATGGGTGCTATAGGTTCACCACTACATGAATGTGGGGAAATTGCTTATGCCTTTTTTTTCAATGAGCCTCAGGAAAGCTTATTAACAGGTGTGATTCATAGCTGCTTTCTAACCCTCTTTTGCAGGATCACCAGGGGAGGATAATTGTTGTTCTTCATTACCAAAGGGGAGTTCATAAAAATGTATTTGCTATTGTTGAGCTCAACATGTCTTGTTTTAATGCGATGTATATTTATAACTGTCTCAATTTGTACTAACTGTATTTTATGCTATGTTTTATTTTGTGTTGGCATTGAATAGCACCTGTTGGTAGCCATCCTGAGTCCCTCTTCGGAGGTTGAGAAGGACAGGATATAAATGTTCCAAATAAATAAACAAACAAACAAACAAACAAATAAATTTGAATTTGTGGCGAACTAGCTGGAAGAGCTACTTCTCCTGGATAAAAAACATGGATTCAACATTTCATACAGAGGTTTAGCCTTAAAGGGATGCTTAGAATACATCAAAAATAAAATGTTATTAAGGAATAAAAAAACAGCTCCCTGGATTATCAGTGCTACAATATCAGTATTTGCTATCTTCATGAATTCTAGGGGTGACTATCATACTTGTGGGACCTGGAGAAAATAGGAATTCCTTCAGAAATCCGGCATGGGCCAATGTGTGTCATGGGATTCAGCAAATTGGCTGCATATGCAGGGTTTCATCTATCACAGTGTTTCCCAACCTTTTTTGAGCCGCAGCACACTTTTTACATTTACAAAATTCTGGGGCACACCACCAATCAAAATGACACAAAATGACACTCTAACACAGTAATTCATATAGTTAATATGTTTTTAAATGTATTTATACACTCAGTGTGAAACCTGGGTCTGTTTCGATGAACACAACATAGAGTTATCGTTCACCCGCAATCAAAGAGCACTCTGAACTCCACCAATGATGGAGTGGAATCAAACTTCCCACACAGAACTCCCATAACCAAGAGAAAATACTATAAGAGTTTGGGGGCATTGACCTTGAGTTTTGGAGTTGTAGTTCACCTCCATCCAGAGAGCACTCTGGACTCAAACAATGTTGGATCAGGACCAAACTTGGCATGAATACTCAATATGCCCAAATGTGAACACAGATGGAGTTTGGGGGAAATAGACCTTGACATTTGGGAGTTACAGTTTCTGGGATTTATAGTTAACACACAAACAAAAAGCATCCTAAACTTTTGCAACAATGAAATTGAACCAAACTTGGCATATTGAACTCTCATTATCAACAGAAAGTACTGCAAGTACTGAAATGCAGATGGAGTTAAGGGGAAATAGACCATGACATTTGGGAGCAAGGCTGAGGAAGGCTGGCGAGGGAGTCCCTCACAGAATCCCACCTGCCTTTCCTTCCTCCGAGGGTCCTCCTGCCAGGCACCGACGCTTTCCCCCTGCGAAGGAAGGCCCCTTCTCCCCTTTGGGGGCCATTCCTCCCCAAGGGGCTTGGGGGGGTGGGCCGAGGGGAAAAGTGCCTCACCTGGGACGCAGCAGGGCCGAGCCGAGGCACCTCCAGAAGCAGCTGGCTCCTTCGCTTCATTCACTCCCGGGACCTAGTGCGCGTGCGCCCAGACAAACGCACTTCCACCTCCGTTCCCTGCCCTCCCTCAATTGGAGGCTGGCTGGGGAAACGGCCAAAGGAGGTGGCACCCCGGCCCCTTCTTTGTCTTCACCACCCCCCGGCCCCTCCTCCTCCCCCAAGCAGGAGCAGCAGGAGTTCGGCAGGAGGGGGAGAAAAAGGGGGGGGGAGACCTTTTCCGCAGCACACCAGATGATCCGTCATGGAACAGTAGTGTGCCGTGGAACAGCAGTTGGGAAACACATCAAGAGCCCTGTTCAGGTGGTACTTGTGGTTGCATGGAGGAATTTGCAAATGCTCAGCTGAAGGCATATGGATTCTCCTTCCCCACATCCATCACATTTGTAGTCGTTTGGGAGTGAAGTCAGTAGCTGTAGTAATATGTAGTCTGCTTTTCTCTTCACTTTTTTTGGGTAATGTTGGGCAGAGACTCATTTCTCAAGGAAATGCTAGAAGTAGTGACAGGACTTGTTGGCCTTTGGACAGGAGAAAAGCCATTATTGCAAGTAGGTATTTTTGATACCTTGTGTGTTAATGTGTTGATATGTGTGTGTCCGTATCCAAATATGATTTCAAATATGTATTTTGTGTATATGTGTATTTTAAATAAAAGTGTATTTTATAGAAATATGGTTTAATATGTATATTTTAGAGAAATACATTTTAATATGTGTATTTGTGGTATTTTTACAATGTTTATGTGTTTTAAGTTTTCTGTAACGTGTCTAGAGCCACGAGGAAAGGAGGACAAGAAATACAATATTATTCTTATTCGTATTCTTATTATTGTTATTAGAAATAGTAGGACTAGCAAAAATTATTCTTTTGGATTACATTTTCCAAAATCCCCCCCCTGATGTTCTTCTGAGAAACTTGCATTGTGGGAGGAAACACCAGTTATTAATGGAAAATACAGCTTACACAATGTCTAGTTGAACCCCAAATACATCTACCTCTATCTTCTTCTGCTAGCTTTTCTGCTACACTCTTCTACTTTCTAGCTTTCCCTCCCCTCCCCTCTGCTAACCTCTCAGGTTCAAGTAATGTGAAAGAGGCTTTCCCATTGAAGCAATATTTTTACATGATAGGCATCCAAAAGAAAATCATGATGGTTTTACCTGTAAAGTTGACTTTCAGTAGGTAGTCTTTGTAGAGCTTCTTGCCATCCAAATGTTTCATGGCATCACAGAGTTTAGTAGTGTTTGGGCACATTGTCCGCTGCATTTTGTGCAAGGCATGAGCCATTGCGTATACTGCATTCACAACGAACATGATCTTAGACTCTTGTTCATAGTTGGAACTGTCAATAGATAAACCTTTATCACAAAGTTTTCTGTGAGATTTTCTGGTTGGAAGGGCACACTGAAATTTCTGCTCCCAAAAATCCTTGAACCAAGGGTTGCGATGGTTAGTCTCAGGGGTAAGGCTTTGGAAATATCGATCAAACTCTTTCACTGGGTGAGAAGCAAGCTCTAGAGTTATTGCACCATATGCCACATGCTCATTGCCCTTCACAACACTCTCCTGGGCTCCCCACCCATCACTGGCAACCCAAGTAAATGAAACATTAAACCGGTTGGCTGCAGCGATGAGTTCCCGAGAGTCATCACTGCGCATGAAGAGCACAACTATTTTCGCATTGGGTTTCTGGAGGAGTTCTCTGATAACGCTGTCGTAAGATTTCCGGATATTGGAGCGACCAACTTTCTCAGATGTTGCAATGCATATGTTCCGGAGGCGAGCCTCTTGTTCAAAGGCTTCAATTCCCGTTTCTCCATAGTCTCCTTCTGAGGCAACTGTTGACACATAGGTCCAATTAAAGAACCTGAGGATCTCAGCCATTGCTTTTGCTTGATAGAAGTCAGGTGGTACGGTTCGTGCAAAATAGTCATACCGAGACTTGTCACTCAGCTTAGCACTGGTAGAGGCATAGCTTATCTGAGGAATCTGGAAGAGTCTAAGTAAATTTGCAACCTGAAAAGAAGAACATACATAGCTGTTTACATAATAGACTCACTGGTGACAAGAACATGTTGGGGACAAAGTTTATTCCTAAGTTAATAATGTTTTCTAGAAGAACTCAAATGATGTATATTTCATTTCATTTCATTTCATTTTAATATTTCATGAGTCTCCCTCCACCGGAGAGCTCCAGGTGACTTACATAGACAAGTTAAAACAAACTTCTACAACAATTGATTAACAATTAATATTAAAATGATTACAATCCGAATGCTCTACCAAAGAGTCACATCTTAAGGGCCTGCATAAAAGATCGCAGGTCAGGCATGGCTTTTATGTATCGTGGTAGGGAGTTCCAGTGAATTGGAGCAGAGGCCAAAAATGCCCTACGCCTTGTAGACTCTAGACACACTTCTCTAAGGCTCGGAACGTAAATAAGGTTTTCCTGGGTTGATCTGGGGGGTCGACAGTGGTAGGAGGAGTGGAGATGATCCTTCAGATATAGTGGGCCTTGACCATGAAGGACCTTAAAGGTCAGGATTGAGATCTTATAAGAGACCCGATATTCAATCGGCATGATGTATTTATAACCCAACCCTGATTTTATTGAAACACTTGCTCCCCTCTTCACTAAATCAACATGCAACTAAGTAGAAAGGAAGGTGAGTAGCCTGTGTGTGCACATTTGTGTGTGTGTGTGTGTGTGTGTGCATGTGTATAGCATTCTGATAATCTTTGGCCCAATTATTACGCTATTATTTTTAGCTAGCTAACTTTTATTGTGTTTTTATTGTATTTTATTGTGTTTTTATGAATGTAAATCGAGCCACATTGGGAGTGGCCTGATAAGTGTAAATAAATAAATAAATAAATATTAGTGAAATGTATGGGATACCTATTATTCTAATTAAAATATAGATATTTTAATTAAACCGGGAATGTGGCGCAGCTGGCTGGGTGTCAGCTGCATAAGATCTCTACTGACCAGAAGGTCATGAGTTCGAGGCCTGCCCGGGTCAGGGTGAGCTCTCGACCTATTGTGTAGCTCGTCGACCCTTGCAACCCAAAAGACAGTTGCATCTGTCAATTAGGAAATTTAGGTACCACTTGAGTGGGGAGGCTTAATTTAACTGATTTACGGGGCCATAAAATATCCAGGAAATATACACAAAAGGAGTGAAGGAATGTGACAGCTCCTCCTGGTGGCCAGAAAAGCTGGAATGTTAAATTGCTTCTATGTCTGTGTTATATGTTTGGATGTCAAACGGCATTGAATATTTGCCTGTATACGTGCATTGTGATCTGCCCCGAGTCCCCTGTAAATAAATAAATAAAAATAAAATAGATGTCATCCAAATTAATCTTATAACCTCTGCAAGAAAAGGTGTCACTTGAATTGATCTGTCTGATTTCTGGGCCTGTTGCCATCCTCTCATTTAGCCTGAGCTGCAGGTGAGCATATATATTGTAAGTCGCTTAGAGCACTTCGGTGAAGAGCGACTCATGAAATAATAAATTGAAATTGAAATGAAATGAAATATATCAAAGTTTAACATGCTTAAGACTACCAGTTTAAAACCTGCTCCCAGATTCAGTTGTGGAGATCAGAACAAAAGCAATAAAAAGGATGGAAAGCAATCCCGTTTCTTCAAACACTTGCGCAGTTGGGGACGAGTCCAGCTATAAACTCAGGATTATGTTCATTATCTCTGTTAATACGAGTATATATACAGCACAACTAATGCTTTTGTTTTTCAGTCTATACAAGTGTCAGTGTGTTTCACCAAAGATGTAGATAATTTTAACTTCCCAGCTGGGTTTCATGTCTATTTTAAAAAGGATAATCAAATGCATATCTGAGGAAAATAAATTCTACAAGAAGACAAGGTTTTCATGCTGGAATTGAGGATTAGCAGGAACAGATTATTTATATATGTGGTGACATTTAGGTTAATAATAAAAGGGATGTACAGAGAATGATTGCCAGATAGGAAATATTACTGGAGCTAGAAATAGTACATTTAGAAATAAAAAATGAAAATCTACATCAAACACACAGCAGAATAGTTTCAGGGACTGGTTAAAATTGACACTGCTAAGAGGCTGTGTCAATACAGCATTTAAAATTTGACCACGGTGGTCCACGCTCTGGTTACATCTCGAATAGACTACTGCAACACACTCTACGTGGGGCTGCCTTTGAAAACGGTTCGGAAACTTCAGTTGGTCCAACGGGTGGCAGCCAGAATGCTAACTGGGGCGACATACAGGGAGCATACCACCCCCCTGCTGTGTCAGCTCCACTGGTTGCCTTTCCATCTCCAAGCCCAATTCAAAGTGCTGGTACTGACCTATAAAGCTCTATATCGTTCTGGCCCAGCTTACTTGTCCGAACGCATCTGCCTCTATGTCACATCTCGTAGTCTAAGATAATCTGAGGAGGCCCTGCTCTTGCTCCCGCCAGCATCGCCAATGCAGCTGGTGGGGACGAGAGACAGGGTTTTCTCGGCGGTGGCCCCTCGCCTATGGAATGCTCTCCCAAACGAAATAAGATTGACTCTATCTCTCCTTGCTTTTAGAAAAAAGCTAAAGTCATGGTTCTGGGACCAGGCTTTTGGGCAGCAGATGTAAATTTTTCCTTTGAATTTGACTGGATTGACACTTTAGACTTGACAGGACTGACAATGTGTTCCACTTGATGGCTTTAATTATTGTTGTATGTAGTGATTTTAATGAAATGGGTTTAATGCTTTTTAATGATGTTGATTATATGGTGTATTTTATATTGTATAATGGTGTTGCAGCCTCTGGAGCTGCAAATGTAAGCCATGCGGAGTCCCCCTGCGGGGGTGAGAAGCTACGGGGTACAAGTACCATAAATAAATAATAATAAAATATAGGACATAAAACTTTTAGCTATGGCAGGAAACAGTACTATAAATGTATGAGTGAGCAGTAAACATTTATAGATGTTATTTGCCCAACATGATGAGACAAAATTACAAATTATATCATTCACTAGGCAGGAGAAAAAAGTTATGAAAATCAAAAGAAATCGTAAGTGATTCGTATGTAATGGGACTTTCTAGTTTATACGCATCATGGCAGCTAACCAGGAAGTAGACTTCCTTTTACGGTCCTTGAGGCCAACAATTTGCGTTATGATCGTAATAAATTCTTAATTATTGTACTACGTACTCACTTCTCCCTGTCTTCTCCCCCTCATTTCCTTCCCGCATTCATTCAGCTTCTTTTTTCCCGCATTTCTATGGGGAACTGGAAGTGACGCTGCTGCTAGGCAATGCATTCTGGAAAGTGTAGTCCTCCTCTTTCCTGCTGGCTTCTCTCCCCCCTTCTCTTCCCCGTTGCTCTGCCTTACCCCATCGCAGGGGCCAACTTCTCTCTCTCACACACACACACTTCTCCTCCTCTCTCTCCCTGTGCTCTCTCAGATGCTTCTCCCCCCCTCCCTTCTCTTCCCCGTTGCTCTGCCTTGCCCCATCGCAGGGGCCAACTTCAGCCCTCCAGGTAGGTGTTTTGGACTTCAACTCCCACCATTCCTCACAGCCTCAGGCCTCTTCCTTTTCCTCTCAGCCTGGGCAAACTTGGGCCCTCGCTCCCTCAGGATCGGGGTGAGAGAGAGGCAGCGAGGAGCGAGGGGGGCCTCCTCCTCCTTCTTTTGCTGCTTCCAAGAATAGCGAGGGGGGGCCCTCCCTCTCTCCTTCCCTCCCTCCTTCCCCTCCCTCCTTCCTTCCTATTTGGAGAGTCCCATCTAGAATTCAGTGTGATTTATTCAAGTTTTGGCCTACAACTCCCAGAAATCCCAGCCAATTTACCAGCTGTTAGGATTTCTGGGAGTTGTAGGCCAAAACCATCTGAATGCGCATGCTCTGGCATACAAACTACTAATGAATTTCGTTAGTAATTAAGTTACATTTTAGATTTTTTTGGAATTTTTTTTGTAAGTCTTTCTTTTACTAATCAACCCCCCCCCCCCAATTTGATTTTAGAATCGCCATTTTTGGGTTCGAAACCATGGCTACCATTCACAAACACTCCCATTATGTTCTTTCTGATGGCAGAAGCAGGCATAGTAGCTAATGAGGAATTCAGCAGGAATGAAATCTTTAATATAATATCCAGGACTGTGACTCATTATTAGTTGCTCTCAATCAAAGCAGAGATTTGTAGCTATGGATGGAATGAAGATTCAAACATATTTTTGAAAAATGGTCAAAAATAGATTTTTGAGTGTCTTAGACAGGTGAGAATCTTCAGCTTGAGATTTACTGTGTGTGAACAAGGCATGCACTATTGTGTAGAATAAAATAAACCACAAACAATGCATTTTGTTTCACAGAATACAGCCTGACTACTGGAGAAATAAACAGCAGGCCTTCTCTAAATTGCATTTCATTTCACATTCTCCATAATATTCTAGGATTTAAAAAATACATATAAGGGGCTTACTGATTGCTGATGCTAAGAGTTTAATTACCAAGTTAAGCTTCTGATACAAAATGATCACTGCATCAATAAAAAATAGAGGTCTAGCTTACACTGAGAACTCCACAGTTATTGAGGGGTTTTTTTTTGCAACAGGGAGAAAATCATTCTGTCCAGTTTGCAAGAATGAAATTTCCAAATATATAAATTGCTCTTGGCAACCAAATGAAAACCCTGGCAGCAAATAAACAGTAAACTGGGAGTACTGGTTTGGATTTAATCAGAGCTGCAGTGGAACCAGGGTCTGAACACTGGAACTGTTTGATTTAATGTGATGAGGGGGAGATGTTATCTGCAAACCTAACTTCCCACAATCAGGGTTCCCTATTTTATTTCTTATTTTAGCTGGAGCCCTGAGCTACAGCGGAGGATCTTTTCCAGGAATAGTAGCATGCAGTAGGCCTGTTTTAACACAGAAAAACTGCTTCAAAACTCACTTCGGATGTAGGGGGCACTGGCGCCTCGTATCTGTTAGACTTCCGAAGTTTTCAGCGAATTTTTCAAACTTGATTCGGATGTACTTCCGAAATTCGGAATGGCTTTGTTAATGGCGTCCGCGACTGCGCAATGCGCGGAAACCTGCAGAAGGGGCAGTCAAAACTTGGGGGATTCCCTTTCCCTCCATTTTTTCCCCTCTACTACTGACAAAACTAGCGACACTGGTACAAAATATTGAACATTTTAAACATTTTAAACCACCAGCTTGCCATCAGCCAATGAGGAGAGGCAGCTAGAGAAGGGCGGAAATGACATACGAACCCATATCCGAATATGGTGACGGACACCTCAAAATGGCTAATCCACTTTCTGTTTCTTTAACTCTCTTTGGAATCGCTTCAAAAGTCAAAAACATCCTAATTACATCCGAATTTCAGATCTATCTGGAGAAACGTAACAGGCCTAGCATGCAGTGGCACATGGAGTCTCCAATGTCAGTGGATAGTGAATCCACTCTGGAATCTAGTCTCAGCTTCAAAGGACCCAAGCCAGATAATGCTATATAGCCAACAAACCTGCCAGCGGACTTTGGTTGATTGTTGTGGGTTCTGTTATATTGCAGAGTATTCTGACCTGGCTTGGTGTTGAATGGACAATGAAATATTTTCCTGGTAGAGATGAAAACTTCTAGAACTGGTTTATCAATATGGATCAATAAAAGTTTCAGCATTTTAGAAACCTTTTGGAGTGTAAGGCTTCATGATGATGAGTATCTGTACACAAACAATTTGATTGCACAACTAGGATGCAATGTTAAGACCTCTCTCCCTAATGAATTTCTGGCAATGGCTCTCAGTGATTTGAGAAGCCAAGCAGAAATGATAGGGTAGCATTAGCCAGGATACTCTCCAGGAACCTAGGATAATGTCTTTCTGTTTTAAAAGACACAGCCACCAAACTTTGGAGGACTGGGTGCATCTTTGTCAAAATCCATGTTGCCAAAGTATGGCCCGGCGTCCAAAGTATCTTCTGAACCACCAGGAAGGTTGACTATATATTAAGACTAGTTAAGCATACTCTGTACTTAATTAGACAGGCATATACCATTTCCCCCCATCTTTCCCTATCTTCAGGAATGTTCTCACATGCTTACTACACCTTTCCCCATCTTCTCTTTGCTTTACCTCACATTTTGCTGTTTGGGAGTCCTGATAGAGGTCTAAGAGCTTTGTTTCCATGTGTTTGGGAAACGGAGCACCACAGAGTCTCACCAGAAGTGCCCTTATGTGATCTGATGGCTTAAGGCACCTCTTGTAGGGCTTCACATCCTAAATGCATGGAAATAGAGCCTGGAGACCATGAGATGAAGTCCTTAGTTAATTTAGTTGATATAGGATTCTGGCCACTGTAATTAAGAATGAAAGAAGTGTGTCAAACGTATTATGAATGTTTATCTGTGATAGAACATGCTAACAGGAAAATTATTTCTTGATTTCAACATGTTTGAGTCAGGCCTGAGTTGATGAAAATGAAGATGATTATATCATATCTATGAAGATGTGGAAACTGGTAGATCAAGAAGTCACTCCATTTATCTAGCCTGAGTGCATAGATATTCAAATTTACACAGTGGAAATTTAGGAGCATTCAGTCCTTTAATTTCATCAGCAGGATATTATATGAAGATTTTATTGTGTTACCTTGAAACAGAATCTCTAACAACATTTGTGCCCTCAGGGGAAATGATTAAGAGAAAATTTGCTGCGAAAAATGAAATAGTGCCTATTCAGAGTTATCACCTGCCAGCCATCTTGGAAATTACACTGTAAAAATCTAGGTAAATATTCATTATCTGCTATTACAACTCCCTAGGAAGGTAATACCTTACAGATCCTTACAATTTCATTTGCAAAGCAGAACAGTGAAAGCTCAGGCACTTTCTTTCGAAAGACCGAAACAAATCTTCATCTTGTGTATATCACCTTTTGAACACTGTCATTCTGATTTAACATGGTTGTTGAATAAATGTTACCTTTCCATGACAATACCATTTGCCAGTCGAGTCCAGCCCAGTTTATTCCCCAAAAGCCAAAGTAATGTGGGCATCTTTGGTTACTGTCAGTTGTCCTGATTAGCAAAATATTTTGGAGTAGCCCTGTTTATTCCATTATGGAACTTAGGAACTCAGCAGCGGAACTCTCTCCCCCGGAGTGTAGCAGAGGTTCCTTCTTTGGTGGCTTTTAAACAGAGGCTGGATGGCCATCTGTCGGAGGTGCTTTGAATGCAATTTTCCTGCTTCTTAGTAGCGGGTTGGACTAGATGGGCCATGAGGTCTCTTCTACCTCTATGATTCTATGACTCTAGGATGCTTTTTTAGGATACCAACTTACATTGTCTTTCACTCAGCCACTGACCATACATTGCTTATTTATTATTTTATTTATTTATTATTCAGATTTATACACCACCACTCCCCAGGGTCTTGGGGCGGTTCACAAGGTATAAACAGATACATTAAGAACCAATAAAACCAATTTAAAACAAACTAACAAAGTTTGAATGCCTGCCGAAACAAATATGTCTTACAAGAGCAAATATTTAAGGTTGGTTAGCTTTGTCCCATGTGTGCAACTCCATTGTTTTCACCTCCCTAGACAATCTATGTCATTACTAGTGCCCAGAGGTGACAAGGAGACATCACATTCACATCTGCCATAGACTAAAAACTTTTTCACATGAGGTGTAAGCCTTGCTCTCATAACATGGAGCTTTTTCTGAACCCACATTAGTGTTATGTTTTCCCCTGACCAGAAGTACATCATTCACTCCAGGTGACAGTCCTCCAAATGGGAATGCGATAAATTCTAAGGATTATTTCTGCGTTTGATTTATTAAAATATTCCTATCCAAACCCATGTAACAAAGGTGGAGGCATTACTTTTCATTCAACCCTCGTATAAGCAATGTGGAAAAGCAAAAAGAGAGTCTCTTCAGAAGAATTTTCAGAGTCCCTAAAGGGCTCCAGAGAAAGATAGGGAGATTTTCCGGAGGATTTTCTTTAATTTGAAGTCTTCACATGACTATGACTTTGGACAATGAGGTTAACAGTGAATGTATTGTTTTTATATGTTTTAAAATATAAATAGTGTATGTATTTCTAACTCTGTTTTTAAATGATGTTTTTTGTTGCACATTGTTGATGGTATCAAATGGTTGCCTGGTTGTAAAGCCGCCTTGTGTCGCCTCTGGATTGGAGAAAGGCGGGATAGAAATGCCGTAAATAATAAATAATAATTGATAGTGCTGCTAGTGAATCTTAATACTATCCAGCTTAATTGGCCCTATTTTGCATCAAAGAGTGAAAAGAAATATATGTGTGTCCTAATCTATAGTCCCTTACATTTACCTCTACTCCTTTAGTCACCTTAGATTAGTCAGGAGTGATATATGTGGGGGTTTTTTTTGCATCCATGCCATCATTCCCCTCTTTTTCCTTTGAGAAACAACAGCTCTTATTGAACACAAATTATTTAGTTGGGTTTCTATGTTATCATTTTTTGCGGAAAGCATTTGTTGCGGAAGCAACAAAGAGTAGCTAGAGAGAGAAAGACATACACACATAGCTGCTCTCTTATCATTTCAATTTGAAAGATAGAAGGAGGAAAACAATTTTCCATGTTTTTGCTGGTTATTTCCCATCCCACTTCCCATAGCATAAACGAGGGTGTTTCCATTACGGGACATGGGTGGGGGAAATAACAGGAAAACACTGGGAAATGTTTATTTTTCCATTTCAACCCACCCTTCACCCCATAAAATGGGCTATCCTTCTCTCTCTAATGCCCCCTTCTGGTCTCTGCCTGGATAATAGAACAGTACCAATAAATAATTGTTTTTCCCTTTCTTTGACTCATAGAAAAAAGAATTGGAAGAGACCGTGTGGACCATCCAGTTCAACCCCTTGCCAAGAAGCAGGAAAATCGCTTCTTGATCTTTTACTTTTTGATGCTTCTCTGATTGTGTGTTTTAAAAAACCTTTCACCTATATGGTCCTGCAGAGAGTTTGTTCATGGGAAAGCCTTTCCCCAAACCAGGAAACCCAGTACACTGTTATTTTCACTGTTTCCAGACAAATGTCTGAACAAATAATTGTTGGACTCTTCTCTCCCTTGGCTTTCCTTTGTGAACGAAGATTCAGGAAGGACTCATCCCACGTTTTCTACAAGTGCGTTGATGCTTTGTTGGAGGTTGGATGTGTCCTTCGAGCCTGTGCAATGGATTTTTCTGGTGGTGGGCAGTGTGCACAAAACTAGCCTCACCCTTTAAACCAAAGGTCCATCTGCCAAGAGCTAGCAAGATTGGATGGTGGCAGCGAGGCCCTCAGGTCATAGGTTTGGTTTGAGTTTCCTTCTCTTAGATGGTTGACCTTACAGGGTTAGAAGAGCACCATCTGCCCGGGTTTGAAATTAGAGTTTCCCTTCTCTTAGGATGGTTGCCAAAAGGCTAGAGAATCCATCCTGCCCATTGACGCTCTTTTTCAGACCCTTCAGTTGTGACCTGTCTGGCTATTATACCACCGCCAGCATAGCTCACAACAAGGGGCCGCCAACGTAGAGGAATTTTTGGACAACAAGTCCAAGAATGCTGAGTGGTAGATTCTAGGAGTTATAGCCAAAAAGGACACTTTTCCAAGCTCTGCTTCAAATTGTGATTCCATATAAACTGAATCCCAAAATTAACATGTTAATTCCATCCATTTTTTATTTAGCATACTTATAGCCTGCTCTTCGGTCCCAAAGGTTCTCAGAGTAGCTTACAAAATGTTAATTTGCCCTCAGGCTTACATTCTAAATAAACAGAAAAGAGTAGTTAACAATCCTTTCCCGAATCAGCCCTCTGACAGGTACCAATTTGCACCGGTCCTTGTAAATACCTATTAATGGTTTTGTGCCTTCATTATTGTTTTCTAATGGTTTTGCGCCTTCACAAAACAGTAATAGATATTTCAGGGGAAAACAATGCAAATTGACCCTGACCTATGGTGGCCCTGACATAGGCTTTCCTTTGTATTATTTATCCGGGCAGAGTGTTTTTATTCACGTCATCTATGCCCAAGATAATGTGATTTGTTCAGGGTCAATTTACTGAGTTTCTATGGCCACCTGGAGATTCAGACCAGGGTTTCCTAGAACCATTGACCAACACTAAAACCTTTAAACCATTCTGGTTCCCACAAATACATACATAGCTGTTCTCTTATCATTTCAATTTGAATACTGCTTTGCGTTTTCTCTCCATTTGTAGCAGTTTCTAAACACAATGTGAATTCTATATTTCATTCTGTCTCAAAGGCAATAATTGCTTACAGCTAAAGCTTCCAATTTTAAATACTATTTTCTCTATAAAAGATATTATATTGCTTACTTTTTAATCCTAATGATCTTCTGGAAGACCCTGCACAAGAAAACATCAGGCATCATAAATACCTTTAAAATCTGTGGTGCTTTTGCTAAGTTGTGATTAATATAATTAATTGAGGCAAACCGTGTCTCGTATTTTTCCCTGACATTTATTTATGTACTAGTTGTAATCACATTTTGCTTTGAGTATTCATAGTCTTATAGCTCCCAGTGGATAATGTCTTGCTGATTGTTAGATTAGATTTTGAATTGTGCTCTGTGAGAAACTACATGGAAGCTACTGTTCATTCAGATAGCAATATAGTTACTAGGGCTGGTTAGGTTTGTCGGATGTCTTCAGAGCTTGGAATGAATTTGGATTAAATTCACTTATGAACCAGTTTCAAAGAGCGTTAAGCAACCCGGAAGTGTATTTGTAATTTTGAAGCTTTTCCGCCATTTCTCGGAAGGAAGTCGGGAATGATTCAGAAGGCCGCTTCCAAACCGCCTGCTTTGGTCCCTCCCAGACGCCTGGCAGGGAGCCACCTGGGAGGGAAAGAAAGAAACCAGCTTCTAAACCACTAAATGTCTAAACCACTAAATATTGAGTAAGTGTGTTGATTTATATAAATATACACATCAATCTAATAAGGCACAGTAATGCCCATTAATGAAGCTATTCCAAATTTCAGAAGTACATCCAAATCAATATCGAAAAACTCACTGAAAACTTTGGAAGTCTATCAGATATGAGGCGCCAGTGCCCCCTACATCTGAAGCAAGTTTTGAAGTGGTATTTTCCCATGATAAAACAAGCCTAATAGTTACTAACTGGTACCTATCAATTCTTAGGTACTACTACTCCTGTAATAACTTTTTCAGGTTAACTTGGTTTAATGGGAGTTACTTCCAGATAATTGTACACATTATCCTAGTCTTGTTTATTTATCAGTTTTTTTGGATATGCTAAAAAGTCATGGTTTTGACCTTCAAAGGAACAAGAAAGTTAAAGACTTTCAAAAGTTGTAGAGCACCCTTTTCCATTGTCCTTCACCACTTGACTATGGACCAAGGCTCATGAGAATAACATTTCAGCAGAACTTAGGACCTCTTCACATAGCCCCCGGGGCCATGCCATTTAGCTGGAAGGTGAAGTCAAAGGGGAAGGTACGTGGGATGCCTTGCGTGCCCTCCCTCCTTTCCCCATCATATGGTGGGGATGGGACAAGGCACATTGGCACCCTGTCCCCATCAGATAAGAGAAAGGGTGGAAGGAACTTGCAATGCTTCCCCTCCACTTTGGGAGGAATGTGGATGGGGCCTGCTGAGCATGGTTTGATGATGTTCGGCAGGCCCCAGACAGGCCCGGCCAAAATTGGAAAAAACAGAGCTGAAAAACCCCTGGGTGAAGAAGACTTTAAAGGATCATCCATTTTCCCCAATACTCTGGGGTGCTGTAGACTTAAAGCACCTATTGGTAGCTTGGGTCACTAACTGAGACCTGGTTGTACTGATTTCTACAGCTGTCCAGACAAAAGCCATGGGATAGTATGAATATAACTGAAAATTGCAACAAACATTGGAGAAGGCCAGGCTGGGACCAGGGAGGTAGTGGGAGGAGCAGCTCCAAGGCTGCTCCTCCCGCCACCAAGAGGAGGCGAGGCCCCACCTTGGCTGGAGAAAGCCAGCCACCAAGAGGTGGTGGGAGGAGCAGCTCCAAAGCCCGTCCTCGGTGGCTGGTGGCTGGAGAAAGCCAGGCTGGGACCAGGGAGACAGCAGGAGAACAGGCCCTGCCGGGAGCCATTCTCCCTGTTCATGGCTCTGCTGGGCTTGGCGGAGCCGTGAGCCGGGGGCAGGGCTCCCCGAGGTGCCCAGGTTCCCCCCCTCCTCTGGAAGTGAGCCCACAGGATAGACTCTATCATGTGGCTCACTTCCGGAGGAGGAGGAGAGAGCCGCCCAGCCCCTCCCCTCCTGAGCCTCCCCTGCCTCTCTAGGTCCTAGAGAGGGTCAAGTTTCTCAACCGCTGATCTGTGATCAGCTGGTGTGCCGCGGGAAAACCTCAGAGGGGGGAGAAAGGGGGGGGGAGAGGTTTCTTGAGGCACACCAGCTGATCCCAAATGGCACACTGGTGTGCCGAGGAGCAGCGGTTGAAAAAGACTGCCTTATGCGATCTTTTGGGCAAGAATTCCAGAGCATAGTGCAGGACAGTATTTGACAACGATGTATACAGAGTATTAGAAGTCAGTTTATAAATTGAATTGCACAGGTACTTGTTTTTGCTTTCTATAATTGTGGTGGGTCTGCTTGAGCTAGACATTGGAAAACACTGACAACAGGGGCAAAATATACTATTAATTATGTTTCAGATTTGCAATTTTTAAGGAAAATCTGAGAATTTATGAGTAGATAGCCCACTAAATAGTGCATTGCTCAGGAAATCCCCATCATGAAGAAGCTACATTAGATACCGGATTGTAATTTTTTAAATTCCTGAATGCAAATTATATTTTTATGATGTTTATTTCTTACTAGCTGTACCCACCATGCATTGCTGTGGCCAAGCTTCCCTCCCCCTTTCTTCCTTTTTTTCCTTCTCTCCTTCTTTCCTTCTCTACCTCTTTTCTTCCTTCCCCTCCCTTAATCTTTTCCTTTTTTCTTTCTCTCCTTTCTTCCTTCTCGACCTATTCTTGAACTGCAACTCCCAGCAGTCCTCCTGATCTACCTACCTACCTACTAGGCTTGTTTTCGAATGGAAAAATGTGTTTCAGAAGTTGAATTGGATATTGGCTTTGCTCTGGCTTCAAATGTGAATCACTTCCAATTTTTTCAGTGATTTTATCAAAATGGATTCAGATGTATTCCGATATTTGGAAGTATTTGGGAGTAGCGTCCACGATTGCGCAATGCGCGAAAATCAGTAGAAGGGAGAGTCAAAACTATGGGGAATCCCATTTCCATCCGTTTTTGACCGCTAGTAATGACAAAACTAGCAACTGGTACAAAATATTAAGCACTGTTAACAATTAAGAAACAATTTTAAAAATGGGACATAAAATTAAAATGACTTCCGAGCCCTTTTCGAGAATGGCGACTCCATTTCCTGTTTGGGGCGCTGTGCTCGATATCGCTTCAATTATTGGAAGTCCATACCCCGGTGAGCTTGGCAAGGTGCTACTCCACAATGAATGACAGATGCTGGAAGTGCAGTGAACGGAGGGGCAGTTTTATGCACTGCTGGTGGACTTGTAGGATTCTCAAGAAGTTTTGGAGGAAAATACACGCCCATGTGGAAAATGTTCTCAACAGAAAGCTGGCAATGAGACCTGATTATTATTTACTTAATATAACAGATTGTGAATGGGAGCAGAACGATGACAAGATTTTTTTCTTTTTATCCGTAGCAGCTAGATTAGAGATTGCAAAAAACTGGAAAAACCGAGACGCTCTGTCGGTGAGCTGTTGGCTTCTTAGAGTAAGGGAACTAATGGACCTGGACAGTTTAAAGAGCATGATTACAGATCAAAGTTATAAGAACAGGACCGATTGGGAAAAAGTTAGACAATATTTGATGGATGTGAACCCCAGAGATTAAGGAAGAAGTAAGGGCTAGAATCTCAGGAACCGAACAGGATGGTGATGAGGAATCGGTTTGTTGCCCACAGCAGGGCACTGAATTGCAAGGACTGCCTTTTGACCCTGTGGACTGGATGGGAGTAACAGTTCTGATGTCAATTCCCCACTCCCCTTGTGCACTTTCCCCACTCTCCCCCCCCCTTCCCTTCCCTCCTGCCCCTTTGGTCTATGTTTTATTTTATGTTGTAAAAATGCCTTAAATAAAGAAAACAAAAAAAATTATCGGAAGTCCGAAAAAAAATCTGAAATTGGAAGTATCCAATTATCGGAAACAGGCCTACTACCTACCTATCTCTATGTAATCTATCTATCTTATCTATCTGGAGGATTGCTGGGAGTTGAAGTCCAGGAATAGGAAATTGGAAATATGCACTGTATTGTTGTTTAGCTTTTGTGGTTTTTAAGTCCTTTCCGACATTTTTTTGGGGGGGGGGGGAGTTATAAGTGATGGTCACTCATTGGTCTGTTAAGGGTGTAGTGTCCAAGTTTTCTGTCAGTTCATCCAGTGTTTTTTTCAGTTATGTTAATCCCACAAATGAACATTACATTTTTATTTATATATATTTGCTCCACAGATGAACTATGGACCTCATCACATTAAGGCTGGGATTCGCCATGCATTGTGGAGAATCTGGTGGGGTCTGACATATGGTGTGGGGAACCTGTCACTCCATGTCCTGCATCACCCTTCCCCCCCCCTCACCTCATCCTATTGGTGGGGAAGTGTTGCCGCTCACCTTCCCCTCATGGTTTCCGATGCAACATGGGAAGCCTCCTGTGCTGCTGCTGCCTCCTGCAACACTTCCACTTTACTTGAGAGGCGGAGCCCCACCAGAAGTAGATAGATGCTGTGTGATGGGAGCAGGTGGGTTCCGCATCTCAAGTGTGTGGAAGTGACATAGGTTGTTAATCACAATTGAATCCTGCTATTTTATTCTGCCTCAGGAAAAGGCACTGGCAACTGTCCCTGAAGTGATAAGTTCAACTTAGGTCAATGCATGTGGGGGGGAAAAAACTTCAAGGCGTACAATGATAAATTCTATAAGCAGCTCAACTCATTATGATGATCAGTGACCTATATTGACTTGTGAGCAAGTAAAGCTTAAGTCTAACAACCCCTTGGAATTGGCCTCTTATCTGATAAAGCTTTCAGATAGCACGAATAAAGGATTGGTTAGAGCAGTGGTTCTCAACCTGTGGGTCCCCAGGTGTTTTGGCCTACAACTCCCAGAAATCCCAACTAGTCTATCAACTGTTAGGATTTCTGGGAATTGGAGGCCAAAACATCTGGGGACCCACAGGTTGAGAATCACTGGGTTAGAGGTACAGAGTATAATTTACCCTCCTTCCACATTGATTTCACTCCCCAATAACTCTTTCCCCCTTTTTTGGCTGTTCTTGCCCTCTGACAATGGGAGATTATGGTATCATGTTGCAGGTTCTCCAGCCCCCAGGTAAGGGAGAACTGTACTGTTTTATCTAGCAGGGCTGATACCCACTTTTTCACCTTTTGGCTTGAACTCCAGGTAGACATCAATTCTTCTGGTTCTTCCATAACGTCCGCACAGGTTAGAGTGACTTCCTTTCCTAGTGTTGATGTTTTGTTTTTAAGAAGTAAAATTTCTCACCTGTATGGAGACACTGCTGTAAGAACCGCCAATAACACCTGCAATGAGCAACGGGATGTTTTCTTGAATCGCATACGACCCATCAGGACACATGTATTCTGCTTCATCCACTTTAGTCAAAGAAGCCTTGACAAACTCCAGTGACTGCTCTAATGCATACGTATCCCGTGAGCAACTATCCAAAATATGCACTCCAAGTTTAATTCCTGGGAGCAAGTGGCTGTCTTTGTTGATCTCATCAATTGCAAACAGCATTGCCTCCAGGCGTTGGATGCCTCGATCTTCATTGATCCTGCCACATTCCTCTGCACCACTTCCTTTTTCCTTAATGGGAAACAGACCCCCTAAAACCAGGTCTCCTTCAAATTTAACTTCTTTCCTTATAAAGTTGTGGTCACCCAGAGTAGGGAAGACTCCTTTGGACAACAAAGCCAGCACAAGCACCTGGAGCTTTGCAAACATCTTCACTGGTCCTCTTCTTGCAGCTTCAAGGAACATTTGTAGGAACATCTGCTTGAGGCCTGCATTCCTTCCAGCCTATCATCTCACAGTCAGATATCCCAATCCACCCACATGGGAGGAGCAAGGTGACCAGATCTTTCAGCTGAGTACCTAAAAAGGAAAAATATAAAAGCCTGAAATAAGACACAGGGTTGCTTTCCTCTCATTCCAAACAAACTGAGTTGGTAGTGGATCCAGACTGATATACATTTTATTATATTTATAGCCCACCTACATCGGCAGATATCAGATTGATGTCCATATGAAATCAATTTAAAACAATGTAAAGATTGTTTTAAGCACTCCATGTAAAGCACTCCATGCAGTCACCTTGGAGGTGTCTATGAACAAATGGAGATGAGCACCAACCCCCCAGAGTCGGACACAACTTGACTTAATGTCAGGGGAAAACCTTTACCTTTACCTTAAAGATTTAAAACATTAAAAACATTTAAGAGCTTCACGATATATTAAACTGTTTAATAATAAAAGTTTTAAAATAATAATGCTGGAAATTTAGAAAACCACAAAGAGGGGTAGAATATCCCGAATTAAGGCCATAGAGATATAAACATAGAACTGTCAGTAGCATATATATCTAGTTCAATCAATTTATGCGCAATAATAGAATAATCATAAACATCCCTTGATTTGCTCGAATATGGAAAATATACCTAATTGGATGCTGAAAGAGTGCTAAGCACAGTCAAAATACATATAAACCACAACATCAAAAAACAGATGCTGAAGTAGCACCAAATACAGCATATAAACCACAATATTATTACAACAGATAGTCTCCCGTCAACCCTTGGGGGTACTAGGCATTCCTCCTGCTCTCAACTTTAGATGCTTTTCTTTGGCCGCAGTAAGTCCGTTTATGACTTACCACCTTAAAACTTTTGGCTCTCTTTTGGCAGTGTTTCCCCTGCCTTCCGCCATTTCTCTCAAAACTTGGTTTTTCATCAAAGCTTTTAATTTGTGATTTATCATTGATATGTTTGCTGTTTTATTGCTGTGTAAGTCGCTCAGAGCACTCTGGTAGAGAGCGACTCATCAAATAATAAATTGAAATGAAAATGAAATTTGGCATCCACCTCTGAGTGACTCCTAAATTAATGTGGACCATCAGTGATTCTCTTTAAAAAAGATAATCTAATCTGGAGTTTCATGGAACAGTTACTTTGTGGAATAACTACACTATGGTGCATTGGATTCCTTCAGGGGATACGTTCAGTTTTGAGCCATCCCGGAGTATATTACTGTATAACACGGATTACCCTGACTTTGCACCTTCGATTAGTACTGCCTTGTTTTTCCCAGTGAACTGCTGTATATTGTCATGATAATGTGATTTATATGCATTTTTATTGTGCTTTGCATCCTTCCAGTAATGGGTTATTGTCATAACACAATGATTTATATACGTATTTGATATTGTGGTTGATACGCTGTATTGTGATAATATTGTGGTTTATATGCAATTTTGACATTGTGGTTTATATGCTGTATTTGGTGCTACTTCAGCACCTGTTTTTTGATATTGTGGTTTATATGTATTTTGGCTGTGCTTAGCACTCTTTCGGCATCCAATTAGTTATATTTTCCATATTCGAGCAAATCAAGGGATGTTTACGATTATTCTATTATTGCACATAAATTGATTGGACTAGATATACTGTATATGCAATTGACAGTTCTATGTTTATATCTCTATTGCCTTAATTCAGGATATTCTACCCCTCTTCGTGGTTTTGCTTGTAGCTTAGCGGTATACCCTTTGCGTTTGTGGCAAATTTGGAAAAACCATTAGAACCTCAAAGCATTTGATAAAAGTTGTCTTGTAGCCTGGTGCCAGAATGAAGCCAGCCCTGTTGCCAATTGGACCTCCATTGGGGGCAGGGTGCATTCCACAACTGTTGTGCCTTAGTAGTGAAGTATAAGATGCACATACTGCTCTATGAGACAAAGAGGAGAGCCCTTACAGAAGACTTCAATCCATTGGTAAATATCTAGGTGTAGAGATAGTACATCACATATTGAGATCCTAGGCATTTTGGACTTTTAAATGCCATTAGCGTGCAATGGAAACACAACCAGTGTAATTCTTTTAAAATCAGTGCCATGTAGTTTCACATACCGCTGCATCCAGAGGCCTCTGAGGCCATGGAAGCAGTAGGCACCTTGCTCTAATACCACAAAGTATTTTCCATCCTCTAGTCATTCAGGGCTGGACCTGCATGCCCCACATGTGGTCATTGGGACCCCCAGGGACACTCCAAAAAATCCCAATAGCCTCCCCCCTCTTTAAAGCCCAAATCACCCACACACTCCTCTAAAATGCAGCAATTCTGTTCCCTATACGCAAGGCTGCTCAAAGCTCTGCAAAATAAAAGGAAATTCCCAAAATTTTGTCTAAAACATCCTATCACATCAATTTGGGTATGCTGTAATGATCAGACATAGAGAGGAAAAATACTACAACCCCCTGAGCATTTGTCCATTATTGTTCTAGTTCCAACTCATATCTCCACCCCTGCTGGATTTTACCAGCCAAGATGTGCTGGAGTCAAGTTTCAGAGTTCTCTTTCCATCTGATCCAGATTAGGCTCCTCCTGGTGCCTCTGAAACAAGGAGCTAAAGGACCCTTCTTAAAAGGTTAGTTTTCTTTGCCTAGCTTACACCATTTGGAATTTTTTGTGTTTATGGAATAAAAGTGAAGAAGGGAAATTAGACATCTATAAGATTATTAATAATATGAGAAAGTAGATTGATAATTTAAAATCTGTGTATCTGATAACACCTAAAGTTGGAGTTGATCCATAAAGTCGATCTGTAACAGAATGAGAACAGAAAGGAAGACATATTTCTTCATACCATGTATCATTTCAGTGGATTTTTTTTCCTTACAACATTATCCCATGGGCAGAAGGTGGCAGTGGGGAAGTGAAGGAAAGTGGGGGAAAGCATCCTTAATAGTGGTGATGAGCAGCCATCTCACAATGTTTTCCCACTTTCCTCTGCTTCCTGCCACTGTTTTCTATCAGGCGTGGGAGGAAGACCTGACTCCTACACATTGATTTCTCTCTCTCTCTCTCTCTCTCTCTCTCTCTCTCTCTCTCTCTCTCTCTCTTGTGAAGCTGGTGATTTGGATTTCAAAGCGGATTTCAATGTTGCAGTCCGTTATGCCAGCATACAAAGGCAGTGAAAAAACAGGGGAAATTTAGGGTTGGGTAAGGTCCTTAGGAGACACACCAGTCAGCACATTAGGCCACAATTATCTTGAGTTGGCCCTGGTCACTGGATTGTGTTTACAGTTTACATTTACAGTTGCTGGAGTTTTGCTGGCATGGAATGAGAGTGACAATTATGCCTCAATAATTCTTAAGGACTGAGTACTTAGTTTGCTTTAGAGGTAAGGGGCATTGTGCAATACTCTCCTTCAGGCAGCAGATGTGTTGGCATATCCCTAGTCATAAGACATGGTGATAGTTACTAGCTAACTTTGGAGGCTAGTAACTATTAGGTATGGGCAAATCCAGGCCCGGATGCAGACCCTTGGGGTTTTTTTTCCAGGCCATCCTGTCTCTCATTGTCCTATCAGCATGGGGACATGGCAGCCTGCTGCATCCCCATGCTGAGAGGAGGGCTGGGGCTGTCACACGTGGTCGCAGCACCAGCACCAGCACCAGGCAGAGCTTCTTTCTGGACTTCTGCTCCTCACCGGTGTGCTCCCCTTATTTCCAGCTTCTGCTATCTGGTGACATTGGGGGGGGGGGGTTCCTCCTCCATCTTCCTCTGCTGCCATTGTCTTCCTCAAGGGCAATTTCTTTTTCAGACAACCACTCTGAGAAGGTGCACTGGCCCCAGGGACTGGGCCTTCAGATGGTGGCCCATGCTGCTCACTGAAGAAGGAGCAGGAGGGAAGGAAAGAAGAAGATCCCTCTCTCTAGCATGATGCTTTCTGAATGCTTGAGGCAGCACTGATGCTTTCCCCTCTCTGCAGAATGATCCTCAACTTATCCATGGGTGACTTCAACATCCATAATTTTGGTCCTAAAACCTGCCCTCAACTTATACATGAAGTTAACTTGCACATGAATGTATATGCTACATCTGAATAATAGGTGCTGGGAATATCTGGATGGTAATGATTGCCTTCACATCTTGTTAAAACATTGAGAAGGGGGTATTTTTGATATGGGAGGTGGGGGAGAAAGCTGAGAGGCAATTGAAGAGAGAAGATTTCCCATTCCTCCCCTTCCTCTTCCCTTTTGGAGGCACATGGGAGGGGAAAGTGAAGAAAAATTGGGAAACATTTGGATTCCAAAAAGGTTGGCCTTGGTCAGGATGAGATGGTGGATGGGAGAGAAAAGGTGTATCCATTAAACCCTGTATTGCCTACTCCTGATATATAATCCTAGAATCCTAGAGTTGGAAGAGACCCCCAAGGGCCATCCAGTCGAACCCCCTGCCATGCAGGAAGGCACAATCAAAGCACTCCCAATAGACAACCTCCAGAGAAGGAGACTCTATCACACTCACTCTCGGGAAGTTCTTCCTAATGTTTTCAGTCAGATCTTTTCCCCTGCCATTTGAAACCATTGCTCCCTTGTGCCCTGGTCTCTAGAGCAGCAGAAAATCGGTTTCTCGCCTCCTTTCAAACCTCAAACACCTCTTCTCCCAGCTAAACATTCCCCAATTTCCTCAGCTGCTCCTCACAGGGCTTGAGTAGGAGGGCAGAGGCCGGGGAAAAGGGGAGCCTGCCAGCAAGCAGCCACATGTGAAACAGCCCCCCTGGTTAATTGCCCCCCAGCTTCCCACCCCTACCCCCCATGGACAAGATGGAAGGGGTACAGAAAAGAGCAACCAAAATGGTATGGAAGTCAAGCCCCTTTTTCACCAGCAATCACCTCAACCTGCTAAGGAAAACCTCCTGTTTTAGTACCGGGCCCTAGGGAGGTGCACCTGGAAGCCAGAAGGTGTGGAGCTTTTTCGACCCTTGCTCCAATTTTGTGGAATGCATTGCCGCCATATCTTAGAGCTATGCCAGATTTGAGATCTTTTACACAGGCACTCAAGACCTGGCTTTTTGGCTGTGCATTCAATTTGTAATCAGATCTAACTGTCAAATGATCTGCTATGCGTGTATTTTTTATTGTGTAATGTTTATTTAAATTGTAAGATGTTTAGAGCAGTGTTTCCCAACCAGTGTGCTGTGGCACACCAGTGTGCCGTGAGCGATCATCAGGTGTGCCGTGGGAAATTGGCACCCCCCCCTCCTAGCAGCCCCCTCACAGATTTCCATGAAACAAATTGAGCCTCTCCGTTGGGAATGTTTTTTTTTTACTATTTTACTGGATTTTGAGCGTTGCCTCCCCCACTAGCAACTGTTTATAACAGCTTCATGACATCCATAGTTAACTGGAAGCAAGTTTCACTCAGGGTGAAATTTCACAAAGGTCTGAAGAACAAGCTCTATGAGGAACGGCTTGAAGAGCTGGGCATGTTTAGCCTGAAGAAGAGAAGGCTGAGAGAAGGCATGATAGCCATGTATAAATATGTGAGAGGAAATCATATATCAAAACAGGCCCAGGTTTCACACTGAGTGTATAAATACATTTTAAAACATATTAACTATATGTATTACTGTCTTAGAGTGTCATTTTGATTGGTGGTGTGCCCCAGGATTTTGTAAATGAAAAAAATGTGCCGCGGCTCAAAAAAGGTTGAAAAAGGTTGGTTTAGAGCACTCCAGTGGAGATTAGCTAACCAAGAAATAAAGTGAAATGAAATGTGAAATGAAACTTGTCAAGCGGCCTCATCACACAGGGGTAAATTGGCTCCTTGTTCCTCTTCCGAGTACCATCACATGATGCAGGCTGTGTCCCTGTCCCATTGATGGCTGAACAGGCAAGGAATTATCACAGGACACTTTATCACCAACAATGGGAGGTAAGTTGTGTTTTGGGTAGCTCCGATGGAGATACCCACATTTTTTGGCCCTTTCCCCCCATGTGATGGGGGGAAAGGGCAACATGCCTTATTGCGATGGTCCCATGTCATGGTGAAAGGAGGGCGGGTAAGTGGGCCACCATGAGGCATCCGTTTTGTCGGCAAATGGCAATGAAATGGAACAAATGAAGGTAGGGAGGCTCATCTGTAGGATTTATTTATTTATCAGGCTTCTATGCCGCCACTCCCAGGAGGGTCGGGGCGGCTCACATGCGCAGATACAACAACATATTAAAACAGGTTAAAAACAGGTTAAAACACAGCAAAAACAACACAGTCTAAACAACAGAATTAAAAGCCTGATGCAAAGAATACAGGCACAACAGATAGAAAATTACCAGCATGGCGGGTTATGCATAATAGAACCTATAGGCCAAAAGCCTGTTGGAATAAATAGGTCTTGCAAGCCCGCCTGAAAGGCAGGAGATCCTGGATGGTGCGCGTTTCAGCTGGGAGGGCGTTCCACAGTGTGGGCGCAATCACGGAAAACGCCCTTCTACGAGTTGCCGTTAATTTAGCTGACTTCGCAGATGGAATGTTTAGTAGATTGGCACCTGCCGACCGTAGTGATCTCGTAGGGCAATATGGGGAGAGACGGTCCCTTAGATACACTGGCCCCAGGCTGTGCAAGGCCTTAAAGGTAAGTATCAACACTTTGAAGGTGATCCGGTGCTCAATTGAGAGCCAGTGCAGATCCTGCAAAGTAGGTGTTATGTGACATCCAGCTGGCGTGCCAGACAGGAGTCGGGCGGCAGTGTTCTGCACCAGCTTGAGCTTCTGGGTCACCGACAGAGGAAGGCAAACGTAGAGGTCCCTAGGACTTTAACTTCCTCACATTCTCCAATCAATGTAGCTAGTTGTTTTTCCAAGCTCTGGTCAGATAACTGGAGTTTGCCTGGCTATCTCTTGGAAACAACCAACCACAAATAGCTAAACACTGAGGCTGATCCAGATGGGAATCTTCTCTGGTAATCTTCTTTGCTTCCAATTCTCTTTTCATCTCCTCAGTCAAATAGCTATCCTAACAGCTACCCCAACAAAATTCAGACAGCACTACTGTATTCCTTGAACACATTGTGACTAGGAGCAAACATAAATATTTATATGGAAAAGATCTTCAGGTTGATATGATCATCATTCCAGGTCATGTTTTGGTTTTCCAGTTTTGTCCTCGACCCTGTTTCTTTAAATTGTAAATTTAGAGTTGTAACCCTCACAGTAAATCAAGTATGGTAATATTTATATAGAACACTTCAATAATTTATGCTTGTACTTACCTTTTCTCCTTAAAGCAGAATTTATAATGACAAAGCTTGCAGGCCTATGTATAATTTAGAAACACTTAGCATTATTTAAAAGAGAGTGCTGAGAAATTTAAAGAAGTGAAAATTAAAATTTAACACCAAAAGGAGGAGAAACAAGGTTGTTTGCCTCTGTAGCTCTCTCCTCGGTGCCCATGCCCTGTGCCCACGCAATGGGGAGACAGTGGGAAAAAAGCTGCAAGTTTCAAATTGGCAGAACCCCCTGTAAAGAACTCGGCTACTTAAAAGATAGAAATGCTGATTAACATCTTCAACTACAGTTGATCTAAGCATTCTGAACCATGCCTTCATAAATGGCAAATGATATCTCAGCTGCAAACAACAATCTTTACTTATCACTACAGGCTATCTATTTTGCTGAGCCAATGTATCTGTTTGATTATTTATCCATGCTGCAAGTAAACAGCCTCCAGGAAGAAGGCAATGTTGTATACGCTGGTGCCCTATAGATGTACTTGGACCAATAATCTCTGAGTTCATAGGCAGTATGGTTACTGGTTATGATAATTGGAGTTGTACTTCAAGAATGTCTGGAGGGCACCAGTGTGAGCAAGGCTGTAATGAACTGGTACTTCTAGAGTATAGTTATGAGCTTCAGAGCAAATATTAATAATGGGGAAGGTAACAGACAAGCTAAAGGACATTGTGGAAGTTTGCTTTTGCCTGAGACCACTGTAAAAGGCATAATCCATTGTAGTAATTGTGAAACCAGGTGTAGGACTTCAGAGGCATCTCCCAGGAGCAATCGGAGTCTTTGTGGCTCAGAATGCACCTACACTGTTGAATTAATGCAGATTGACAGCACTTTAACTATCATGGCTCAATGCTATAGAACAGGGGTCAGGAACCTTTTTGACTCAAGCAGCCATGAAAGCAAAATATTTGGAAATTTATTTCAGTGAGAGCCATATAATATATATTATATATTTTAAGACTGAATTCAAGTAAATGTGAGTATATACATACATACTATGGGAAAAGGATTCCCCCGGCTGACCTTGGTGTTGACGTCAGCGAGGCAGTTCCTCCGGAAGGCATTAAAGAGGCAGTGGCTCTTGAGCTGCCCGACAATGAGGGCTATGAGCTGGGGGTCCCCCGGGGGCAGCGAGGCCGGGTCTGTGGCGCCAAAGCCAGGCCTGCTTCCTCCGCCTCCCCCGAGGCCCCATGGCAGAGGACGAAGAGGAAGGCGAGGATGAGGTTCCGCCAGCGGGCTCTGCCATCCCTGGCAAAGCAGGCGCAGGGCCCCGAGAGCAGCGGGGGATGAGGAAGAGGCAGCGATGGTAGTGCGAAAGCCTCAGTCGCGGCACATTTGCATCACTCCTCCCTGCTGCATGCTGGGAAACCAAGGCCTGGACTGTTCTGGAGAGCCAGATGCAATCATGAAAAGAGCCACATATGGCTCCCGAGCCATAGGTTCCCTACCCCTGCTATAGAATCTTGGAATTTGTAGTTTGACAAGGCATAGGCCTATCTGTCTTTTGCAGAGAAGGCTAAAAACCTTATAAAACCACAGTTCTCATGCTTGCATAGCATTAGATAATACCAGTTACAGTGGGTGTTAATTTGATAGTTTAGGTGCACCTTTAGGAGTTTCTTTCTCCAGCCTTATTGTCCTGAGATGTGTTAACTAAGGATGTTTTTCAAAATGGGATCCAGGAATTTCGGATATTCTGGAAACCGAACCATCAGAAATGGTACGGGTGACAGGACTTGAATTAACATGGGTGACATGCTGAATACAGAATTCTGTATCTACCTTATTTTCCGTTTCTTTCTTTCTTTTTTCAAAATGTTTTACTGAAATTTACTTCTGGCTGAAAGAATGGTATTTTCCCCGTCCGAATTTTGCAAATCGACAAAAGCGTCCATTACCTTTGGGTCACCCTAATGATTGCTACTAAGCCTGGGTCATGATGTATTACTACTTGATAATGGACGCTTTTGTCGATTTGCCTTGAGAAAACTGAATTTTACGGTGAAACGGATTTTAAGGCCTCTCTATCTCGCATTGCTATTCCGTCGGCCTTTCCATTCGCTGGGAAGAGTTTCATCTCACTCCTCCGCGTCCAACTTGGGTCACCAGTCCGTGAAGATTTAATTTAATTTTCTTCAGCATTCACTTTGCGACGCCTTGGAAAATCCGCATTATTGGCATTGACGCAGTTATTATTTCTCATTCCCCATCGGGGGGTTTAAGTTTGGAACTTTACAAATACTCACCGTTGTGAGTTCTACTAGCCTTGCGAGGTGAATTATGGATCTATCACCTTGAACTATATTTTTTTTTGCTGATTTATCACCCCTGCGTGGGAATTGAATGTTGCACCCATCTGGGTAATGTATGTCTTTTTGAGAATGCGCATAGATTGAATAATATAGATATTTTGAATATTTCTAAGATTTACTTTAATTATTGGATCACCCTTCGGGGATTTTGTGTGTTGTGGCTTTGTAGCCCCTGAGCACTGTGTTTTACCTTCCAAATCTGCTACCCAGGGCAGGTGCCTCACTGCATAATGTCAGGGTCCTGCATGAGTAAAAATCTTATGTCGCACTCCATTTTCTTTCCTAACAAGTTCTATGGCAATGCAAATAAAGAGCTAGCGGTTCCATATTTACAAGTAAACACTGTCCTGCCTTTTGGTAATTTTAATATATGTTATATTTAAATTATTTCTAAGGAATATAGGAAAATTAGAATTATTAAATTTTGGCAATAATTAAACTAAATATTTAAAAAAGGGGGTTACAGTCCAATGCCCTACTAAATTCCTGCACTGAAAAGAATGAAATCTTTGTAACAGTGAAAGTGGACTTATGACTGTGTCCATTGATTTCAACAGCAAATGTGCCTTTGAGTGCACTCAGACAGATTTTAAAATATTGTGCAGCCATGGATTATCCTACAGAAAGAAAAAAATGCACAACATTGCAGGAAAGTAAGAGAGAACTGCAATTCGGGAAGCAAAAGTTCAGGAACATCAGCTGCTTTCATTGCTGTATTCTGTGAAGTATGTGCTGATGATGTGTATATGTGGCAGCTTTCTGGTTGGCTCCCACTTCCACAGGCCACTGTAATCCCCACTAATGCGAGACCTGGACCAAACTTGGCACACAGACCCCCATGACCCACTTTATGTTCTGGTGTGGTTTGGGGAAGGATGGACCACTGATGATGGGATTTGCAGTAATTTCAATCACTTTAGGTCGCATAGGCCCCTGCAACCCCCACGAATGACAGACCTGGACCAAACTTGGCACACAGCCCCCCCCCCCCCATGACCAACTTTATGTCTTGGTGCAGTTTGGGGGATGATGTAACTTCACTCACTTCCAGAGAAGACTGCAACCTCCAAGAATGATGGAACTGCACCAAACCTGACACCCAGAACCTCAATTACCCACTTTATATCCTGGTGCTGATAGGGGGAGGATGGACCACAGATGATGGGATTTGCCATACCTTCACCCAATTTGGCTCCCACAGGTCACTGTGACCCTCATGAATGATGGACCTGGACCAAACTTGGCACACAGACCTCACATGACGCACTTCATGTCCTGGTGTGGTTTGGGGGACGATAGACCATGGATCATGGAATTTGCCTTCTCCTGATTCAGCTCCTACAAAGCACTGTGACCCCTATGAATGACAGACCTGGCCCAAACTTGGCATACATAACTCCCATGACCCAGTTTATGTCCTGGTGTGGTTAGGGGGAGGATGGACCACATATGGTGGGATTTTCAGTACACCCTCTTCCAGAGAACACTGCAACTTCCATGAATGACGGACCTGGACCAAACTTGGCACACAGGCTCCCCATGACCAAGAGAACATACAGAAGATGTTTGGGGAAAATTGACCTTGAGTAACAGTAGTTATAGTTCACTTTCATCCAGGAAACTGTGACCTCCACCAACAATGGACCAGGACCAAACTTGGCACAGAGAAGCCCCATGACCAACTGAACATACTGGAGGGGATTGGGAAGAATTGACCTTGATTTCAGAGACTTGTAGTTTACTCTAAGCACTGAACTCAGCTGATGACAGATTTGGACCAAACTTGGAACATAGAGGCAACATGGCCAACTGTGCAGGGTTTGGGAGTGATTGCCCTGGGAATATGGGAGTTGTAGTTCTCCCTTATCCAGAGATCACTGAACCCAGCCAACGACAGATCTGGACCAAACATGGCACACCAAACCAACATGGCCAGCTGTGCATCCTGTCAGGTTTGGGTGTGATTGCCCTAGGAATCTGGGAGTTGTATTTCATCCTTATCTAGATATTGCTGAACTCAACTGATGCCGGATCAGGACTAAACTTGGTACACAGACCTAACATTGCAATCTTTGAATAATGACAGGGTTTGGGAAGGATTGACCCATGATTCTGGGAATTGTAGTTCACTCACATCATTATGCATTTGCTAATTTATTTTATTTATTTATTTATTTATTTATTTCAACTTGTCTGTCGCCACTCCCGTGCGGCTCGAAACGACTTACAACACTAGAATACAAGTAAATAAAGATAAAATCACATCCACAAAGTAACATACTGTATATTCCTAAACACCATTAAAATAGAATTATAAAAGTTAGCATATACAACTCAACATCTCCCAGCTTATGACTAATGTAAGTCACGCCAGCATACATTGTCAAAAGGGTGCCCGTGGGGTTAACAATCAAATGCCTGTTTAAACAGTAAAGTCTTGCAGGCCTTTCTAAAGGCTAGCAAGCTGGACAAGGCATGAACCTCGGGCGGGAGAGCATTCTAAATAGTTGGCGCGATAATGCAGAATGCTCTCCTCCTTGTTGCGGTCAAGTGAAAGCTTCTACAACTCGGGATCTCTAGGAGATTGTGTGTCTCTGATCACAGTGGTCTGGAGGGACAATATAGGGAAATAATGGGATTATTCATAAAAAACAAAAGCAAAGACTGGCTTTTTCTAATAAATAGCATTACACATTACCAAACTGATATTACCAGACTGCCAAACAAACAATGCCTTTCTCAAAATAATCCAGGCAACACTGGGTCCCCAAGCTAGTGTGTGCGTGTGTGTGTGTGTAGAAATGACAATAGTTGTTGTCTTTTATGAAAGAGATAATACATGGTAGAAGTCTCAATTTGAAGCATTCTTGGAAACAGAAATGTTTTAATCTGGGAATGAGAAGTGAAATCCTTGTATTGGGGCTAGGCAACAACACTCTGCAATTGCAATAATTTATACAAATTGCATATTTCCATATATTTATTTTATACTACACTTTTAAAACATCGTTCACACTGTTCAATACCTCTTCCCACACTCTAATAAATCCAAATGTTCCCACATACAGTTGACTAAATACTAGCTTTCAAAACTAGGGAAGAATTTTTTCCTTTTTTGGAGGAGCTTCTCTTGCTTTGCTGCTAGTGGCATCCAGAGGAAAGTGATTTTGCAGTTGATCTGGAGCCATTTCTGTCCATTTGCAGCGTGACTTGCTCTCCCAGGATCTAATTATTACTGATTTGACAGACTTTGAAGTATAAAGGCCTGAAGTAAAATGATAGAAGTGCAGCAGCAGGAGATGAGAAACTAACCACAAGACATCCAGATCACTTGTGAGAAAGCCTTGGAGAAAAGGAAGTTGCCATTTCAGTATAGGATAGTAGACTGAGTGATGAAATTCCTGAAACATAATTTAACACAAGCATTGAGATAAAAAGGGAAGAGGTTTGCACTGCATCTATTGGGGGTGTTTTCAAGCTGCAGTGAAAGATGCCTCATTATTGCAGTCTAGAAAAATGCCCCTACAACACAGTGCATGTGTGTATTATCAGAATAGTGTTTTTCTATAACCAGATAACCTTAGAGAATCCTGACCCAAATGATACAAAGAAAAGAGCAAGCAAACATGTCACAGCACAGCAAGTGCCACTTGTATGAAAAACCTTAAGTTGCAAAGGTTTGCATTGTTGTATTGTGCTTCTGCAAGCTTGCTCAGTTTTGCAAGGGTTTGGTTGCATTGATTGGTTCTTTAGACCTGTCAATCATTGTTTATTTTTTTTTTTTTATTTCGCTCGGCTTCTATGTTGCCACTCCTGGCGGGCTCGGGGCCCAATTAGGTTTGTTCCGCCCCTTTTCCCAGGGACTTTAGGAATCTAGCCATTTTGTTTATCAGAGCTTTCCAGGATTTCTCCAGAAGAGGACGTACCTGAAGGTTTGCCAGGCTAGACCTTGGTCAAGCTATCTCTCAACACCAATCTGACTTTCCTTGGGACTTGTACTGCATACTCAACATATCGGAAGGTTAAGTGATGCTGAAGAGCCCCAAGCGCTTTCGAACAGTCAAGTGACATTCAGAGGAAGGTTTTATTTATTTATTTATTATTCGGGCTCCTATGCCACCGACTCCCTGAGGCTCGCGGCGGCTTACAGGAGCCGAAGGGCACAGTAAAATACAGGCAATAAGCAGTTAAAAACAATTAAAAACAACAGCAGTATAGTAATTAATAACACAGTTAACACAATGAACAGCACATCATCCTCAGAAGAATGAATAGATGGCGGGGCATGGGCAGGACTTACTCACCAAAGGCCTGCTTAAACAGGTATGTTTTACAGGCCCGTCCTTCATAGCCTGAGTTCCGGCCGGGAGGGCGTTCCACAGCGTAGGTGCTATGACAGAGAACGCCCTCCGGCGGGTAGCAGTCAGCCTTGCGAGTTTAGCTGAAGGTATCTCCAGGAGATTGGAGTCCTCAGACCGAAGTGATCTCGGAGGGCAATATGGGGTGAGATGGTCCCTCAAATACGCTGGCCCCAGGCCGTGTAAGGCCTTAAAGGTGAGGACCAACACTTTGAAGGTGATCCGGTGCTCAATTGGCAGCCAGTGCAGATCCTGCAAAACAGGTGTTATGTGGGCGCCAGCTGGCGTGCCAGACAGGAGCCGGGCGGCAGTGTTCTGCACTAGCCTGAGCTTCCGGGTCACCGACAGAGGAAGACCAACGTGAGCGCATTGCAGTTATCCAGCCTTGAGATGACTGTGGCTTGGATCACCGTGGCCTTCAACATAGGCCATCTGGCTGGGGTCTCGAGTGTCCTTACCTCGAGGCCACAAAGAAGGAGAGGACTTGGAGAGCCATCCGACTGAACCTTCCTGGACCTAAGCAAAAAAGAGACTTGAGCCCAAAAAGGCAATAGCAATACTAATTTTGAAGATGTTACTCAATATTAAATAACTATCGGCCCATTTCTAATCTCCGTTTTTTGGGAAAGGTTCTGGAGTGAGTGGTGGCTTTTCAACTCCAGTGGTTCTTCAATGAAACTATCTTGATTCATCGCAGTCTGGTTTTAGGCCTGGTCATGGAATGGAAACAGCTTTGGCCACTTTGGTGGATTACCTCCATAGAGATCTAAACAACAGGAGTGTGTCCTTTTTGGTTCTCTTGGATATATCAGCGGCTTTCGATGCCAGCGACCATGGTATCCTTCTGGAGCAGCTCCCCAGAATGGGTCTTGGGGGCATTGCACTGCAGTGGCTCTGCTTCTTTTTTGGAGGATCACCCCCAGTTGGTGAAGCTGTTCAGATCACTGGCCATTGACTTGTGGGGTCCCACAAGGTTCCATTCTATTCCCCATGCTTTTCAATATCTATGAGAAACTGTTGAGTGAGGTCATACAGAGTTTCAGTGTTCATTGGCATCTGTACGCAGATGACACACAACTGTACTAATCCTTTCCACCAAAATCCAAGGAAGCCCCCTCGATCTTGGATCAGTGCCTGGCAACTGTGATGCACTGGATGAAGGCTAAGAAGCTGAAGTTTAATCCGGACAAGACAGAGGTCCTCCTGGTCAGTTATGAGGCTGATTGGGTTATAGGGTGGCAAACTGTGCTCGGCGGTCACACTCCCCCTTAGGACACAGGTCTGCAGCCTGGAGATCCTCCTAGATGCAGCGCTGATGTTGAATGCTCAATCAGACTCTGAAATCACTACACCATGTTGATATAGTATTGGACATAGGTGCCATTGGATATATGTGCAGATGACCTTGACCTGGAAGGACTTCACCGAAACTCTCTACCTCTGTTAATTCTGCACTATTAAATGAAAATGAAAGAATGAAACTATTCCTCTTTGTAATGTGTCTTCAAGTCATTTCTGATTTATGGCAACATTAAGGCAAAATTCCATCTCAATTGAGCAATTTATTCTGTCAAATATCATAACACAACTGTTAAGTGGGAGAAAAGAAAACATTTCTAAAGTAAGAGCAGGCCTAGGTTCTGATGACAGACCTAGTTTCCTCTGGCAAAGGTGTTACCACTATGCGACTCAACAAAAAACCATGTTGTTTTTGCTCCTGTTTTTGGCTGCTACCAGGAAATTCCCGAAATTGGGAGGGGTGCTGTTTTTGGTCTGGTAAGATTTGGTTTATTAGTGCCAACAGGGAAAGTTTAGGGGCGATTGGGATGAAACTGTAGGCAACATTTATGACTGCAATCCTGCTAAGTTTCAGAACTTTTCACCAATTCACTGACTTTTGAGAAAATTGTAAAGTTTTCACCATAATATTTTTTAAACCCCATAAGAGAGAATTGAAGTCCCAACCAGCATGCCACAAGAGGGGAGGAGAATGGACATAGTAACCAGGCCTATGATTGGCTGAGAAAGAAACATGAGAAACACACATACACAGAGAAACCTCAACTCTTATCATGCCTTGGAAGAGAGCGCAGAGACTCCTTCAATGCCCGCATCATGCAAAGTGCTGCTGGGAAAGCGAGTTACTGGTGGGTTCCTCTCTGGAGGACAGTCCTAGGGAAGCCTTTGTGGCCTTATTTGCCTCAAGCAAGTGCTCTGCTGGGGAGGGGGGCTTTGGGAAAGGATGTAGGAGGTTACTGTCAGGTGCCCACTCTTGACTGATTTCAGAGGCTGCGCACATGCTGCAGCCGCTGCCTCAGGAAGAGTGCTGTTCACCCCCATTGCCCCCATTAGCCAAAAGATCCGGCTGTTGTGATCAGTTTCCAGCTGAGCCTTTGGCTGTCTCTACCAATGGTCTGGCTACCAGATTGCCAAATTTCCCTGAATCTGGAATCGCCAAATAGAACAGTGCACACCCCGAGTTGCTACATGTTAAATGAGGACAAAGAGCAAACAATTCTATTTATTGTCTGTATTTTTAAAACCCTGGACTCAGATTCTTTCAAGATAACATGTCCTTTGGTTGGTAATATTCCTAGTCTGTAGGTTTTGAGATTGCAGGCAAAGGAATGCACGTGGAATGCTCCCACGTGGAAAATAAATAGCTGTATGTATAAACCCTGTACTTTAGCAATGTTCTAAAGAGATTGGTGTTTATATGTGTGGGAGGAATTATCTTACTGAAGTTTTAAGTATTCCATTTACAATTGCTTTTATTGTCTGCACTGACTTACACATCAGTGGGGCAATGAATAAACATGAGATTTCCCCAAAACTTTAAGGGGCTGTCCAAGATGCTGACCCGCTTGGGGGATAGAGTTCAGTGTTCTTTGAAGTTGGACTTAAACCTGGGCACGATTGTGTAATGCATTGAAATATAAACTAGAATTTACCAATTCCTTATTCGATGGGAGAGTGTCCTAAAAAATCCCACTAATTATTTGTATTGATAAATATTTTTAAAGGCCAAATTTATAGAAATGTTCATGAAAGGAAAAGTTAATTTCACTCCTCTATTTCTTTTCTTTTCAAACAATTTCACTTGTTCCATTTTCTATTTGTTATAACTCAGTTCTTTTTTCATTTCCTCCATTCATTGTTGTTTTTATTTTTCTGTTGTTGATGATGCCAGTTTAACCTATAAGCTGCTCTTATAGATTAGACACCTTTTTCAAAATAACATAAAATTATGTACATTTATTGAAGATCACTAGGAAAATAGGCTTTGTCACAATATAATATCATCCATTTGTTTATATACATTCTTGACTCTTATAAAAGTTGGATAACAATATTCACACCTGACTTGTTTCCCCAATTCCCCTACTTGGTGGATCAACAATTGGAGGTACTTCACATTTGATGTGTATGACCTAGAGCAGAGTTTCTCAACCAGTGTGCCGTGGCACACTAGTGTGCCGTGAGTGAAATCAGGTGTGCCGTGGAAAGTTGGAACCTCCAACCCCCTTTCTTCCCCCTCCTGCCGAACACTTTTTCTCCTCCACTCAGGCTCCCTTTTTCCCAGCTTTGCTCTGCTTGCTTTGCCTCGCTTTGCTCATGCTGCCGCTTCTGCGGGACAGGGGAGGGAGGAAGACGTGACCCGTGCGGGCGCTACTGCATAGACTCGCCCCACGTCTTCCTCCCTCCCCTCCACAGTGCTCTCTGGATATAGGTGAACTACAACACCAAAACTCAAGGTCAATGCCCACCAAACTCTTATAGTATTTTCTCTTGGGTATGGTAGTTCTGTGTGGGAAGTTTGATTCCATTCCATCATAGGTGGAGCTCAGAATGTTCTTTGATTGCAGGTGAACTATAACTCCCAGCTGTTGAGCAAGACTTTTGTGTGTGTCTTTCTGCCATTCCTGCCAGGATACCTATGTTGTGTTCATCGAAACAGGCCCAGGTTTCACACTGAGTGTATAAATAGATTTAAAAACATATTAACTATATGTATTACTCTGTTAGAGTGTCATTTTGTGTCATTTTGGTTGGTGGTGTGCCCCAGGATTTTGTAAATGTAAAAAATGTGCCGCAGCTCAAAAAAGGTTGAAAAACACTGACCTCGAGGTCTAGAAGCTGAAAATCATTACATATGATTTGTACCATGTGGGACTTGATAATTACTTATAGAGTCAGAGAATAAGTAAAATGAATTTATATGTGCATGCGTGTAACATCAATAAACTAAATAGGGTATTTTCCAGTAAATCACATAAACAGTCACTAGTTTCATGGAATAAATAATCCAATGTCATCTTAATGCATGGACACCCTGGACAATTGCTTGAGACCCCCACAATTTTGCACAGACCAGAATTTAACACAAATATTCCAGTCGCCCACCTCAACATTCAAATCCCCACTAATTCAGTAGAATGAGAAAATTACGATTCATGGTGGAAAATTGGCATGTCTGCCCTCAGGAGGGAAATTTTACCATTTTTACTACTTGCAGTGTTATTGAAGCAAAATATTGCATTTGTGGTAAAGGTTTAGAGGAAGTGTAAGAAATTAAAGTGAGGAAAAATAAACAGTAGACCCATTACGTGTTAGTGAAATTTATAAATAACTCTTTGATTAGAAAGGAAATGTAATAATTTGAGTGGATTACAGAAGATAAAATGAGCAAAGTACTAAAGTTAGCATCTTGATTCAATCCAAATACAATGTGAACCACTGGTATTGTTCCTTCAACTACATCATCGACATGTAAATTTTTTTAGAAGTTCAAGGCTCATGTGATATTTTTCAAATATTTGTATTGATTTGCTGTGCAGCATGCTTTTAAAAAAATAATCTTTATTAGGTATTTTTTGTAGTTAACAAAAGCATGATAGAAAGGAGAGAGAACAGGGAAAAGAGAACAAAAAAGAAAGAAAAGAGATAGAAAAAAAAGAATTTGAAAGATAAAAAGTGTATCTTCCAAGCATCTTCCTTGAGGTTTCTCCCTTTTCCTTCTCTGTTATTTACTTCCTCATTATTCCCCCTTTCTTCTTTTGATCCTGCTCGGCTGCGTCTTCTTTTATTTACATAATTATCTTGTTTTTTATTTTGCTTTAAATATTCCATTATTGGGCTCTAGTCCGTCTCGTTCCTTGTATTCTCTTTTGAGTTTGAAATCATGGTATGTTAGCCTATTCTTATTTCTAAAGTTTTTGCCACCCTTTCTTCTCTTTCAGGGGTTTCATTTTTCCTCCATAATCTCGTATAGCATATTCTTGCTGCTATTATTAATAGGAATAGGAGTTTATCTATGTTTTTGTCTATTTTTTGTTCGTTCATCCCTAGTAGGAATATTTCTGGCTTCCACAGAATTGTTATCTTTAACACCTTTTGGGCTTTGTCTTGTATTTCTTTCCAAAATGTTTTGGTTCTTGTACATGACCACCACATGTGGTAAAAAGGTTCCTTCTATCTCTCCACATTTCCAGCAATTTTTGTTTATGTTTTTGTGCAGCATACTTTTTGAATGTCAAAGCACCGATTTTGTTGGAGGGACCAATAAATACAAGTTTATTTTACTGATAATGTAATTTTGTATTCCTCTAAGTGGTTGTATAGGTTGGGTCTGGTGTACTGTTTTGCCTGAGGGCCTATAATGCTGTTAAGATTACTGTCAGCTAACTACAGCCGCTTCCAATTAACCACGCAGGAGACGTCCTGGGTATTACTGAAAACTTTTGACCCCATAAGGCAACAATATCCTGTCTTTTAAAATATATTTTTATACTGATTTCTAGTCTGATTTTAAATAACTGTTTACTGGGGAGTTGTCCTTCTCCTCTTAGGGCGCTTGTGCCCGCTTTGTGCTGGTCTGTGACCGTAATAAAGTTTTGATTGATACTGAAAACCTTACTATAGAGTACTAACACGAATAAAGCCAAAAGTAACAACCCACCACTGGTTTATATAAACTCCCACAACATTTAAATCCTTTTTTCCCGTTTCCCCCCTTTCACGCACAGACCTTCCCGCCAGAGCTGCAATCCATTTGTTCCCACATGCCAATTCCTTATCTATGTTGTGTCTTTTCAGTAATCCAGATTTCGGGCGCCAAAATCCAGGCCCCGAATATATCGATATCCTAACAATGACCTGCCATAATCCATATAGATTTGTAAGAATAACGGATCAATAGGTATGAAGATCCATTTTGTATGGATCTTTCAACTGGTAGAAGACAAATAGCCGTTGATGAAAACCAGAGAACACTTAAAACAAAAGACAAATAGGCAAGATATTTTTGTTTAGTCTCCAGAAAGTTTTCATGTTTCTGAGAATGATATTTGCACAGACTACATGAATTGATCAAATTGCATAGCTAAACTATGATTGCTGGTGTGCCCTTACATTAACATTTACAAATTACAAGCATTGGATGATTTTTTTTGTTTTCATTTTAAGCAATAACCCTGCTGCGTGTCTTTGTGTTTGTGCATATATTGATTTACAAAGAAGAAAGACAACACAGTGCAGAGATTGCAGAAACGTTTGCAAAAAACAAAATGCTTGGTACTTGTAAGGGAAGTGAGCATCTTTTTAGAGAGTGGCAATTTTTAGTAGGCTCGATTTGTGATTGGAAAAAAAAAGAATCTTCACATCTTGTATTATAAGATGAATATTATTTTCCATACATATTTTGCAAACTTAAGACACTAAAAATTCATTACTGACAGCAAGTTATGAAACTATTTACACATTCACACATGATCAAGATGGCTTTATGCAGGTGGTTTTATATAGAATAATTGTTTTCTAATTGGTAATTTTCTTGAGGCATAACATGCAATGGTAGCCCCTCCTGCCGTCAAGTCTGGGAGTATACTACTGATAATATGTGCCTTGTTATTCTGGGACAATAGGTAGGAAATCCCACAAGGACTTCAAAACCCCTGAATGTGGCTAGGTGCAATTTAGCCTTGCAATCATCTGAGTCATGCTCTTGGCTGACAGCTAGGACTAGAGATCTCAACTGAAATTCTTATATGATTGGTGGATACTTGAGATCAGTAGATATTCAGGCTGGAAGTGAGGTCTACAGTTTCACTAACCCCTCGAGGTGACTAGAGTTAGATGAGCAAATAAGGAAAGATTAGCGACAGTATAAAAGCAGACAGTTAGATGAGCAAATAAGGCGAGATCAGATACAGTACAAAACTATCACCAGTTAGGAGGAGGTTAAGCAGTTCACAGCCACTTCCACTGGTTGTACTTATATGGCTACTTCGCAGGAACTCTCCTGTGCAGAAAACTTGACCTTAAATTGTTGAGAGATAAAGAGGAGTGAGGGGGAATATTCTTCTTTGGATATTATATTACATATGTGATGTATATGTGATGTGCTCCTTATCTGATAAAGTAGTAGAAATTTTTTATTATTTATTTATTTTGTTTTATCCTGCCTTTCTGCTAATATAGCAACTCAAGGTAGCCAAGAGATACAGAGAGGAAGAAATGTATACATCTTCCATCAGGGATTTTTGCTGGATGTATACATTTTTTAACAAATTAGATAGATCAATAGACAGACAGACAGAAGTATACATACGCCAGTATACAGGCAGTCCCCAAGTTACAAACAAGATAGGCTTTGTTGGTTTGTTCTTAAGCTGAATTTGTATGTAAGTAAGAACAGATACATTTTTAAAGTGTAACTCCAGACACACACACACACACACACACACACACACACACACCTTTGGCTAGCATAGGGAAGGGTTAACACTGCTGTGGTGGTGGTGGGGTTCTCTGTGTCTCTGTGCAGAATATTTCACCTCACTTTCTGTTCCTGTGATAATTGGATTTTGAATAAAAATGGCTTGTTATGGAAACAAGGATTGGTGAGAAAACTTCACTAAAGACACCTTTTCCCCATGTTAAATTATTCAGGAATGAATTTTCCTGTGATAAGCTTAGGTAACTGGAAGAGTTGATACGAGAGAACTGCAGAATAATTTGGGCTAACTGACAGCACGACCCCCCCCCCCAAACCCTCAATCCCTTGGATAAAAGAGATACCAGTGGAAACTGCACAAAATATTTTGTATAAGGAAAAACCTTGAGCAATTTATTTTTCATTACATTTCTGAAGTGTAAATTCTACTAAAGGCAATTCAACTAAACTTTGCTAAGAAGCATCTACTTCCTCCCTTCACTCCTTACAACCCGATTCCTTGGGTGTGAAATTTCTTTAGAAAAGGAATACTGCAAATTCATAGCAGTGTTCAGAAAGTAATAGTGGAACCTGCCAGATTTCCTTGTAGCTCTGCCAAGATAGTTAAATATATTGCAGGTGGTCCAAGTTACATTCTGTCCCAGAAGAACTTGAGATTGGTTTCTGCACCTAGTTTATTTGTTTTAGCAAGATATTGTTTCTCTAACCACCCTTCACCCATCCTTACAGGCCTGAAAATCCAGAAGGAAGTGGGATAAAAAGTTTGTATCCAGACACCTCTCCTCAATGCATGCAGCAGTGCACATTTAGCCTGATACAGTACTTTTAAAAACCCACCAGAAATCCCAAAATCGGCAATAAAATGAATTGCAGTTGACCAGTGTATGGTTGCCACAGAGCAGGAATTTGGGAGCAACATGTGCAGAACTCATATAAACAGTGGCACCACTGGAATATCCAGATACAGGAACCATATATGGTGCTACTTCACCACGGAACGGCTGTTTAATGTACTGCTGCACATTATGGAACCATTGTTTAATGCTTGATATATGCACCTTTTCTACATGGTTTGATATGGCTTTGCGGCTAAAGCAATAAAATTTGATTTGTTTTGCTCTCAGGAAGGTAAACAATAGGCCTGTTTGATCCCCCCCCCCCAAATTGTTCAAAACTCGTTTCGGATGCTGGTGGTTCGGATCTAAAGTCAATTCCAATTTTCACAGAAAAAAAAGTTCACAACTGTTCAAAACTTCCGAGACTTCTGAATCCTTTGTTAATGGTTTCAAAGTGTTATTTCCTGTTTCATTGGGTGGTCTTTACTTTGAAAGTAGTTGTTTTATTCCAGAAGGGGGGGGAGCAAAAGGGAAGAAATCCGCATCCATACTGGGTTAAACATGGCTCTTGCCCAGGACTGATGTGGGAGAGAAGGAAATATGCATCCAAACTGGGTTAAACATAGCTTTCGCCCCAGGTCTGATGCAGGAGGGAAGGACATCTGCATCTAAACTGGGTTAAACACGGCTTTCGCCCCAGATCTGACGTGGGAGAGAAGGACATCCACATCCAAACTGGGTTAAACACGGCTCTCGCCCCAGGTCTAATGCAGGAAGAAAGGATATCCACATCCAAACTGGGTTAAAAAAGGTTACCACCCCAGGTCTGACGCGGAAGGGAAGGACATCCACATTCAAACTGGGTTAAACACGGCTCTCGCCCCAGGTCTGACGTGAGAGGGAAAGGAAACGAAGGGAATCCATACACACTTGTTTGAAAAGCTGAATCATTTCCGACTCACTTACTGATTCGTAAGAGAAATGGCAAGGATACTTCCAGGTTCCCAAATCACTTCGAAATCGATTCAAAAAGGAATTTGATCTGAATTTATTCCAAATTATGAAGATTCCGACTTTACCTACCCAGGCCTAGTAAACAGCTATGTTTCTCTCAAGAGAAAATCCCTTTCCCTTTTTTTTGTTTTGCCTTGAATTTATAAAATCATAGCATTATAGAATTCTAGAACTGGAAGAAACCACAAGAGCCATCCAGTCCAATCCTCCGCCATGATTCCCACCGCTGATTCTCATTGGATGAGCAACTTCTATTCAGTGCATTTTTCCAATGGGATATGGGGAAAATATTTATGTTGGATTTATTTGGAATAAGGAGAGCTTTGTGAACTCTGTGGGGATATCTTCATAGCTTCTGAGGTAACTGTGTAGAACTGGATCTCTTTAATCAACATTCTGATCTGAATTAGGTTGCTGTGTGGAAGGGCCTCATGTTGAATTCAAGGTAGAAATTCATGCAATTAAAAATAGTTTTAGTATGATGTAGGGTTAGAAACACTGATAATTTTGCTGCTGTCTGCATCCACATTAGAAACATTTAATGTAACTTCCTGTCCCTGAGACAACAGAAAGTAAGAACAAAATTACTCTAGGAAGGGAAATTCACTACTGTAAGAGTTATCATGGTGAAAAGGTGCCTTTTCACCAATCCTTATTTCCAAAACAAACTCAACATTTTCAAAATCCATTTTTTCCAGGGACAGAAAGTGAGGTGAAGCAGGGGTACAGACAGCAAAACAAACATTACAAGGGTATTAACTAGGCTTGTGCAGTCCAGGGTAAACAATGATCCATTATGGTCTCCTGGCCTTTGGTGGGGGCCCTGACCTTTTTTTGGGAGCCTCCTGAATGAATATATCTGTTTTTTACTTTGAGGTGCCGAAAGATCCCTTTTCTATCAGCCCATTATTGGGGGGGGGGGGGGCTTCCCAGGCTCCCTTTCCCATCATTTTAGGCATTTCAGCTGTTTTTACTCTAGAGGAGAGGTGCACACACTTTCTCTCTCGTGGGTCTGCATGCCACGTGCACTCTTTCCAAGGCATTTAAAGGAGGAAAGTTCTTCGTAAAGCTGTTTAGAGAAGAGGAGCTCAGCTGCAGACAGGCGTGCATGCTTTAAGGAAGCTTCTTGTTCAGGAGAGGTGCTGCAGGGTGCAGGCAGGCAGGCACATGTGCTATCTCTCCCAGGCTTGCACCATGCCAGCAGCTAAACACTATTTCCAAAGCATTTTATGAAGGTGCTTCACATCCAGGTAAGGAAGAGCGATTACCTCCTCGAGCTATCCTTAGGCATGCTTCACTCTCCTCTCTGATTTGGGTTTAATGCTTCTTTACACCTGTTTCTATTTTCTACTCTAGAAGAGAGATAACTGGTAGTAGTTTTCGAGGAGTGGGGGTTTTCTTTTTGTTTGTTGGAAGATTCATGAAAAATATAATAATAATAGCACTTTATCGATATTCCACCCTATCTCCCCAAGGGGACTCAGAGCAGATCACAGTAGACATACACAGCAAACATTCAATGCTGGTTTTGATAGAGAGGACAGAAACAGACAGAACAGAAAGGAGGTATGTTGTGTCAACGTCCACCTTTTTGGTGCCTTGAAGGTTGTGCTCAAATCCAGCCACAGGGGGGTGCCATCGCTCCATCCTCTATGACAAATAGCCATCAGGACTTCTTCCTTTTGGTCACCAGGCGTTTTTCTAATCTTTTATTTATGGTGTCATAAAATACCTCCCCCAGTTGTTTTAGCTTGTTTTAGCAGTACCTAATTTCTATACTTGCAGCTCAAGTTGTTTTCTAACTGCTTATTTATTTTATTTTATTATTTCAACTTTTATACCACCACTCCCTGAAGGCTCGGAGCGGTTTACAAATAACCAAGGAACAAAATACATAAAATACAATTAAAACACAAAAACCTAATCAGCACGATCCGAATACTTGCTGAAAAAGAATTGTTTTGCACACCCTCCGGAAAGAAGGTAAGCTTTGAATGGCTCATGTTTCTATCGGCAAAGCATTCCACAGATATGGAGCCCCGATCGTGAAGGCTCTGCACCTATAGCTCGATAAATGAAAGGTCCGAATATTAGGGACTTCGAGCAAATTTTGGTCCTCAGACCGAAGTGATCTCTGGGGTTGGTAGGGGGTAAGGCGGGCCCTCAGGTATTCCGGCCCTAGACCATATAAGGCCTTAAAGGTGAGAACCAGTACTATGAAGGTAACCCAGTGCTCAATTGGTAGCCAGTGCAATTGCTGCAGGATTGGAGTAATGCGACATCTCACTGATTCCCCAGCAAGAAGTCGGGCAGCAGCATTTTGCACTAGCTTAAGCTTCTGGATCACCGACAAGGAAAGGCCAATGTAAAGGGCGTTACAGTAATCCAGTCTTGATATGACTGTCGCCTGGATCACAATAGCCAGGTCACTCCTAGATAGGTAGGGAGCCAGTCATCTAGCCTGCCGCAGATGGAAAAATGTGGATCTGCTTACAGTGGAGACCTGGGCCTCCATTGTCAACAGAGGGTCTAACAGGACCCCTAGGCTCTTTATCAAAGACGATGGGCATAGTGCCTCCCCATCCAGGGTAGGCAACTGGATCTCCCCTCCATCTGGACGACCTAGCCATAGGATCTCTGTCTTCACTGGATTCACCCTCAACCTGCTGGCACACAACCATCCAGTAACCGCCTCAAGGCACCGATGGAAATTATCGGGCACGGAGTCAGGCCAACCCTCCATCCTCAGAATGAGCTGAGTGTCATCAGCTTAGATAAACCGTAAGCTGGGCGGACAGTTGGGAGCTCACATCGACCTGGGTCTTTGAACTGGCAACCTTTCGGTTGGTAGATCTTATCATTGCTGGTGATTTACCAGCTGCGCTAAATCCTGGCCCATCAAAAAGATTAAAAAGATTGAACTGCGATGCCGAAAAGCAGAGGAGGAGCCAAGATTGGATCCTACTTGCTTTTGTTGTGAGCTAGTTTTTGTACTGGGAGGGCCCTTACTATTACCGGCTCCTGACATACTGAAGGTACTGAAGGAAATGGAGGAGACAGAAGAAACTAATTCCACGCATAAACCTAGTATTAATCCTTCCCCATGTTATCCAAAAACATTAAGAAATGGCTGAAGTTACACTTAATATGTGTCTATTTCTCTTTACAATGTTGTCATATTTTTCCGAAGGCTGTGAAGTCCTGAACGCATTTAAGTCTCTTTGAAATATAGCCTATGTCTTCGCTATACTGTCAAAGAAGATGTAGATGGCAGCAAAGTCTGATTTCTCAAAAGAGAGGCACAGCTTCTGAAACTTGGGCTTCCTCCCATGTTCCTGGAAAGTGAGCTATTTTCTCTTTAATTCTAATTGTGTGCTGACAAGCTGTGCTGACTTAAACATTAGAGACATGCAATTTGCCTTATTTTATGTTGCTTATAATGGGCTATAGTGGTGCTATATGTGTGCGTGCATGCACATTTGCATCTTTAGGGTGCCTATTGAATTATGGCCACCCCGTGCATTTTATAGGGTTTTCTTGGGCAAGGAAATACTCAGACATACTTTGGCCATGTCCTTCCTCTGAAACATAATCTGGTGTTCATTGGTAGCCTCCTATCCCTTTACTAACCAGGTTTGATCTTCCTTAGCTTTCAAGATCATGCCTTAGGGCAGGGCTGCCCAACAGACGGCCCACGGGCCGTACACGGCCCCCCAGCCTGTTGGACATGCCCCCCGCTACCCTCCTGAAAGATTTTTTTAAAAATATTTTTTTAAAAAATGGCGGCGGGGGGGGGGGAGGGGAGGCGGGGCAGGGAGAACGAAGGGAGCCAGCTCCTCCTCCCTGCACCGCCCCCTCCGTCCCTCTCTCCACGCCGCCCTTCCTAGGGAGGGGGAACCGCCGAAAAGGAGCAGTAGGTGGCGCCAAGGGCGGCGCGTCAGAGGCCTGGGGTGATGCGCCGCCCTTGGCGCCGTCTACTGCTCCTTTACGGTGGCTAGGAAGGGCGGGGGAGCCACCAAAAGGAGCAGTAGGCGGCGCCAAGGGCGGCGCGTCAGAGGCCTATCGTGACGCGCCGCCCTTGGTGCCGCCTACTGCTAGGAAGGGCGGGGGAGCCGGCTGCCTTCTTCCTCCATAGCCCCTCCTCCTTCTCCCCGCTCGCACCGCCGCCCAGGATCCGAGTAGCGGCGCACCCGGGGGGAAAGAGGAGAGGCTTCGGAGAAACGAGGCGGCCAGCTGCCTTCTTCCTCTGTAGCCCCTCCTCCTTCTCCCCGCTCACGCCGCCGCCCGGGATCCAAGCAGCGGTGCGCCCGGGGGGAAAGAGGAGAGGCTTTGGAGAAAGGAGGCAGCCGGCTGCCTTCTTCCTCCGTAGCCCCTCCTCCTTCTCCTCGCTCGCGCCGCCGCCTGGGATCTGAGCAGTGGCGCGCCCGGGGGGAAAGTGGAGAGGCTTCAGAGAAAGGAGGCGGCCGGCTGCCTTCTTCCTCCGTAGCCCCTCCTCCTTCTCCCCGCTCGTGCCGCCGCTCGGGATCCGAGCAGCGGCGCGCCCAGGGAGAAGGAGGAGGGGCTATGTAAGCGAGCGGCCCCCCCCCCCCCCCATGAGCAGCCCCACCCCCCGCGAGCAGCCCCGCCCCCGCTCACTGATCACCCCCAGGTGATCAGTGACACTTATTCCGGCCCTTGGGCCGGAAGAAGTTGGACAGCCCTGCCTTAGGGTATTTAGGACATATAAATAGGCATGGCTAAAGCAGTTGCTTTGTGGGCTACATGCAGTCTTTACTGTTTCCATTGTGTCATCCCCACCTCACATAGTTACACAGACCCTATTCATTTTCCCCCCTCTATAAGAGGCTGTGGAGGCAGAGAATGGTGTTCCTTGCTTTCCAGAAAGGCTTTCTTTTTAACAGAGTTAAAAGTGATGGTCCCAGTTGGAATAGTAAGCAAACGCTTGTGTATGCAGGCCCACCTTTTAAAAGGTTGTATGCCCCTGATGTCCATACATTGTCACTTTTGTCTGAAAAGGACCTAACAGCAATGACTGGGAAAGGTCATGGTTGTATTCTATTCTTTGCAGGCGAATGCTATGATTTATACCTCTGATGCCCTTTTCTGTAAGCTGTCAGTATCCTAAAGGAATGTATTATGACTTTCTATTTCAAAAGAGGTAGTCTCAAAGCTACAAAACCCAATAAAATATATAAATACATTGTAAAACCAGAACCTCTTCCTGTGGTGAAATGAGCGAGGAATTCTTTACTTGCAATAAAAACACTGTGCTTCAAGGGAGATATCATAACATTCCTGATAATCCATGACTTGGCAGGGATGCAATGGTGTCTGGTGGCTTTGATATTGGCGGGATGGTGAATCGACTCTACACTTTAAAAGAGCTGTTGGAAATGTTGAGCCAATCTCCCAAATAGGTTTAGCACCTTGGATAGCTCCTAAAGAAAACACTGCATCCACTACCCAAGGATATGTGAGTCAAAAACTGTCCATATAGCAATGGTGATGCTGTGGATGTTGTGAATTACATATTTGTTTAGCTATTCTAGAATTGTATATGGCAAGATCATCACCTTCTCCAAGCCCAGAAAAACTGTAACAGACCCACGACAAATTATTGACCCACCGTTTAGCCATGGCAGGAGTGAGGGGGACAGCCCTTAAATGGGTGTCCTCCTTTCTTCAAGATCAGGGACAACGTGTGAGTGGGGAGGTGTGGCCTCTGAGAGGCTCCCCCTTGTTTGTGGGGGTGCCTCAGGGGGCTATTCTCTCCCCTTTGTTATTTAACACCTATATTCGACCACTTGCCCAACTGGTGCATAGTTTTGGACTTGAGTGTCATCAGTACGCTGATGACACCCAGCTTGTTCTAAGGATGGAGGTTGGCCAGACTCCATACCCAATAATTTCCATCAGTGCCTTGAGGCCATTACTGGATGGTTGCATGCCAGTCGGCTGAGGGTGAATTCAGCGAAGACGGAGATCCTATGGCTGGGTTGCCCTGGTTGGGGGGGGGGGGGGAGGTCCGGCTGCCTAGCCTGGACGGCGAAGCACTACGCCCGTCATCTTCAGTAAAGAGTCTGGGAGTCGTGTTAGACTCGCTGCCGACAATGGAGGACCAGGTCTCTGCTGTGAGCAGATCTGCATTTTTCCATCTGCGGCAGACTAGGCGGATGGCGCCTTACCTAACCAGGAGTGACCTGGCTATGGTGATCCAGGCAACGGTCATCTCAAGACTGGACTACTGTATCTCATCTGGAGCTTACTGTGCAAGTCGGATCCAGCCACGGTGGTCCATGCCTTAGTCACATCTAAATTGGATTACTGTAATGCACTCTATGTGGGGCTGCCCTTGAAGATGGCCCGGAAGTTTCAGTTGGTCCAACGGGCAGCAACCAGGTTACTAACTGGAGCGTCCTACAGGGAGTGGTCAACCCCCCTGTTCAAGGAGCTCTGTTGCCTGCCATTCATATTCTGGTCCCAATTCAAGGTGCAGGTTTTGACCTACAAAGCCTTGAACAGTTTGGGACCCGCCTACCTATGTGAACGCATCTCTGTGTATGAGTCCAGGTGATCTCTCCAATCATCTGGAGAGACCTTACTCACGCTCCCACTGGCCTCGCAGGCAAGGTTGTTGGGGACGAGGGAGAGGGCCTTCTCTGTAGTGGCGCCCCGACTCTGGAATGCACTCCCCAAGGATATCAGACAAGCCCCCACTCTGGCAGTTTTTAGGAGAAACCTGAAGACGTGGCTGTTCCAATGTGCCTTTTTGGAATAAGTAAATGACGCCCTGCCATGTTCATTTTCTGCAAGGTCCTCAGAAGCACTTTAATTACCTTTTGTGTGTCTGCCCCATATTGCCCTCCCTGCTATATGCAAACTACCTCTGTCGGCACCCAGTACTTATTTATTTTAAAATGTTAAGTCACATGTGGCCCGCCCGAAATGGTTTTAAATTGTCTGTTACTGCTTGTGTTTGAGTTTTATTGATTGTATTGTTTTTATAATTTGCTATTGCTTGTTATTGTGTGTTATTGGGCTTTGCCCCATGTAAACTGCCTCGAGTCCCCTTGGGGAGATGGGTGCAAGGTAGAAATGAAGTTAATAAATAAATGCTGCCACTCGACTTCTCACCAGGGAGCTGGCAAGATGTCGCATTTCTCCAATCTTGTAGCAATTGCACTGGCTACCGATTGAGCACAGGATCACCTTTAAAGTGCTGGTTTTAACCTTTAAGGCCTTATATGGTTTAGGGCCGGCGTAGCTGAGGGCCCACCTTACCCCCTACAAACCCCAGAGATCACTTCGGTTAGAAGACTGAAACCTGCTTCTAGTCCTGAATATTCCGACCTACCACCTATTGTCCACTAGGCACAGAGTTTTCACGATCATGGCACCAAATTTGTGGAATGCCTTGCTGGAAGAAACGCGAGCTATTCGAGATCTGCCTTCCTTTCTGAGGCCGTGCAAAACTTTTCTTTTCCAGAAGGCATTTGGACTCTGCTGACCGAGACTCTGCTACTTGTGTTTCTGTTATTTTAACTGCATTGTATGCACACTGTGTTTTTTGAATGTTGTAAACCACTCCGAGCCTTCGGGGAGTGGTGGTATACAAGTTGGAATAATAAATAAATAAATAAACCCTATCATAAAGTGAGGCGCTCCACTTTGCCAGGCTTCTGGGGAGGAAAGAAGGAGAAGTGGGGCTAATGTATTGCCCCACACTCAGCTCCCTCTTTGCAAAGCTTTCCCCATCACAAGGGGAAAGTGTCGCCATTGCAGGGAGGCTCCATGCTGCCTCCATCCCTGTTGTCAGGAAAGTGTCTGGTGATGCTTTCATCCAGGTTGGTGGCAGGGCTTACCCAGAAAGCTCCCTTGTACATCTGATGGGAAGTCAGCTCATCAATCCTCCAGATGGGGTGGAAGTGTCCCGGGACACTAGAATCACCCCATCTGAAAAGGTCAGTATGTAGAAACTACAGAAAGTGTGGGAATCATGTTGTTGTTGCATCACAACTCACATCACTTTAAGCCATGTGTGATAGGGTGAGGAAGGAAGGGATATCTTGGTTTAAAAGAAAAGAAGTGTCATGTAATCTTGTACTTAAAAATGCGGCCCCACTGAAACCCTTGGATTTAATGTCCATGTAAGACAGGGGTCTGGAACCTTTTTGACTCAGAGAGCCATGAAAGCAAAATATTTGGAAATTTATTTCAGTGAGAGCCATAATGAGGAATGAGAGAAAGAGAAGGAAAGGGTGAAAGGAGAGAAAGAAAAGGAAGGAAGGAAGAGGAAGGAAGGAAGGAAGAGGGAGAATAGAAGAAAGAAGGAAGGGGAGGGAAAAGGAAGGAGAGAAGGAAAGAATGGAAGAGGAAGGAAGGAACAAAGGGGGAGGGAGGAAAGAAGGTAAGGAGAGAGGGAGGGAGGAAGGAAAAGGAATGAAAGAAAAAGAGAGGGAGAAAGAAAGGAAGAGAAAGAAAGGAAGGAAAGGGGGGAGAGCGCGGGACCAAGGCGGATCTTGGTGTCAATGTCGGCGAGGCAGTCTCTCCGGAAGGCGTTGAAGAGGCCGTGGCTCTTGAGCTGGCCGATGATGAGGGCGATGAGCTGAGTGTCCCTCGGGGGCAGCGAGGCCGGGTCCGACCCATAGGTTCCCTACTCCTGATGTAAGGGAATGTAATCAAAAGTTAAAGTTTTTGCTAGCTGACTGTTTTTGTAAATCCGCTGGGCTTTAGAAAGTTAACTTCAGCAGCCTGTGTTAAAAGAGCTAGCACATATGGAGACAGTCTTGAATGGCATATGGTGTCCAATTTGAGGAAAGGTACTGATGTGGAATATATCCAGAAGTGGGTGACCAAAAATGGTAAAAACTCTGGAAACCTTATCATCTAAGGAGTGACTTAGGGACTGTGGCATATTGAGGACAGAAAAAAGAACGTTGAGAGGGGACACAATAGCTATGTGTAAATATTTGAAGAGATGTTGTATGGAAGATGGAGCAAGCTTTCTTTTTTAACTTCTCCATAGACCGAGACGCAGTGTAATATATTCAAACAGCAAGAAAAGAGATTCCACCTGACTATTAGGAAGAATTTCCTGATGATAGTAAGATCCTTTCAACAGTGTCATTGAATCTCCTTCTCTGCAGGCTTTTATAACGAAGACTGGATGACCATTTGTCAGGAATGCTTTGACTGTGCATGGCAGAGGATTGTACTGGATGATCCTTGAGGTGTCTTCCAACACTATGATTCCATAGTCAATGATGTATGAAATCAGAATTAACACAGCAAATGTTTTACAAGAGAGCAGAAGCTGTGGGAAATTACATCACGCTATCAGCTTGATTCTTGTCACTGCTGTGCAGGGCAACAGCCTGATAATAGTTGTGTTTTAAAAAGTTATAAAGCATAATTGATTGTGGATCATACTTGCTTGTATATTTTAATTGTTAATGTCACAGAAACTGTCTTGGAACAAAAGCTACCCTGAGCTGGAAATTATGAGCTAGAAACTGTCTTGGAACAAAAGCTACCCTGATTTACAGAAAATTCAGCATCTGATCAGGTCAGCTTCTCAAGTTCAACTTGAAAAAAATCTATTAGAATATAACTCCATGTATCCTCCAAAAAGCAAGTCCAGAAGCTATCTGGTGGTTTATAGGAGGGACAGTCTAAAACCTGCAAACAATCTCAGTTTTGTTTTCGCTCCCGAGTCCTGTTGCTCTAACCCAGGCTGGGCCAATCTTAAGATAGCTCAGATCACAGTCTGGTATTCATGTGATGGGGCAATTTCTTAAAAGTTTAGAGAAAATTACAGAATTCACTCCCATCAGGTTTCCCTATCGCAATAGTAATAGCTTGTCCCTTCAATGCTTTCCAAAGGTGACATGTTTGATAACATGAATAACATTTTCTTGATTCTTGCTCCTAGTTACGTGTTGAAGTGCTTACTGTTTAGCACTCAAAAGCATCTTCTCAATTTCGGATTATGGTTTGTGTGGTGAAACACTTAAAACCAAATTTATAATGCAGAGCATTGAAACACAGTTGAGTGAAAACTCAGAGCAACATGGCATTAATGAGTACTTACAAAAAGTAGGAAAGCAGACCAAAGTCCATTTGTCAGGGCTAGAATCTCTATGCCTGGGGCCAGAGACAGATCCCAGCCTGCCATGAGCCTACTACTTCCACCTGAGTTGTTGAGTCAGAGAGAGATGACTCAACCATGAACTTTGCTCTATTTCTTTGCAGTTGAATATACTGGGACTATGACCTTTGGTCTAGATAAGACTCTGGGGTATGATGTAATACCCAGGGAACTCTGGGTAATGCAAAGACTCACTGGGATTGCTGAGTCAGGATGCAACCCTCTCCAGGCATTGCATGGGGGAGGGATTAGTATATAAGGATTGTGGTGATGGGAAGCGGGTGCTTCAGCTTTTTAGGTTTTGTGTCTTCAATAAACTACCACTGGAAGAAGCAGCAGTTCTGTAGCGTCTTTACTGGAAAGCATTGAAGTTCCTGACACCATTATAAAAGCTTCTAGGCTTTATTAAAATAAAAAGTAAAAATACAGCAGATATAAATCAGGAACAAAAACACAACTTCTACATGATAGCTATATGAAGTCCACATGCTAAACCACATTATAGACTACATGGTTGCAATGGGAATAAAAAAGCATACATTTTACAGTGAAAACTACAGCATATTAAATCCACCTACTTAATAAGATACAATTGGACGAAGTCACAGCATTGTCGTCAGCGTGTCATCACCATGTCATCAATCTGGGCTAAACCATCCTGGGAAAATCACGCCCACCAATTAAATCTTGTTTACACAATTATTATTCTGTTTTCAAGAAACAGGACATTGTTTATCTTATAACATCTAACACCATCTTAGTTCTCAGGCATAGCATTCTGTTGACATTACAGTGCACCTACACTTCTCAAGGGAACAAGAAGAACTACATTTGAACTACACCAATTTTGCAATATTTCAGAAATTTCAACACATCTTTCCAAGATTCAGGAAATCATGAACACAGTGTAACTCTGAAGCTCATAAGCCAGCCATTTCACTTTGTGGAGGATAAGAGATTGGGACATTCCTTCTTGTATGCTAAAATAGTAGCAATTAACCTAGCAGGGGGAGGGGGGCACACCGGTGTAGTGTCCCAAAGCCCTTCATTATCCACTTTCTAAATTAATGCCTGTTACTTGGATAAATGGATGACCTCACATAACTGATATGATCTGTATCACATTTTCAATTTTATTAAAAAGAAGGCATTTGTAACATTTGATACTTATGATGTAGGAACACAAGAATCAGATCACAGAGACGTGTGCTTGGAATTTTTAAAAATATTACAACTCTCAGAATCCTCCAACCAGTATGGCAGCCATGCTGGCTCAGGGTTCTGTGAAATTGCAGTGCAAAAAAAGAAACTCTTTCCAACCTCTGATCTTATCAAAGATCTTATTTCCAACAAAACCAAGCAGAATGCTTTACTATCAGTGATATCCAGAGCTGTGTTGTCTCTAAGCCTGAAGATTTTGTGGGTCAGTTTAGGTCGCCACTGTCAGGTCGCCGCTGTCAGCAGACAGGCCTTTTTCCACCTTCGCCAGGTGAGGCAGCTGGCACCCTACCTCTCGGGAGAGGCCTTGGCAACAGTAATTCATGCTACGGTCACCTCCAGGATGGACCATTGCAACACACTTTACTTCGGCCTTCCTCTGTCAGCGACTTGGAAGATTTGTACTGCGGAAAATGTGGCCGCCAGGCTACTTACGAGAACCCTTATGAGATGCCACATAACTCCAATTCTACAGCATCTACATTGGCTGCCAAGTGAATACCGGGTTTCATATAAAGTGTTGGTCCTGACTTTCAAGGCCTTATATGGTCAGGGGCCGTCGTACCTCAGGCATTACCTTTCTCCCTTTCACCATCCATGGGCACCGCGACTCTCCCAAGAAAACCTTCTCTTTACACCGGGTCCCAAAGATGTACGCCTAGAAACCACAAGGTGTAGGGCTTTCTCAATCTCTGCTCCAGCTCTATGGAATTCACTGCCACCTTATATGAGAGCCATGCGTGACCTACGGTCCTTTGTCCAATCAATTAAAACAGTGCTGTCCAACTTCTAACCAACCAAGGGGCGGATTCCAGGTCACTGATGACCTGGGGGGCCGCTCGGCCCCACCCCTGGCCACGCCCCCCAGCCCCGCCCCCCAGCCCCGCCCCCGGCCACGCCCCGGCTGCCGGGAAGATTTGGGAGAGAGGGAGGAGCCACGGGTACCCCCTCCCTTCCAAGGCATCCTAGTCGCAGATGAAGCTGGCGGTTTCGCGGCTTCAGCCGCTGCTGCAATGCCTTGCAAGGGAGGGAGCGCCGCCCCGGGACCCCCTCCCTTGCAAAAGCATCGCGGCAGCCGCGGAAGCCGGCACCGGCTTCAGCTGCTGCTGCGATGCCTTGCAAGGGAGAGAGGCACCGCCGGGGCACCCCCCTCCCTTGCAAGGCATCGCGGCAGCCGCAGAAGCCGGCACTGGCTTCAGTCGCTGCTGCGATGCCTTGCTAGGGAGGGAGGCGCGCCGGGGAGCCCCCCTCCCTTGCAAGGCATTGGCGCCGGCGAGAGAGGGAAAAAGACGGCGGTGCAGGGAGGAGGAGCTAGCTCTCTTCCTCCTCCTTGTACCACCCCTTGTCCCTCTCTCACCGGCGCCGATGCAATCTGGTTTGCATCGGCGGCGCGGAGAGAGGGACGGAGGTGGGGCAGGGAGGAGGAGCTGGCTCACTTCCTCCTCCCTGCCCCGCCCTCCCCCTCCCCCTCGGCCGCCATTTTTAAAAAAATTAGATTTTTTTTAAAAAAATTAAAAATGGCGGTCGGGGGCATAGCGGGGGCCGTGTCCAACAGGCTGGGGGGCCCTGTACGGCCCCCGGGCCGCCAGTTGGACAGCCCTGGCTTAAAACATGGCTCTTTGGTAGAGCATTTATCCTGTAATCTATTTTAAATCGCCACTTGTTGTGTAGTTTATCCTGTTTTACCTGTTTATGTAAGTTGCCCAGAGCACTTCGGTGAAGAGCGTCTAATGAAATAATAAAATGAATGAATGAATGAATAATTTCATTGTATACAACCATGTTAGTTTGAGTGGGAAGCATGCAGCAGTAGGATGGTGTTTGTGTGGATGTGACTGAAGCCATATGATGGTGGACCCTAACACTCTTGGCTAAAAATGCATGCAGTCAAAACTGGCATATCCTTCACCTAAATACACAAATAACCTTTTCTTCCTCCCATCATACATACACACTGTGTGGATGATTTGGTGGATGCATGGTGGTGTATGTTAATGACTTCTAGGGTCTTCATGTGATTTATGGATTTCCCACATGTTCAGAGTATTAGCTAGTACCAAGTCATAAGACAATCTTAGGCCAGAAATGTCCGAGATGTACTTTCCTAGACAATAAAAGTGTGTGTGTTCTAGAAGAACTTCAAAGTAATCATGTCTGAAAGTCTCACTCAGTTTTCAGATTACTCCTGCTTGTAAGGAAACTAAATAAATGATTGGCAGAGAAAAACTGAATGTCCATAAACTCGGAAGAGTAGAGCACTTTCTATCTATCAGAATGACAGAAAATTGACTTGAAAGTGAAAGGAAAGCACTCTACTACATACTATATTTTCTGTGTTGTGTAGGAAGGTGATTACTTGGAAGGCTTCAGCCTTCATGGATGTCTTTTATTTAACATTTTATTCTTTAAGAATTTTGTGTATATAGAAAAGCAAGAAAGGGTCAGCAGCATGGACATAGATTTCTTGGTTGATTTCAGATCTGTGAATGGATTCTTCTGTAACATACATAACACTTTGTGCTTTTCTACATGGAGATGAAATGTAGTCATGAAAAAGTAATGCAGTTGCCCTTGTAATGGAAATTCAAAGCAAATTTGGAGGATCCTCTTCAGGCAAAACATCTAAAAAAACTTTGAGGTAATCCAGGGGGAAAACAACGATCCCAAATGCTTTACTTAACCTGTGGGATGAAGTCCTAATATAACAGCATTTGTTTATCCACTTCAAGCTGACAAAAGTTCTAGGTTAGCAATACTCTGTTAAGCCCCAATAAGGAGATAACTTTAGGTTTTGGTATTTGGCTAGAGGAAGGTGTTTCAAAACAGAAATAGACAACTATGATCCTGCAAATCTTGTGGGACTACAAATCCTATCATTCTTCTTCATTGGCTTGGCTAGGCTATGTTTTCTAAATGTAAAATGAGTTGCAGTCCAAAAATATATGGAGAGTCACAGTTACACACTACCCCATAATCGCAAAAGTCCTATTATATACCTTTACATATACCTACTTATGTGAGAGGTGTGAGAAAAAAAAAGAATTTTATTGAATTGAAGAGACAGTGGCACAGCTGGCTGGGAGTCAGCTGCATATGATCTCTACTATGCAAGAAAACAATGTGTGGAACTGTTCACTAGACTAACAGCAACACTGGCAGGGTATTAGAAAATACACTTGCAAAAAGAATTCATCAAAATATTATACTTTATCGAAAAATACAATCTCATTAAAGTCATAACACTATATTTGTAAATGTAGCCCTATATCAAAAGGGAAATCACTATAAGAGCCATTAATTGAGTCATAACAATGAGTGTCTTATTTAGTTGTAAATGTTCAAATACAGTTGGTCTCTACTTGCGATTGTATCTGTGGTGTTCTGTAGGAGTGATGAAAGGAAAGGCAAAAAGCCTCTATTTGTAATATTCAAATGTATAATGTAGCCAGGCAAAGTGATCCGCAATGGCAAGCCTGTAAGGGGCGGGATCTCAAAGGTGCCCCTGGAGTGGCGTTCTCACTAAGTATCGAGGTTGTATCATGGACTCAATGCTAATACAGCAATTAAATCCGCAATGGGGATCTGTGTAGATGAATTGGGCAAACCAAAGTGCCAAGGATGCAGCGTGTTCCCCAATGGAGAATGGATGCTGCTGACTGAAACTCCCAACCGGGAGATCGCCTACAACTGTAGTGCTGTGTGGTAAACTGGGCCGACGTCTCCGCGTCGTTTCGTCTCCTTTTGGAAACTTCCTCAGGGCTCAAGTTACAATATGGAGGGGTCCTCATCGATAAGGCATCTTAAACATACATCATTCCTTGGATAACATAAGGCATGGAGGACAGCCTTTCCCATTCCCGAAGGATCGGTCAATCAGTAAATGAACAGTCATTTAAAATTCTCCCATCTCAGAAGGAGTTCATTGTACAAGATACAGCCACATGGTTTCAAGTAATACCTCTGTCAGAGGTTAGTTGCTTCCTCAGCCTTGTTGCCACTGCGAGGAATTTTGCCACTATGAGAGTCACTCTGTGGCACTTGTCCTCTAAAAGATAATCAACAATCCTCTGCGGGAGGTGGCTGGTCATGCGGGACAGGATTGGATGTAAATGTTGGCTATATTGCAATGTGTAATGGCAGCACTGCAATATATTTTCTAATTCATTTCCTCCTCAGGGGCATAGTCTTTGGGAGTAGGGAATTCGAGACAGTCTTCCTCCTAGCAGTTCTAAGAGGAATACTTTTAATCTCACCTTTGTAAATAGTCTGTGATATTTAATCACAGCAAGGCTTTTTAGGTATTCACATGTCTTAAATGGCTTTCTGTATGGTAAGTTTCGGATTTGGGGGGAGCAGTATATTATAAGAAATTTGAAGATGAATTACTTTAACCATTGAAGATGGCCTGTGATGGATTATTAGAAAAGGGACAGATGCAAGATCCTTATAGAAACACCCACAGCACAGTGGTTTATAAAGATAATACAGATTAGCTAAAACAAGATATTTACAAACCTATTTATGATTAAGCAATAACTAGGAAATATTTACTAATATTTTGGCAAGCAGGTCGGGAAATATATGTCTCATGAAGGTCAGAGTGCATGTTTGCCAAAAAAAAAAAACCTGAGTAAGAGAGTGACTACCTTACCAAACCTTTTGTATTGTTATCCCAATAACCCCATGAATGTGGGATATAATGAGCATGGTGATCAGATCATGTTATGAATAAACATAACAGTTTAAATAATGTGCCAGTAAGATCTTCTCGCGGACCACCCTGAGAATTGGGGGGGGGGCGTTGAAGCCCCCTAAGCCCCCCCCCTCCTGGCTACATGCCTGCCCTCAAACAAAAACAACACACCACCAATTAAGAAATAATGTAAGAACTGTTACGAATATCATCAAATATTTAGACAATCAAAGCCACCAAAGTTTGTCTTAATTTTTGTAGATGCAGAAAAAGTGTGTAATAGTATGTCTTAGAATTACACATTTCAAATATTGGAATTTTTTATTTTGGTGATGGAGACTTAATACAATTGCAAAACAATTGCTTAGGTTGTCAAGATAAAGTGAGCTTTTTTCATATTTGTTGAACTTATAAGGAAGATAAAAATTATTGGTCTAACATTTACATGCTATTTAAAAAGTAAAGGACGATTTTGAAGTATCACTAGAAATGCTTTTTAGGGATTATGGATAAAGAATTGGCTAGCAAATGTAGACTATTCCTCTGAAATATGATAACAGCTTTTAAGAACATTCTTTCCTCAAACTGGAGAATGAACCGGAGTACCATCAATGAAAAAAAAAGACTCTTAAGTTAGCTGATTTAGGCCAAATTGTCAAACATATCTGGGTTTTAAAGAACAAACAAATTCAACTTTAAAAAGATTGGAAATAGTTTGTGGATTTTTGAACATTAAGAAAGTGAGGATTACTTAGCTGGAATTGTTGTAATTTCATTTTTTCTTTCTATTTTTTCTTTTCTAGGTTTTTCTTCCTTCATTGCATTTCGGATGATGAAGGGAAGTCAGTGTGCTATTGTGTTTAGTCAATTAGTGCTCTACCATTGTGCTCTACCATTTTGTATTGTGTATTAGTCTTAATTTTAGTTACATATGCATTTGTATGTGTGTGTATGTACAGTATGTATGTGTGTTATTTGGTTGGTTTTGTTTTTAGATTCACCTGTATTGTTGTGTTTTCACAGATGTATTTTATTGTGTTTATTATTTTTATTATGTTTATTGTTCTTTTATGTTGTTATATTTTATGATGTGTTGTTCGGGCATGGCCCCATGTAAGCTGCTCCGAGTCCCCTCCGGGGAGATGGGTGCGGGTTAGAAATAAAGATTATTATTATTATTATTATTTATATATGTGCATGTGTTTCTTTTCTTTCCTATTTCTTTTTGAAAATTTGTTATTTATTTGGGAATTATATTCTTTTTATTAAAATACAAAATAGACCCTCCCCTCTAGAAAAGAGTGCCTGTTTCACTGATGTGATGTACATTGGGCAATGTGATGCACAACGTATTGCACACTAGTCCCATTGCCAGTTCAGTTACATAGTAATGTAACTGTAGCCCTCTATTATGTCGATACAGACATTACAACTGTCCAGATGTAATTTCTGAAAAAATAAGTCAAATTATGAAGACATTACAGATTTCATTCATATTTAAGAATTCCGCAGAAGAAGTTGGTTAATTTTACATATAGCACTGTCAGTTGATTCTTGTCATCCAGCTTTATTTTGAATCAAAATCACCCTTCACCTCTTTGAAGGGAAGCAAATCTCTATTTCTAAATAAAGCTTCTGAAGGAGCTGAAGTCCAAAATTTGTAACACTTTGAGCTAGACCCATTAGCTCCACAATCAAATCTGTGGTGTGGAAGATCTGCTGCTGTTACCTGGGGGTGTATTCACTTAGATATATTCCACCTTGTACCTGAGCTTCAGCACAGATCTGTCATTCTATTAAGAACAAAGTCTTAGAGACTACACAAGTTTTAGTAATATGTCTGCTGGTCTTCAGAAAGGGAATAATCAAAATAGCTTGAGATTTTCATGTACAGAAATAAAAAAGAAGAACTAGAAACTATTATATGGTTTTTGGGGGGGGTGCCTTGTTGCTGTGTTGTATTGAGGGCAGAGACCGCCTATGTAAACCGTCCCGAGTCACCTTCGGGCTGAGAGGGGCGGTATAGAAACGTGACAAATAAATAAATATAGAAACGTGACAAATAAATAGAAACAGAGTCATGGACTCAGTTTGTAAATGTATAAAAGCGCAGCACTGTCATCGTACACAAGTTCATTATTTTAGTTAGTTTGCAAGAAGATCAACCTTTGTTCCTGACTGAAACTTGAACTATATTTTGACATTTTAACTCTTTTTACAAAAAAGGAAATTAAAAAGCCATTCTACCCAAGGAGTATATTAAGTGGTTTCTAAATACATATTTTGGCTTGAAACTAAAACCAGTGACGTTGTGGGGTTTATCTGATAACTAAAGCCAAGAGAATACATTCTCATAGTAGAAAGACCATGGTATTTCAGTCCAGAAGTGTAGGAACCAAGATAACAATGATCAATCTCTCTGTTTTGATGCTCAGATTATGAGCATCATGACAGGATATTGATTAGCTGAAACATGTCCAGAAAACGGGTGACCAAAATGGTGAAAGCTTTGGAAGCCAAGCTCTATGAGGAGCACATTAGGGAGCTGGAGGAGACAAGTTTACCAAGTTTACCACTGACCAAAATCTTTTGATGATTCCTAGCTACCGCTCATATCAGCTGACATCGACAAGACGGCGAGCCTTTACGATCATAGCTGCAACTTTTTGGAATGCTCTACCGGAAGATGTGTGAGCCTTGAGAGATTTAACAAAGTTCCACAAAGCGTGAAAGACATTTTTATTCCAGCAGGCTTTCGGGGTCTGATTTGGTTAACCAGCTGTAAATAGTTTTATAGTTTTTAGCTAAAAGTTTAAATTTTTTGGTTGTTTTGAAGTGTGTTTTTTACTCTCTGTAAGCCACCCTGAGCCCTCAGGGAAAGATGACATACAAAACTGAAAAAATAAAAAATAAAAAGTTCAAGAGGTGAAATGATAGCTATGTTTTAATATTTGAGATAATGTCATATTAAGAAGTGAGTGAGCTTGTTTTGTATTTCTTCAGAGACTAGCCTTCTAATTTACCACAGGAAGTGCCCTACGATGCTTCCACTCCAGCTGGAGTACTGATGGGCTCGCTGCCCATCAAGTGATGTAAGGAAGCTTCCCGTGGAAGCCCCTCCTCCAACTGGAGGGAAAGTATCTTATGATGCTTCCCTCTCTCAACACAGGAAGCTTCCTGTGTTGTGCTGGTTCCAATTGAGCCAGCATGGGACCTCTAAAGGAGGGTGACACTTTCCTCATGTGATGGGGAAAGCATTGCTGAGAGGGAGCTGTGTGCGGGGTGACAGATCTACCCATTGCTCCCGCTTTCGTCCTGGGTGGATTTTTTGTTGTGCACATTATTACATAAGAAATCCATGACGCAGTTTGAGGCCCAGGTGATAATGACAAAAACCACAGGGCTTTCTTCTATGCAGTTATTTGCCTGGCCACTGCCGTTTGAAGGTAGATTTGAACCACATTAAATAGTCAGTGTATATGTGGTCTGTAAGAGGGAGAGAGTGGAGGATCTTGCCCAGGAATGGGAAGGATTTTTTTTAAATGCGCGAAAGAACCAAGGATGCTAAATCAAAGCTGGTACCTAAACAGCTGTGAGCTAGTTGGAAGGAGTGAGTGGGGAGTGGAGAAGATAAGATAAAAGAGAGAAATTCAGGAGAATAGGAGCCTCCTAGGAATTTGACTTACTGGTTTGTCTGAATAAAGAAGCTGCCAGGAGTGTTTATTACAGCCTGTGTGTTAAGTCTTGTTTCCTGTAGCTGGTATCAAACAATGGACAGCTAGCTATCAGTTACGGAATGAATGACCAGGCTTATGCTGCCCCATTAGCTATGGATAAAGAAAGACATGCTCACTGGGCCCATGTGTGAAAAGGATGAATGAAAGATTGCTGAATTAGGGACTACTGATCATAAAGGCCCAGCACTCCAACTCTGTGAGCCCTTGCTAAGAGACAATAAGGAGAAGGACCATAATTTTAAATTGCAAACAAAGGCTTCTAATTTTGAAAACTCTCAGTACTGTAAAAAAAAAAAAAGGTCTCCCAGTATGATGAAAAATAAAAACACAAACCGCTAACCTTCCTTACTGCAGGCTCACTTTGGCGAGATACTGGAAGTCAACGGAAATACCAACTGAAGAAGAATGGCTTCTCAAAATCTTAGAAATTGCAGAGATTGACAGGTTGACAACTTTACTAAGATATAATTCCTCAAAACAATATAATGAGACCTGGATGTCTTTTGTGACATATGTAAAAATAAGAAGAAACTTAATCTGAAAGGACTTTATATATAAGTAACCAAGATCTTTTGTATTACAAAAAGTTAATGACCTAATCCGTGTAGCGTGACTTCCACCCAATACCCCAAAAACTTCCCATTGTTTCTCAAATTTTGACCTCCACTATACCCTAACCCCCATACCCTCATTTTGTGTTTGATGTGGGCTTTTTCATTTCTGTATTTGCCTTTTTGCTTAATAAAATATTTTAAAAAGAAAAAAGGGAAAAAAGAAAAATAGAAAAATAGAAGCACATAAGGAAGAAGGGTTCCAGTCCTCTGCTGCTTTACTAGTTCTCCAGTTGTAAGTAAACAAGCACTATCATAACAATAAATTATGCACTAAAGAACCCTCATTTATAATCTCAAGTGGTATAACCCATTTCCCATCTCAGGAATCTGCTATCTCATTTCCATTTCAAATGTACAGTAGTTATAAACCCATCGCTTTGGCTTACTTGTCCACTATTACTGATTCCCCAGTATGATGAAAAATAAAAACACAAACTGCTAACCTTCCTTACTGCAGGCTCACTTTGGCGAGATACTGGAAGTCAACGGAAATACCAACTGAAGAAGAATGGCTTCTCAAAATCTTAGAAATTGCCGAGATGGGCAGATTGACAACTTTACTAAGATATAATTCCTCAAAACAATTTAATGAGACCTGGATGTCTTTTGTGACATATGTAAAAATAAGAAGAAACTTAATCTGAAAGGACTTTATATATAAGTAACCAAGATCTTTTGTATTACAAAAAGTTAGTGACCTAATCCGTGTAGCATGACTTCCACCCAAAACCCCCAAAACTTCCCATTGTTTCTCAAACTCCATACTTATTTTGACCTCCACTATACCCTAACCCCCATACCCTCATTGTGTGTTTGATGTATGCTTTTTCGTTTCTGTATTTGCCTTTTTGCTGACTAAAATATTTTAAAAGGAAAAATGGAAATAAAGAAAAATAGAAGCACATAAGGAAGAAGGGTTCCAGTCCTCTGTTGCTTTACTAGTTCTCCAGTTGTAAGTAAACAAGTACTATCATAACAATAAAGTATGCACAAAAAGAACCCTCATTTATAATCTCAAGTGGTTTAACCCGTTTCCCATCTCAGGAATCTGCTATCTCATTTCCATTTCAAATGTAGTTATAAACCCATTGCTTTGGCTTACTTGTCCACTATTACTGATTCCAGATCTCATTCCTTGAGCCTTCAGCCAATCTTCAATTGTTTGCTATTGAAACTGAACAGCAAAATGGAGTACATTGCCTGCAATTCAATGACAGAATTCAAAGCTTGGACCTGAGCACTATTTGCTAGACCTCCTGTCTGAGATCTTTTGATTGCTACATGGAATGCATGGATTCATATTTTAAAAATATGCAAAAGAGGGCTTTTGTTTCTTAAGTGATATTGAAAAGAAGATGGCAGCCACAGTATGAGAAAAGTGAAATAAAGCAGTCCTATGGGAAGTCCAGATCAAGATCCCTACTTGTATTATATCTGCTTCAGACATTATCTAATGTATACTTGAACGGACTGGTTCTGATGACTTTTCCTCAAGGCTTTTTTCATACTAAAAAGGAAAAAAGGCTTATTTCTGGAAACTGAAAGGGAAAAAGCAGTCAACAGACTGCACATTTTTACAATTACAGAGATATGTGGGAAACCAAATGAAATACTGTACATTAGGATTTCTAGCCTGTGGGCAATAGCAGTAGCAAAACAGAACCACAGCAAATTTGTTCATCAAATAGCCAAATCTGATACAGAACTAATGACACATAATTGGTGGACAAGAATGAAACCCACAATTTTTGATTCAATAACCACCCCTTTCTAAATTGACCCTGGAGTTCTTCTGGGCCATCTTTGGACCTCATCATATGCAATGAGACTGTGCTGGTTGCTATCTCAGATCAACTCCAATGCCAGCTTGACCGAGGCGGATCAGCATTGCTTGTATTGTTAGATCTTACAGCTGCCTTTGACACGGTTGATTACAATCTTTTGACCCACCACCTCACTGCCTCGGGGGTCCAAGGGTCTGCCCTTAATTGGGTAGACTCCTTCCTCTGGATCGAGTGGAATGGAACGGGTCGTCCTCTGAAAAATCACCACTTATCTGTGGAGTTCCCCAGGGGGCCATTCTATCTCCACTGTTATTTAACATCTATATGAGACCACTTGCTCAGTTAATTTGGAGTTATGGGCTGGAGTGTTATCAGTATGCGGATGACACCCAGCTCCTTCTATGGATGGATGGCCGACCGGACTCGGTTTCTGATAATTTCACATCTTGCCTTGAGGTCGTAACCGGTTGGCTGCATTCCAGTAGACTGAGGGTGAATCCAGCAAAGACAGAGATCTTATGGCTGGGTCGTCCTGGATTAGATGAGGTTAGGTTGCTCACTATAGACAGTGAACCTCTCACTCCAGCTATCACCGTCAAAAGCCTGGGTGTCATTTTTGACTCGTTATTGACAATGGAGGCCAAGGTCTCCACCGTCAGTAAGTCGGCCTTTTTCCATCTTCAGCAGGCTAGGCAGCTGGCGCCCTACCTGTCCAGGGATGACCTGGCCACAGTGGTTCATGACACAGTAACCTCAAAACTTGACTATTGTAATGCCCTTTATATTGGCCTTCTCTTGTCGGTGACCCGGAGACTTCGACTAGTACATAATGCGGCGGCCAGAACGATATAACACCTGTTCTATACCGACTGCACTGGCTTCCGGTTGAGTTCCGTATTACTCACAACTTGCATGGTCCAGGGCCAGCACACCTACGGGAACGCCTCTCTCCATGTTGACCCTTGAGATTGCCTTGATCAGACCACCAGAATCTATTACAGGTACCAGGCCCTAAGGATGCTCATTTGACATCAAGTTTTTCGGTGATCACCCCATCACTTTGGAACGCCCTACCTCCTTACATCAGAGCTACCCATGATCTAAAAGACTTTTGTATGGCTTGTAAAACATGGCTGTTTGAGAGGGCGTTCTGCTGAGAACCATTAGATAGTTAATTGTTTTTAGATGCTAATTGCTTTTAGATGTTTTTAGATGTTAGATACTTTTAGATGTTTTAGATGTTAATGTATTAGCTGTGTGTTTTTACTGTAAATCACCCAGAGCCATCTGGGATGGGCGATTAATAAATCCCAAAATAAATAAATAAATAAATAAATAAATAAATAGTGGCTTCTTCTTGGTTTTCTCAGCTGCTGACACCCCGCCTCATCCAGCCAGGTCTTAATTATACATGACAGATCTGCATGTTCCTCAAGGACTAGTTCTTAGATGATAGTTGTTTTTCCATTTATAAATACTGGCATTAATTTTTGTATATCTGTTTCTGGAGATAGTATAGCACAGAGTTGTACACATGTTAAGAAATGTCACTACAAATTGGATGCCAACCCCCACCCCTTGCATAAATATTGTATGTTCCTCAAGGACTAGTTCTTAGAAAGTTGATTTAGACTGGAAGAGCTACTGTGGCAAAGTGGGGACAGGAAAAGGTGCATTTGATAGTCCCGCTACACATACATATCTATTGCATTTTCAAACTTGGAGCAGGAGAAAAAAACCAGTAATAGTAGAGTGGGATAATAGGTCCACATATTGATGGTGCCATGCAGGCAAGAGTACAAATCAGATGGCAACAATGCATGTAAGATTTGGATAGCTATGCTAACAAATTATGTTATTTTTCCTAGAAGTTTTTATGATAATAAATGAAAAGCCCAGTTTTTCAGATGCTCAGTGCTGGCAGAATGCCAGGCCCATTGGCACCATTTCATTTTTCACTGGCTGTGCATCCACAGCATTGGACTAGTAAACAGTATTTCACATACTAGTGGTAGAGAAAAAGATGAAGACTTTTTAGGAGGCGGCACTCATTTATAGATACAGTAGTTATAGATTGTAGATTATTTGTGGTTATACCTGGCCTTTCTATGAGACAAATGGAAATGGATAAGAGTCAGAAGTTAAGATTATCAAATGTGCTTCACAAACATTTATGATATATTGTTGACAGAATTCATAACTATGAGTGGGCTATTAATTCATTCTTCATGATATTCATTCTCCTCAACCAGAGTTGTCAGTGTCTGTGATATAGCAAATTATTGGAACTTCTAAAATTCTTTCTTTCTCTTTCGCTCTCTCTCTCTCTTTTTATGGGTAGTTTGCTGAGCTACTCCTTGAAGACTCTGATTTAATAAAATTGATTGGTTGCCTCACCTTCCAGTCAGAGATAACATTTCCCCAAGGTTGCACTTCTCTATGCTTTTCAATATATTTTTTATGGCTAATGACTGCATATAGTATGTTAGCTTATTTCTCCTTCAACTCTTTCCATAAGGGAGGAGGGGGAGAAGCAAGTGGATTGCTGGATGGGCAGATTTTGTGGCTCACCAGTTTGGGGGGAAAATGCTTCTCATAAAGATGCCAATCGTGTTCACCTCATAGAGATCATTGCAGTGTCGTGGAAGCTGAAATGCCTCGCACAGCCATTAAAACGATAGTAAATATGGTCTACCTAATGATAGCTGTGATGGATTAGATGCACCTGCAACAATTTCAGGGGTCAGTCAAATCATCAATCTCACTCTGTGCATACACTCATGAAGAAAAAGTGTTTTTTCTCATCCACAGTGTTGTCATTGAGCTGACACAAGACTGAATTGAATGCACAATGCCCCCCCCCCCAATGTTGAGCTTGTAATGAAGATAGCAGATATTAGGACAGTGCAATGAAAGCCCTGCATAAACAAACTGTAGGCAGCATAACTGATACATATACTGTTTGTGGAAGATTAAATCATCGTGTTGAGAAAATTTAATACCTGGAAAGCCATTGCTGTGGGATATTAGGAGTGCTACAGTGCTGATGGCAATAAGTGTGATGTAATTATAGGCTTCTCTCTTCAGACCTACCTTCCTTCCCATCTTCCTTCTTTCCCATCTTCCTTCTTTCCCATCTTTTTTCCTCCCTCTCTTCCTTTCCTTTCCTTCCCTATCCTCTCCTTCCTTATCATGTTGGGTACACTTAACAACTGGAAAGCCATTGCTATGGGATATTAGCAGTGCTTCAGCGCTGATGGCAGTAAGTGTGAAGTAATCATAGGCTCCTCTTTTCAGACCTACCTTCCTTCCCATCTTCCTTTCTTCACATCTTCCTTCTTTCCTGCCTTTTTTCTTTTCTTCCATCCTTCTTCGCTCCTCTCCTCCTCCTCCCTTCCTCTCCTCCTCCTCTCCTCTCCTCTCCTCTCCTCTCCCTCCTCCTCTCCTCTCCTCTCCTCTCCTCTCCTCTCCTCTCCTCTCCCCTCTCCTCTCCTCTCCTCTCCTCTCCTCTCCTCTCCTCTCCTCTCCTCTCCTCTCCTCTCCTCTCCTCTCCTCTCCTCTCCTCTCCTCTCCTCTCCTCTCCTCTCCTCTCCTCTCCTCTCCTTCCTCCTAGAAGGCTAACCTAAGATGTCTATCTTCAATTTTTTCCCCTTCAGTTTATTACTTGCTTAGTCGCCATCCATCAATGGTTCTCTGGGTGACTTACAGAATAAATCAATAAAACGCTTAAATTATCATTAAAACCACTAATCAAATGCTCTTCCAAAGAGCCAAGTCTTCAGTGCAACAGTAAAACAATTCAATTTGCGCACGGCTCAGATGTCGGGTGGCAGAGAGTTCCACAGTTTTGGGGTGGCGGCTGAGAAAGCTCTCTGCCTAATGACCTCCAGGCGAATTTTTCTAGGGCCCAGTATATATAGGAGAGTCTCTTGAGAAGATTGAGGTGACCACTGGGGGAGAGGCAGTCCCTGAGGTACATTGGCCCCTGGCTGTACAAGGCCTTAAAGGTCAATACCAGCACCTTGTAGGAGATCCAGAATTTGATTGGTAGCCAATGCAGTTGACACAGGATAGGTGTTATATAACATCCCACAGGAGTTCCTGTAAGAAGCTTGGCAGCTGCATTTTGAACCATACGGAGTTTCCAGGTCTCTGACGAAGGAAGACCAACGTAAAGAGTGTTATAGTAGTCCAGTCTCGAGGTGACCATAGCATGGACCACTGTGGCTAAGCCCTCCCCGGAAAGATAGGACGGCAGCTGTCTGGCTTGGCGAAGATGGAAAAACGTCCATTTACTGACAGCAGAGACCTGGACATCCATCAATAGCAAGGGGTCCAAAATGACACCTAGGCTTTTCACGGTGGCCAATGGAGCAAGAGGCTCACCATCAAGGATAGACAGAGGGCGCTCCACTCCCTCAGGGTGGCCAGGCCACAGGATCTCTGTCTTCACCGGGTTCACCCTCAGCCTGCTAGCACGCAGCCATCCAGTCACAGCTTGAAGGGATAAGGTGAAATTATCGGGTACTGAAACCGCCCCAGTCTCCAGACGCAGAAGCAGCTGGGTGTCATCAGCATACTGATAGCACTTCAGTCCAAAACTCCGTTCCAGCTGAGCGAGCGGTCGAACATAGATGTTAAATAAAAGAGAAGAAAGAATAGCACCTTGTAGCACCCCACAGTATCTGTCTGTCTTTTGACTTTAGTTCTCTTTTGTTTCAGGCATTACTTTCTTCTTGAACAGGGCATAGGGTTACAGCCTGTGCTTGACGGGGTTACACTCCCCCTGAAGGCGCAGGTTCGCAGTTTGGGAGTGATCCTGGACTCATTGCTGAGCCTGGAGCCCCAGGTCTCGGCGGTGGCCGGGAGAGCTTTTGCACAGTTAAAGCTTGTGCGCCAGCTGCACCTGTACCTTGGGAAGTTTTCAAAGGCAGCTCTATGTAGAGCAAAACTGCAACCAGAGTCTTGAAGGGATGCTAGGAAAATTCCTGGCAGAAGCTTCCTCACATCATTCAGTTTCCTTCCCTTCTCCACATCCTAGTTACTCAATTCTCATTCTTCTATAGCTTCCTAGGTAACCAAAAACATATTGCCTTTGTGTTTGTGTGCATATTTGATGTACTTTTATTGACATAAACTTCCACAGCTCCCCAGCCCTTACAGCTATTGTTTTGAAAAAATCCAAAACATTTCTAACATCTAATTAGGATTCCCCCAATCCTACAATTTTCCTTGTTTTTCCCTACACTTTAAAAAAAGAGGGTAGCCTGTTTTAAGCTTAATAATAATAATAATAATAATATCTTACCCACCTCTTCTTGTGGCTCGAGGTGGGTTACAACATAGGTAAAAACACATAATCATAAACATTATATAAATATACATATTGCAAGATATTTCTATGAATTACATATATTAAAATACACAGAATGAGATTAAAAATATTGAACGCAAGATGCAAGTTTTAAAATTTCATAGTTAAAAACTGACTGGGTAGGCCTGTCAGAACAGGTAGGTCTTCAAATGTGTTTTAAATTCCAAGTGCTCATTAGGACTTCTGACAGGTCATTCTTGGGGTGACTCTGGGTGATGGTCATCAGTCAAGTTCTGGCTGGCTGAATTACACCCCCCCCCCCCCCAGAGGGAGATTGTGTGGGAAAAGATGATCCTGTAGGTAATCTGGATCCAAACCATGTAGGACTGTAAAGGTCAAAGTCAACACTTTGTACTTTGACCAGAAACTAATTGGCAACTAGTGGTGTGATTGTAGTATGGGTATAATATGTTTACTCCTGGCTGCTCCTATAACTAGCTTGATTCCCATGTATTGAACCAACTTGAATTTCCAAACTTGGTACAGAGGTAGCCCAATATAAAGTGCATTGCAGAAGTCCAACCTTGAAGGTACCAGTGAATACACTACCATCGTTAGGTACTCCAATTCTAGGAAGGGGTGCAGCAGCCATAGCAGCCAAAGCTGGTAATAAGTACTCCTGACCATCACATCAACGTGTGCTGACATTTGGAGAAAGGGATCCAGGAGCACTCCCAAGCTGTGAACATAGTCTTTCAGGGGAAGTATAGCCCCATCCAGAACTTGTTGACATACCTCCCTACCGAGGTTTGGACCCTGTATCTTGTTGGGATTCAATTTCTATTTGCTTTTCCTCATCCAGCCCATTACTTCCTCCAGGCGTTCATTCAGAGGAGACACACACTCCTTAGTTGAGACTGTTTCCGAAGGCATGGAGAAATATATTTGGATGTCATCATTATACTCATATCACCTTGCTCTATGCCTATGGATATGACTCCCAGCAGTTTCATGTAAAAGTTGAAAAGTATTGGGGATAGAATGGTATCTTATGGAATGTCACATAACAGCTCATTTTTGAGGAGTAGGTATCCCAAAGCACCACCATCTGGAACCTGCTTAAGAGGTATGACTGGAACCACTTCAACCTCCAATCCCCAACCTACCCCTCCACTCTCACGTTACAGAAGGATGCCATGGTTAATGGTATTGCAAGCTACTGAGAACATTGTTGAACAACATCTTTACCTCTGGGGAAATAAAGAAATAGGAAGGGATATGTTTGTTCCCTTTCCCAATCCGCTAACCAGGCAGCAGTCTAAGGCAGAACAGAGTAGCCACAGACAGCAGCATTGACTCTCATGAACTTGATGCTACTGTTCCTTTTAAAACTTTAATCAGATGTCAGGTGTTCTTTGAAGCAAAGCTTCAGATGTTTGATGCCTCCATTCCTCAGAGGACCTGGGTAGATCTATGTGGTTCCAGAAGACTCCTTGGGAATAAATGAATATGGTGGTCAGATGAAGCCTGAAGATGTGCTTCAGAGAGAACCAACCACCCGTTTAAAAACACACTTTAAATTCCTCACCATTCTCCCTTTCATACATGGATACACACAAAGTAGTGCTGCAATAGGCAGTCCTGCTATTTGGGGCTCGTCATGCCTCATGGTTTAGCCTTTAGTTACAGTTATCCCGATATGACAACTGGAGTATGTGTGCATTTCCCTCTATTTTTCTCAACTGACAATTCAGATGAAAATGCAGGAAAGCCCTGGTGTTTATAGATATCATCTGATTAATCCACAAATTTAAATATCACCCTTAAGCAGAGTTAACACTCCATCTATGGAGGAGTCAGACCATCCCCTGTAAGGACAATGGGGGACATCAGTACTATTATCATACTTGGACTGACCTTCAGTTCACCCATTTATCCTTTGGCATATCAGCATAGATTTATGTGCTCATTGTAAAACCATTTCAGAAATCCATTGAGCTTATGTGAAGTAGGATCATCTCACGCTGAAACCAATTTACACTTTCCAAACCTCTGATCAGAGTTAATTCTCTTGACCATGTAATACATGCTTTTGTGCCGAATAATCTTCACTCCAAGACTACTCATTATTCATCATCTTCAGCACTGAACTTTATGTGTAGAAAAGGTAATGACTAAGATCATACATTGTGAGATGTTTATATATCCCACAGTAACCTTTCCCCTTTCTGGCATCCAGAACCTACATTGTAAGCAACGCAACCTTCCAGAATGGTTATATCTGGGTTGTCAGAAAGTGAGAGGAAAAGTAGGGATGCATTCAATTATTTACCTATGGCTGGATGCACTGTGACAGTTTCCTGCAGAACATTCTGGGTGGGGTTAGAGGGAGGGTCCTCTGATAAAACATCTGTAGTGTGTGTGAGGGGGCGAGGCAGGGGCGGATTAACGCACTTGGCAGAGTAGGCGCCCGCCGAGAGCGCAAGATCTGCAGGGGCGCATCGCCGGCAGCTAGAAACTCCGCCTCTGCGTCTACTGTGTTTCCAGCAGGCGCGGAGGCGGAGTTACCAGCCAGCGCAGGGATGGCGTTTCCAGCATGTGTTGACCCTCCACGCATGCTGGAAACTCTGCCTCCATGCCGGCTGGTAACTCCGCCTCCACGTCTGTTCCAGGTTTGGTTTGGGGGGGGGGCCCGCGAAAATAATTTTCGCCTATAATTTAAAATTACCTTGGGGCACCTCTGGGGGAGGGCTCCATTGTGTGCAATGCAGATTTTGGTCCTTGTATGGTTGGAACAGAATTCTGACTTTTCCAGTGACCACAAAAATGGCTTGCACTGACATAAATCTGAGGTGCAATGAGTAAATCTGAACAATTAGATCATTGCAATTCACCAACAAGATGCTAGTCTTATTTTGTGTTTTGACAAAGAAAAATAATTATGTTTGTTGAGACATAAACTTGCATCATGGGTGTTGGCCAGTTAATGCAGACAGAATGCTCATTTTCTTGAAATAAAAATGGTTAGACTT
>JARBWK010000009.1:43619417-43654239 GCA_030556195.1 Anolis apletophallus | reverse complement strand
AATATGGGAGGGAGGTCAGGTGTTCTGTGGAACATAGATTCCGCCATTATGAGCCTGGATCCCCCCCGCTCGTGTTCCCCCTTGGCCTCGGAGCTGGACCCCCAAGGGGTCATGGGCTCTAGCAAACCCAAGTCACTCTACCACCCCATAGCTGGACCGTTCGACCCTGGCGCTTCTCCTATTGGCCAAAGCGCGCGGTCTCCTCCTGGCTCAGCTGACTTTGACAGCTAGGCCAATCAGCTGAAGCTACACATGGAAGGGGAAGGCGCCCGATTCAAATGTAAATGAATGCTTTTGACTGCTTTTCTATATATTGGACTGCTTTCCCATTAAAGACCATGTTTTTGCCTTTGGATTCCTGGCGTGGCATTACATCCTATTCAGCTGAATTAGATTCTTCTCTCGGTAGTGGCGTTCTTCCTCTGGGTGAGCATTGATCTGGGTTTCTTTGGGATTTGTAGTTCTGGGAAGATCATCCAGATTTTGGGCCTCGATCCTCGCTTTTAGGGGTGGCCTGGGCTCTGTCCCCTTAAGGGAAGGATCCCTAGTCAGATTTCGGTAATAGTCCTTGGGAGCCCCAAGCCTCTTAAGGAAGGCAAGAAGCAACCCCCCCCCCCCGGTGTAGAGAACATGTCATTGCCCTTCCCTGGGTGTTTACAGACCCGGTGCGATGGCACACCATTCATTACCTCCAGTAGGGCTGCTTGATTTAATTATAACATAGCTAGCTACTAGGGTTGGATAGGTTTGTTTGGAAGAGCCTGAAACTCATAAAAAAACTTCTGACTTCTGACTTTTGAAGCAGATTTGAACCATGCAGGAAAGATGGGAGGGGCAAATCCAAATTTGAACCACTAACTTTTTATTCCTGGAAATATTCCATAATGTTCAGATGTCTCCCAAGGTTATTTTAATTTTCAGAACAATTAAGTAACTTTTGTAAAGCCTAAAAAGTTGTAAAAGTTGGCGATGCAAGGGAGGGATGAGGTGGGTGTGGTTAAGCACAGCCATTGTTGTAGTTTGTGAAGGTCAGGCCCCCAGTGTTAGAGATTGCAAAAGGCCCTGCTGTTAAACTACATTTTTCACACTGCCTTGCTGCTCATTAGCTCCCCTATAGCTGTCTGTAGCAGTCTTTGTCTAAATATATAATAAACTGATTTAACCTACAAAGGTGTCTAAAGAAGGCAGCAAAGCAATAAGCAACTTTTGCAAAACCAAGAGAACACAAACTGCTTAAAAACCAATCATTGCACTTTGGCCTGATTGCCATGAACAATGCACTGGGGCAGCCAGCCACTGCCAGCCAGCCCTTTGCGTCAATAAGTAATGATAAAATAAAATGATTGATTGCACCTTCAAAAAGGAATAAATGGATGTATGTGTCTTGAGGGTCCCCTTCAACTCAGTAGAAGCAAATAGATGTCAGGAGAGTTTGGATGGTGCCTTTCTGCCCAGGGGGTTCAGTCTAGATGTCCCTTGATTGGGTCTTTACTATTATTTCTGTTCTCCATCAATTTAACACAGTTTGTGCCACACAAGCAAAGTTTCTGGAGTAGAACAACTACTTTCAAAGTAAAGACTACCCAATGAAACAGGAAATAACACTTTCAAACCAGGAACAGATTTTCTTTATTAAAAATGCTTTTTTTAAAAAAAAAAAACTTTGAAAATTCACCAAAAAGTTAAATGTTATGAAATTTGGTGAGCTCACAGTGGTCCATGTGTTCTACCACTGCAAGAAGTTTCATCATGATTGGTCTAAAAATGAGGGAGGGAGAATCCCTTGAAGTTTCCCCAGTGCCAGTGCTATTTTTTCCTACTGTGCATGCGTGCCCTGCCATTAACTAAACGTTTAGAAAGTTTTGGAAGTTTCATTTTTTTAAAAAAAAAATGGAAATGACTTTAGAATTGAACCGCCTTTTTAAATTGAATCACAAGTTGATGTAGCTCAGTATATTGCCCATGAATTCCATCAGGCAAGGATCTGTCTCAAACTATTACTAAGTGACATGAGTTTTGAACCTTTTTTTAATCAACCAAACCTACTTTGCTTTAATGTAGCTCAGTATATTGCCCATGAATTTCATCAGGCAAGGATCTGCCTCAAACCATTCCTAAGTGAAATGAGTTTTGAACCTTTTCTTAATCAACCAAGCCTACTAGCTCCATTCCAGACAGAGCCAGCCCTGTAGTTAGGCTTTGGCTGATGCCCAAAGTTGCCAGGTCTTAGAAAACTAGCTGTAGTGCCAAGGAAATGCTATTCTCATCCCGTTCTCCAGGTGGAGAGACCAATCTAAGGAAGCTGAACACATTTACATTTTAATTTAATTATGTTTTTATTGAGTTTCAACAAAAATCGTGGCTCCGACACTTTGGAACTCATTGCCCGCCGACGTTCGCGTCATCCAGGACCTTCTCCCTTTCAGGAAGGCTTGTAAGACTTTGCTGTTCTGGCAGACCTACGGATCTGGATAACCTGCCGTGTTCCTAGCCACCTGTATTGTTCTTAGCCATCCTGCAACATTGTTTGCTGTTGTGCCTAGTGCGCAACCCATTGTCCCCTTACATGTTGTTTTTAATTGTGCTTTTAACTTTGATAGGTCTGCATTGTGTTTTATGATATGCTTGTTTTATTGTGTATGATTATTCTGTTGTGAGCCGTCCCGAGCCACTGGGGGGAGGGGGGGCGGTGGACAAATTCGAAGAAATAAATAAAAAAACAAAAAGCATCATCAAAAAAGATGACAAAAAGGACACACTTGAATGAGAGAAACATAACATAATACAATTAAATAACAACAATAAAGACACTACCTCAGTGTTTTGTCTAGACTTCCTTCCTTCTCTTTGAGGTATTCTTCCTTAATCATCTTCATTCCATTTGGTGAAAAGAAAACTTAAATACTTAATGTTTTGTTGTTGTTGTTCACAGAGACTATGATTGCTTCCTTATTTCCTTTAAGACTTTTAGGGTCTTTCTTTTTATATAATTACTCACGAATCCCATAAATTCCCCATTCATATTATATTTATTGGTAGAAATTTTCTACCCTTCCTGTTGTAAAACATATTCCTTAAAATATTTCTCCGCTTTCTGCCATTCTTTCCACGCCTTCTTTAGAGAAGCCCCTTCATTATCTTAGATAATTTATCTATTTCCATAACTTAATAATAATAATAATACCCTCCTGTTACACACATTCTACCTCTGTTTGCATCCAGTGTTATTTATTTTAATTTTTTTAATATGTCACATCTGGCCCGGCCATAATGTTTTTAAATTGTGTTGTTTTTGCTTATTTGAAAGTTATATTGATTGTATTATTTTTATTTGCTGTCGTGTTGTCTTATTATGTGTTATCGGGCTTGGCCTCATGTAAGCCGCCCCGAGTCCCCTTGGGGAGATGGTGGTGGGGTATAAATAAAGCATTATTATTTTTTCCATAACTTCTCTTAATTTCAGTTGCCAGTCATAGATTAAAAGTACATTCGTTGTTTTATTTTTTATTTTTGCCAGTACTACTCTTGCTATTGTGATAATGGACATAATTATTCTTTTTGCAGGTTTGTTAATTTGTTCATCTATCATGTTGAGAAGATACAGCTGTGGTGTAAATTCTAGTTCTATCTGTAAGATACTATTAATTGTATTATCGTCTTCTAATCATTCTTAACCCTTTTATATTTTCATAATGAATGGTAGAGTATACCTTTCTCCTTCTCCCATTTCCAACATATATCTTTCCTGGTTATATATATATTTAGCTAAGATCTGTGGGGGTTAAATACCATCAATAGTGGTATATGTCTTTTCATGCTCTTTCCCATTGATCAATGCCAATTACAATGTCTGCTCCCAATACAAATAGCTTTTGATTGAGCGTGGAGATGCTATGGTAGGACTCCTTAATAGGGACACCTGACAACCATCATCCTTCCAGACCTTCTCTGTTAGGTATATTGCTGAATTTTTACATTCTACAAAAATCAAATAGGCTCTTGAATGAAATAAGATGGGTTTTTTTGAGAAAACCTATTTATTTATTTACTACATTTTTATGCTGCCCCTCTCAACCCGAAGGCGACTCAAGGCGGTTTACATAAGGCAATTTCTGCCCTCCACTTAAACATGAATAAAACAATAACCATATAACACAATAATTAGCAATCAAAGCATACAATTACAGTTCTCAGTGTCACATTGAAATCACTTTCCGTCACATCGTCATCATTCCATAGATCTAATTAAACAGTTATATTTCATCAGCAAATGCTTGCTCAAACAGCTAAGTCTCAACTTTCTTGCAAAATGTCAGGAGGGAGGGGGCTGATCTGATGTCACTAGTGAGGGCGTTCCAAACCCAAGGAGCCACTACTGATAAGGCCCTGTCTCTCGTCCCCGTTAATTGCACCTGTGGGACCGAGAGCAGGGCATCTCAGGATGATCTTAAACATCTCGATGGTTCATAGGGAGATATGCGTTCAGACAGGTAAGTTGGACCAGAACCGTTTAGGGCTTTAAAGGCGAATGCCAGCACTTTGAATTGTGCCCAGTAGCAAACTGTTGTGCCACTGGAGCTGGCACAACAGAGGAGTTGTACGCTCTCTGCATGCCACTCCTGTTATCAACCTGGCTGCTGTCCGTTGGACCAGTTGCAGCTTCTGAACAGTCTTCAAAGGCAGCCCCACGTTGAGAGTGTTGCAGTAATCTATATGGGATGTAACCAGAGCGTGGACCACTGTGGCCAGATCAGACTTCCCAAGGTACGGGTGCACCTGGCGCTCAAGTTTTAACTTAATCAAATATTCTGCAGCTGGTCTGGTTTAGTAATACTCTGGACTGGCTCTGGAGATGGTCACAAACTTCATGTCTGTCCTGAAGCAGCAGCAGCAGGGAGAAGTTTTCATGATGTGGCCATCTGAATTCTGATGAGTGGAAGGGAAAAGGAATGACAGCACCAGCTCATATGAGAAGCAGATCCAATCATGTTGGAGCTGGTCACGCTGTCCACACTTGGACTAAAGTGTGGGACTGCTCCAGATTTTTGCTAAAATTCCAATACATTCCCTAACTTTGCTTAACACAGTTCACCTCAGTTTACCCTGCATTAACAACTGGAAGATCATGTATGTCACCTGGTCAAGTTCAGGTTTTAGGACTTGTGCAAACAAACCCAAATTAAATGTGTTTGTATGGTGGGGTAAAGTAAGGATGAAAAATTAAACCCCATGCCAGCATTAATAAGGATTTTCAAAATGGCAGAAATCATTTTTTTCATTTTGAATTTCAGGACCCCCATTTCATTTTTGGGAAGATTCCAGGAGATTAGGAAGGGGGCTGTTCAGATTTGTAATTGGGGATCCGAAGTTCCATTTTCCTAGTCACACAAATGGAGAAACTGGCGAGGCTTGTTTTTCCATCATTTGGGGGGCGGATGAGGGATAGGCTGCTGCTGTTGCAAGGAAAGAAGATAGGTAGATACTGGTAGGTAGGTAGGTATTTAGGGCTGGCACTTCAAGTTTCAAAAGCAAAGAAAAATTAAAACTAATTAATTAGAATAATAAAATAAAAACACTCGAAATTCCCTTTCAATGCACAGCGCCCCTCAACACACGCTCACCCACACCTCCCTAGCAGAATTAGAAAAAATAAAAAGTTGAAATAAGATAAGAGAAAAATTATGTCGAAAGAAAGTAATTTATTTAATTTTCAAAAGCTAGCACTAGCCCTCTGAATCCTGAGCTAGCGCTGCCCAGGAACAGAAGTAAGAGAAGAGAAGCGAATGGAGCTACACGTTCTCTCCCCAACACACCATCACACCATAAAATAGGGGCACTCCATGCACGCTATAGACCAGCTTGGTCAAAAGCTGTGTGGTCCACTTTCTTCTTCTGATTGGCTATAGCTAGGCTAACAAGGGAATGGGGCAACTGCTCTTGTCAGTCATATGCTTTGAATGTGATTCTCCTGCTTCTTGGCAGGAAGTTGACTGGATGGCCCACACGCAGGGCCGTCTCTGAGACTCTACCCTAGCAAACCTTTTGTAATCCCAATAACCCCATTAATGTGATATAATGAGCATGGTGATGAGATCATGATATGAATAAACATAACAGTTTAAATAATGTACCAGTAAGGCTCTGCCCCCATGGGGGGCTGAATCCCCCCTGGCTACATGCCTGCCCACACGGTCTCTTCCAACTCTGTGATTCTATATCAGCAGTCACTGCTCTGCCCCCATGGAATCTTCGAATGGAATCTTCTCTTGGTTTTGGGCCTGGCTCTAAGAAATATAAGAAATAAGGGACATTTACGGGATTTTTCACAAAAATAAGGGACACTTCATTAAAAACTTGAAACTCAAACATTTGGTAGAAATAGTTTTATTAACAGAATAAGATAATGATTGAAACTCACAAAAGAAACTGACTTATACCCTCTTAACAGTACATGGTATGTTTCTGCATGCTTTGTCATGCAGAAAAAACATTATTAGAACTACCTAATTTTCTCCATCTGTATTTAGTACTTGACTTTGCTGACTTTAAAAGTGCACTGTCTAAACATTAAAATAAAATAAATTTTATAAGACAGTACATCTTCATGATTATTAAGTCAATAGTTAATGGTATAGTATAGTATGGGATACACAGCATTGTATAGTATTGGGATGCACAGCTAGGCCTATTTTAAGAGTAACTCTCAAGCAACCAGAAACTATCTTTATCCAACATGATCCAACATTCCCCTTGGATAATGATTAATTAGTCTACTATACTTTGAAAAAGTCCTGTATCGCCTCTTCCTTCCAACGGGGACGCAGGCTGCCCTGCGAGTTGGAATCCCCGGGCAGGCATTGCTGTGGAAACCACCTTCCTCTGGTCAACCCTGCCCAGTCCTGTCCTGCTAGTCAAAAATAAGGGACAGGGCCTGAAAAAAGGGGCACAAATTTTAGGGCCAAAATAAGGGACGTCCCTTGGAATAAGGGACATATGGGAACCCTTCTCTCTCTCTCTCTCTCTCTCTCTCTCTGTCATTTTGCTCTCAGCACAGCCTTGTGGTGTCTCTGCTGCTCTCGCCTCTCTCCCGTGTGCACGCTCCATGGTGGCCTGCCCTCATTGGCTGACCTGAGCAGAGCCCGCCATAGAGTAGGGGGCAGGCCAGGAAGAAGGTGGATGCTGGCCTGGCTGGGCAGGCACACCACTGCTGGCGCTGCTCTGCTGCCTGCTGTGCTTGGGAGTGTGAGATGAGCAAGTGCCACGGAGAAGCCTCACTTCCTGCTGCCACCTGTTCTGTCCTGTCAATACGGGGCAGGAGCTGAAAATACGGAACATAATATTCAGAGCAAATATATGGGACATCACGTATAATACGGGACAGGTGGCAACTCTATGTAAGATGCCATGAAAAAGCCTTCTGAAATTTGGCCAAAAGATTCAGCAACTCATGTTACGTTCCAGTAAGGCTTCAAAGAGACCTTTTGCATTTTGGTGGTTTGGCTGCCGAATCACCAAAATTATTCAAAATCTAAATCGACCTCCCCTATAGATTAACATCATATTTTAAATAATGAGCACCAATTTCTGTTTTGGCAAATTCATCAGTAGATATGTGATAGGGCAGGGCTGTCCAACAGGCGGCCTGGGGCGGCACCCCCCAGCCTGTTGGCCGGCCCCGCCCCTCCTGAAAGCCTTTTTAAAAAATGGCCCCGCTAGGAGGAGGTGGGGCTGAAAGATTTTTTCCCTGTAAAGATTTTTTTAAAAATGGCCGCGAAATCGCAGCGGCGGGGGAGGGGAGGGGAGGAGGAGGAGGCGGGGCAGGGAGAAGGAAGGGAGGCAGCCCCGCCACCGTGCCGCCCCCCCGCCATCCCTCTCCGCCCCGCCGCTGCAATCCGGTTCACAGCAGCGGGGGGAGGGAAGGGAGGAATCCTCCCTTCCTCCTCCTCCTCCTCCTCGGCGCCGCTGGTGGCGCCGGGTGGGAGAGGCATCCTGTGCGGCTTGCCCCTTTTCGGCGGGGCTGGGTGACGTCGCCAAGCCCCGCCGAAAAGGGGCGCCACGCTTGGTGACGCCGGCGTGGCGCCGGGTTCCTTCCACCTCTTCCTCCTCACTGCTGAGGAGGAAGAGGTGGAAGGAACCTGGTGCCATGCCGGCATCACCAAGCGCGGCGTCCCATTTCGGCGGGGCTTGGTGACGTCAGCAAGCCTCACCGAAAAGGGACGCCGCACATGCGCGCCAGGGCGCGCTTGGTGACGCCGGGTTCCTTCCACCTCTTCCTCCTCACTGCTGAGGAGGAAGAGGTGGAAGGAACCCGGCACCATGCTGGCGTCACCAAGCACGGCGTCCCATTTTGGTGAGGCTTGGCGAAAAGGGGCGTGCCGTGCAGGACGCCGGCGTGCTGATGTCAGGCGTGCTGACGTCAGCACGCCGTCAGGAGCGGCCCCCCGCTACGGCCCCCCAGGTCATCAGTGACCAGAACTCCGGCGCCTGGGCCAAAAGAAGTTGGACAGCCCTGTGATAGGGCATGATCCTGTCTCCTCCGTGCACAAAGAAGTCTTCCCTACAAGGAGACTTCTTTGCACTCTGCTGGTGATGCTTCTGATTTGTGCTCATGCTAAGTAAGAACTGAATGTCTGAAGCTTGTGTGAATGCATAGGAAAGAAGCAGCATATGTCAACACTGGCGGGATACAGTTGGGGCAGTGAGCTGGAAATCTTTGAAGAACAGACATCAAAGGGAAATGGGAGGGGAGAAACAATGTCTAATCTTAATACAAATGTACTCAGGGTCTGTGAAGCTCAAAGCCTTCTCAGATTTTAGAATTAATTATCACTTGCCAGTAGCAAATTTTGAATCACAGGTAACTGGTACATCAACCACAGTCCTTTAGGTGTAAAATTCATGAAACTGTATTAAACTGATTAAAGCTGAGTAAATCACTAGCTTTTCCTTTGGTGTATCTGCAATCCTCCATCCCCAAAGTCCTTTCCAAATGTTTGATGTCAAATCCACAGCTTCATTTATATGCAGGGAGTGGAACCAGCTCCCCTAAAATTAAAATGCTTAAAGGGGCTCTTGCAGACATACTGCAAAAGGGAGCATGGAGAAAAAAAAACAGTGCTTGCCACTTTCCTTTGCTTGTGGGTGAATAAACAAGCATGTGCACATTTGGATTCATGAATTTCTCAGCTCAATAAATGGAAAGCTACTTCTGGGAGTGAGCGGCTTTGGTGTAGCTCAGTATATTGCCCATGAATTCCATCAGGCAAGGATCTGCCTCAAACCATTAGTAAATGACATGGCTCTTCCTTTTGTGAATTCCATTTGACAAGGTAAGCGGAGTGTCACAAAAATAGCTCTCTAAAGACAAATAAATAATTAACTCTGTACTTCCCATCACCACTGAAGGAGTCCTTGGAAAATGCTACACAATGTCCATTCTAAAACAGTAGCAGCCCTTCATTACTCAATCAATTCAGTCAAGTTGGGAAGCTTTCCTCCCAGATTATGGCATTTCTAGCTGAGGGTGAGTGAATGCCTTTTAGATAATCTCATTTCTTCACAGGAAGAAAAAGCAGTTGAAGCAGTTGATGGTGAACACTTCGTCTGATAGATTAGTTCAGGGCACTAATGCAGGTCAGTTTTGTAGTACAGAGGTTCATTATGACAGTCATGCCCCCAAAGGGAAATCTAAAAATGGAAACAGCTATGTTGCTTCATAGCTGCAAACCAGTTCTAGGATTTCATCACACCAAGGGGCCAAATTGGGAGCCTACTTTTACTCTGCTGCCTCCCTGTGATTAAACCGTCCCCTGCTATAGATGGACAAAACCCACCAATAGCTGTCAATCCCATGAAGTGTAATGGGGCCATTTTGCTTCTGTGATGTCATAGCAATGATGGCCTTCCCTTCCGTGTGTGGCTCTCGCCCCAGTTCTGAGCGGAGGGAAGGCATACACGTCCAAACTGGGTGTTTAACCCAGTTTGGATGCAGATGCCTTTCCTCCGTTCAGAACTGGGGGGACAACCACGTTAAACACGGCTGTCTCCCCAGTTCAGCGGAGGGAAGGCAAACACCCAGTTTGGACGTGGATGCCTTCCCTCCAGTCAGAACTGTGGCGACAGCCGCGTTAAACACGGCTGTTTCCCCAGTTCAGCAGAGGGAAGGAAACACCCAGTTTGGATGCGGATGCCTTCCCTCCGCTCAGAACTAAGGCGACAGCCGCGTTAAACATGGCTGTCTCCCCAATTTAGCGGAGGGAAGGCAACCACCCAGTTTGGACGCGGATGCCTTCCCTCCGCTCAGAACTGGGGCGACAGTCACGTTAAACACGGCTGTCTCCCCAGTTCAGCGGAGGGAAGGCAAACACCCAGTTTGGACGCAGATGCCTTCTCTCCGCTCAGAACTGGGGCGACAGTCACATTAAACACGGCTGTCTCCCCAGTTCAGCGGAGGGAAGGCAAACACCCAGTTTGGACGCACATGCCTTTCCTCCGCTCAGAACTGGGGGGACAACCACGTTAAACACGGCTGTCGCCCCAGTTCTGAGCGGAGGGAAGGCAAACACCCAGTTTGGACGCGGATGCCTTCTCTCCGCTCAGAACTGGGGCAACAGTCACATTAAACATGGCTGTCTCCCCAGTTCAGCGGAGGGAAGGCAAACACCCAGTTTGGACGCGGATGCCTTCTCTCCGCTCAGAACTGGAGCAGAGGGAAGGCATCCACGTCCAAACTGGGTCAAACATGTGTGTCCGCCATTAACGAAACCATTCCAAAATTTCAGAATTCCGAAAATTCAAAAAAAAATTGGGAAAATTTCGGAAGTCAATCAGATTTGAAGTGTTAGTGTCCCCTATGTCCCAAATGAGTTTTGAACCATTTTTTTGGGATCACCCAGGCATAGTAGCAACACTGAAGTCATATCAAAGTTGGGATTTGCTTCTTCTCCCACCCCCTTCCTCCCACCTATTCCTGAGCCAGCGTTTTTTAAAAAATTATGTCACAGTTGGATTTTTTTTATTAACTATTGTTGCAACTGCAAAAATTGGTTTTTAAATTTACTTTAGAAAACTGCAGAGCAGTGGAAATGTGGGAAGGTGGAATGACAAGGGCAAGTGGAAGTATAAGTATGGGATTACAGATCGATGAATCAATGCAGTTACATGAATGGAGGGAAGTGTGATGATGAAAGTGTTCATGCTGCTATGAAGATGCTAATGCCATAGAATAACAGCTTTGTGCTACCAAGTCCATACAACATTGCCATTTCTACCTGGTCTTTTTGTAAAGTCAAGAGTTCTTATTCATGATCAAGCAACCTAAAAATATATTGGACTACCAGTACAAGATCCCCACCCCCACCCCGTCCCAATAATGTATTGTTGCTGGAAAAATCCATTTCCTTATCAGTATTTGATCTAAGTTCAGAGAAAAGAAAGGATGGCAGATACAATCACCATCCTGGTTTAAAACAAAGTTCAGTGTGTTGGCATTCTTAACCTTTGTTTCACTACCATAAATTTCACTACCATAAGTGTCAAGCCCCCACTCTGGAGACCTTTAAAAAACACCTGAAAACTTGGCTCTTCCGCTGTGCTTTTGGAGAGAAATTATTTAATTTCTATCATTGCTCTTCTCAATGTCCCTGTTCTCGGAGTCCATCCCCACTCCCTCCATAAAGGATGTTTTCCATGAAAAGGGTGCTATTTCAAGTATCCCACCCCGAGTTTTAACATTTTAACATTTTATAAGTGTGCTTGCAGCCCGCCCTGTCTTTGTGATTTTAGATATCTAGTTGTATATTGTTTTTATTTATATGTATGTATTTTTATTGTGATCATTGCTGGTGTTTTGATTTTATTTCATTGTAATTTGTTGTTTGTGCTTGGCCTCATGTGATCCGCCCGAGTCCCCATTGGGGAGATGGGGCGAGGTATAAATAATGTTTATTATTATTATTACAATAAAAGAAAATCAAAACACCAAAGCCCTAAACAGTTCGGGTCCAACTTACCTGTCCGAATGCATCTCTCCCTATGAACCATCGAGATGTTTAAGATCATCTGAAGAAGCCCTGCTCTCGGTCCTGCCTTCTTCGCAGGTGCGACTGGCGGGGACGAGAGACAGGGCCTTTTCCGTGGTGGCTCCTCAGCTTTGGAATGCCCTCCCTAGTGACATCAGATCGGCCCCCTCGCTTCTGACATTTTGCAAGAAAGTCAAGACCTGGCTATTTGAGCAGGCATTTGCTGATGAAATATAAGGCTTAATTAGATATATGGAATGATGACGATGCGATGGAAACTGATTTCAACATGACGCTGAGACTGCAATTGTATGTTTGTAATTGTTAATTTGTTATTATATGGTTTTTGGGGGAAGGGATTGCCTTGTTGCTGTGTTGTATTGAGGGCAGAGACTGCCTGTGCAAACCGTCCCGAGTCGCCTTCGGGCCCAGAGGGGCGGTATAAAAATGTGACAAAAAAAAAACAGAACACCAGCAATGAACAGAAAATAAAAAAGATACATACATATAAATAAAAACAAAACAATATACAACTAGATATCTAAAATCACAAAGATAGGGCTTTCCTCCAGGCAAGGAATTCCAGAGTCGGGGGGCCACAGAGGAGATGGCTCTCTCTCTTGTGCCCACCAGACGTGTCTGTGAGACTGGCAGGGGCGGCAGGAGGGCCTCCCCCGAAGAGCGGAGGGTTCGAGCTGGTTTATGGAGGGAGGTTCAGTTACGAAGGTAGGCAGGTCCCGAACCGTTTAGGGCTTTGTAGGTGATCACCTGTACCTTGAATTGGGGCTGGAAAATAAATGGCAGCCAGTGCAGTTCTTGAAACAGGGGGGTCGACCGCTCCCTGTAACTTGCCCCAGTTATTAATCTGGTTGCTGATCACTGGACAGGTTGAAGTTTCCGAACCGTCTTCAAGGGTAGCCCCACATAGAGTGAATTGCAGTAATCCAGTCAAGAGGTAACCAAAGCATGGATCACCATGGTCAGGTCAGATTTCACGAGGTATGGTCGCAGTTGGCGCACGGGTTTTAACTGTGCGAAGGTGTATTTGTGGGGAAGTGATTAAAAGAATCTAAACATGTGACAAATATTTTCCCTGTAGCTTAACAGGATACATTATTGGAGAAGATATAATACTTTTGTGAATTGTATATACCGATTGTGGTTCAGTCCCATTAATTGGCAAATTGTATTGTAGAAGATCAGCACTGCTGAAGTAAAATGAAGTGGTTCTGGTATTGGGATCAACATGTCCTACCAGGCAGTAGTTAAAAAGAGAAGTCAGTCGAAAGCAGTATAATGAGGTAAAGCTGTCAAGCTCAGTTTTGATCTCTCACTCAGTGATTATGTGTCAGCATTACTCCAATTGCTCCTGGCTTGTGCCTACAGGGAAATGTTTTTCCAAACTATGCAGACAGAAGTGCTTTGTAGGTCAATAGGACAAAATGAAATTACCATAAAATTAGGAACGACTTTTGATGACTGTATTGTTTCAAGGCATCCTGGAGTCTTATAAAGTTTTAGGTTTGCATATGGGGAAAGTGTCGCCCTCACAGAGAGGCCCCAGTCTAGCTTCATTGGAGCCAACACAACATGGGAAGCCTCTGGTGTTGGAGGGAAAGTGTCTAGCAATGTTTTCACCCCAGTTAGGGATTAATCCTCCACTGGAAATCAAACATTGTCGTGTGATGTCCAGCATGGTACTTCGTCCTCTAGACATGTTGAAAGGGTTCTCGGATGCTGAAGTCACCCCATCTGTGGTCGATTGTGAGCAACCGCAGCACCCATCTTGTGGAAAACTTTCTCATACCGAAGTGATCATTTAAAATTGAAACCACTGAGCCATGTGAGATACCTATGGCTTCTACAATCTCTCGCACTTTCATTCTTCAATCGGCCAACACCATATCGTGATTTTTTTCAATTGTTTTGAGTGTAGAGACCTCAACTGGGCATCCAGAACGTTCGGCATCTTCCATGCTTGTACGGATTCAGTAACCCAGTTTTTACCATTGAAATTGATGGTGCAGAGTCCCCATAGTATTTATCAAGCTTAGCCTTGGTTTGAGTGATGGTTTTTTCCCGCAAAAATAAATGCTTAATGAACACACAAAATTCACTTTTTCCCCATTTTCGCCTCAAATCACGTGGTAGTCTGCTATCAATAGCTGTCAAACACAAACTAAATGACACAGCTTGTTCAAATTTTGACAGGAGTCAACTGACAGATGCCTGTTGACAGGAGTAGTGTTGCCCTTTCAGTTAAGAGGCAGGAAATTCAAAAAGTCACGGACTTATTGACCCGCCCTCGTACAATGACTGACCATCATGTTTGAACCACCAGGCCAAAAACAAACCAAAACATCCACATAACTGAAATTTCATCCATCAGTACATCAGCCCAGAGCAAACATATAAAAAGTGAAGGGTGTGGGTGTTTTCCTGTATTGTGGACATTCCTATAGCATGAATAAGAAAGATCAAAACTCAGATCCTTTGATTCGTGGCTGAAGTTCCCAAGACAGCAAAGCCACAGGTGACTGGTTTTGCTTTCCCCTTCTTTCAAATAGAAAAATGTTGATCTTTTGGAACATTTGTTTGATTAGAGATAGTTGACACAGCTTGTGGGAAATTATTTTGTAGGGGAATGGAATCTCACCAATAACTATTCTGTATTCATAGCTTTCATCTCCTCTCCTGCTGAGGACCATGAACACCCTACCAAAAATATCTTGCGGGAACAAAGGGTTAGGCGAAGGCATTTCTTGCCATCATGAAGATGATGCCAGAAGACTCCAGAGTGGGAAAAGGTTAGGCTGTTGACCATGAATAGAACAGCTGCTATGTAGTTGTATGTTGTAGAGTTTAAGAACATATTGTTAGTATGTCATGTTTAGGCCAAATCCTAGTCCTCTGTGGAGTTTTGTGTACTTTTTAAAAGAGGCACCTTCTGAGTTAGGGTTGTAAACATTTAAGTGGGTTTGTGTAGCCAGTTTTAGCAAGGCCACCAGAAGTATTAGAGCTGAGAATTATTATTTATTATTTATTTATTTTATTTACGGCGTTTTACCCCGCTCTTCTCAACCCCCGAGGGGGGACTCAGAGCAGCTTCCAAAAGGCACAATTTGATGCCTACATCACAATCGCAGTATAAAAACACAATATAAAACCCTCCAGCATTCGACACTAAAATACATTAAACTACAATTATATTCACACATCCTATGCATTCACCTATGTTAAAAACAGTGTTCCGTCCATAAAAGCATTGAGCCCTATTCACCAACTTTCCATTAAACTACTAAAGTGCTGTCCTGTGCTACTATGCAAACGCCTGGTCCCACATCCAGGCTTTCACTTTTTTCCTAAATGTCAGGAGGGATGGAATTGATCGTATGTCATTAGGGAGCGCATTCCACAGACGGGGAGCCACCACTGAGAAGGCCCTCTCCCTCGTCCCCACCAGCTGCACCTGGGAAGCCGGCGGGAGCGAGAGCAGGGCCTCCCCAGATGATATTAAAGTATGAGGTGGGACATAGCAGCAGATGCGTTCGGACAAGTAAGCTGGGCCAGAACTGTATAGAGCTTTAAAGGTCAAAACCAGCACTTTGAATTGAGCCCGGAATTGGACTGGCAGCCAGTGGAGCCGACACAACAGGGGGGTGGTATGCTCCCTATATGTAGCTCCAGTTAGTAGTCTGGCTGCCGCCCGTTGGACTAGTTGTAATTTCCGAACTGTCTTCAAAGGCAGCCCCACGTAGAGCGCGTTGCAGTAATCTATTCGGGATGTGACCAGAGCGTGGACAACCGTAGCCAGAAGTAACTACTTACACAGAGACTACCTGCTGGTTGATTTGTAGTGACTAGCTATAAGAAATTCCTTTCTGTAGTTGCTAAGACTGGATCCACACTGCCATATAATTCATTTTAAAGAAGTTACTCTGAATTTTGGAAGGCTGAGTGAAGGAAGGTGGGTCCCTTCCATCAGCAAAATATCTTGAGTTGCAAGTACTCACTCTAAAAAAGTCTATGTCTACACTGTTAATCAGTGTAGAAATACATCGCCCATATTGGCCCTCCCACCTGAGATGTCCTGCCTATTGCAGGTGTGTCCCTGCTGACATTAGCAGTGGTGTCTACAGGAAGCGGAAGAAGGAGTGGACTGAAGCCCAAAAGGCATTTCCTGATGCAACCTGGATTTATTCTTATTATTATTAAAGAATTTATTTATTTATTTATTTATTTATTCGGCTTAATATACCGCTCTCTCCGGAGCTCAGAGCGGTTTACAGCAGCGAAATCAGATAAAAACATATAAAACACTATAAAACCAATAAAACCCCCATTAACCCCATTCCCAATAAAACTACAATATAAAACTACAATATAACAGCATGATAGCATAGTGATGACGGTGATGCGGCAGAGTGCAAATTATGGCGGGCACCGGCCGGAGCCGAATGCCTGCCTGAATAGCCAGGTCTTTACGGCTCTGCGAAATGGCATCAGATCCCGAATGACTCTTATCTCCTCAGGCAAGGAGTTCCACAGAGTCGGCGCAGCCACAGTAAACGCCCTCTGCCGCATACTTGATAGTCTGTAGGTCTTGATACCAGGCACCTCCAGTAGGTTGAGCCCCTCAGAACGCAGTGACCTCCTGGGCACATAAGGGGTAAGCCGCTCCCTCAGGTACACTGGCCCCAAACCATATAAGGCCTTGAAAGTTAGAACTAACACCTTGAAGGAGACCCGGAATTCAACTGGGAGCCAGTGCAGACCGCGCAAGAGTGGAGTTACGTGAGCGGATCTTGGGGCTCCTAAGAGCAGGCGCGCTGCTGCGTTCTGCACCAGCTTGAGTTTCCTGATCGCCAACAAAGGTAGGCCAATGCACAGCACATTACAGTAGTCGAGCCTCAAGATGACCGTGGCTTGGATCACCGTGGCCAGGTCGCAGCGGGAGAGATAAGGAGCCAGACATTTTGCCTGTCGCAGGTGGTAAAAGGCTGTCTTGCAGGCGCATGTGATCTGCGCCTCCATGGACAGCTGGGAATCCAGCCGGACCCCTAAGCTCTTAACCAAAGGCTGCAGTGCCACGCCGTCGAACGTCAGCAACTGGGTCCCTCTCCTGCCCAAGCGGCCCAGCCACAAGATCTCCGGTTGGTGACTTTTAAGAGTGTAATGTGACCCATAACAAGGCATCCAATATAGCATTCCTATTATAATAAACAACATGAAGCATAATTAAAGTCAGAGGGTTGGGACAGGGTTCATGCAATTTACTACTGCCATGACATTTTCCCTCCTGCCTATAGCAGTCTTTTTTGACTGGCAGGGATCACAGTGGCAGCAATAAGATAACTTCTTATAAGGAAACAAGTAGGTTAGCTCTTGAATCACAGGTACTATTGCACAAATATGCTCTACCTGTCTTTGAAAAAAGCAGGGGAAGGGGTTGCGGTGGCTTGTAGCCTTAGGCTCCATTGAATGTGGAAATGGATTTCTGAAATATTCATGGTAGCAGCTGTATCACAACCTTCCTTTTCAAACTGCTAGTATAGGAAAGAACTGGAGTGGGGATTGGGCAAGAGGAGGCAGTTCCCTTGTGTTTGTTTTTAAAATAAAAATCTACCATTCACAACACGAACTAAAGAAAAGAAAACTGGCATATTTTCCCATTCTCAGATGGATTTTGAGCAGAAGCATTAGTATCATAACTCATAATCCTACCGATTCCTGAAATCCAGCTGCCTTGGATTCTGTGCCAGAAGGAAGGTGGGGTATAAAATCAAATAAGTACATAAATAAGGCTACAGAGCAACCATAGTAATTTACTGGTGCAATGTCTTCATGACAGGCTATAGTTTAAGCAGTGTTTCCCAATCTCTGGTCCTCCAGGTGTTTTGGACTTCAGTTCCCAGAATACTTAATCATTGGTCAAAGCAGCTAAGGCTTCTGAGCATTGACGTTCAAAATAATAGAGCTAGAATTTAGTTTAAAACTTTAAAGCAAATAAGTTAGGCCAGGAAGAACGGTGGCAATCCTACAATGTTCTATAATACCTTGGATTTCTGGTCCACTTCAGTGCACCTTTTCAGTCTGGGCATCTTGTCACTATCTTCCTGCGCTGTTAGCTTATCTGGATGCTGAACTGTATGATGGAGAGGCAGTAGCTGTCTTTCTGCTCCATGACTTGCACCCTTATCACACAAGGCTTGTGCCGTCACAATGAGACCCTTTGCGTTAGCTAAAAAAGGGACGTGTAGTCTTTAGTAGTCTCACGGATTACGGGGTGTCTTCCTCAAAGGAAGGGAGGCTGGAACAGACTTCTAATAAGGCTCTAGAACTCTGAATTGTAAAGTTCAATAAGATTTATTTATTACAACCAGTTTTCCTTGTGGCCTGATCTCTTTCTTAGCTAATAAGGTTACAGCAAAGTCTTTTGAAGGAATGGTTACTTGCCTCGAAGTGTTGAGGAATTTGTTGTTCTCTGAAGGTTCCAAGCCATCCCTGTCTTCGTTGATGGCTCTTGACATTATTGAAATCTTAAGGCCCTCAGATCTGCGAACCCTTTGGTGAAACAAGGTTTCTTATACAGTTCGTAGACTGATTGAAGATGCCAAGGGCGCACAAGGGCCATCAAAGCCTTCTGATATGCTTTAATATCCTTGAAGTTGATCTCGGATGGGTCTAGGTGGCAAAAAATGGCTGATCCAAACTGAAAACCCAGATTTTCAGCCAGCACGTCCTTTGCTTTTCCTTTGTTAGGCTGTATTGGAAGGAGGAGCCCCCTCCTCAGGTGACCTTAGAAGGAGGAGGAGCTAAGGTACCTGAGAGCAACTTTGGCACCATACTCAAACTCCTCCCACACAAAGCACACACATATTTGGAACTGCAGGAACCATCACTATTGCATCTGGTAATGCAAAAGGCCCACTGGGGCCACAACAGGGCTTTTTCCTCAACTGCTGCCAAGACACAGCTAGGATAGAGCCCCACTGGAGCCTATCACATGATGTAGGCCTACTTCCAGAGGAGCTCCATTCTGGCTGTATCTCAGTAGCAGTGGCTGCCCTGAGAACACAGATGACTAATTGTGTTCTCAAGAAGCTGGGGACAGCATGGAATGAAGCCTGGGGCAGATGGCAAGCACAGTGTGCTGGTAAGGGGGTGATGTGGGGCTCTACCCAATGATTTCCCCCACTGCCCCATGGATTTTCCCCATTGTCCCCCAACTTATGGACCTGCTGCTGGTGAGATCGTTGGTCACCTCCTTCTTCATTTATGTTTACAGAACAGAAAGGCATGCTAAACATCCTATCATCATTAAACTCAGCTAATCAAATGAAATGCACTTTACACTGACTGAACTGCAAATCTGAGATTATGCCATCAAATTATAAAACGTGCTGTTCTAAATTGCCTTTGAACATACATTACCCCTCTTCTATTGCTTTATTTAGCCTGGAATTATATTTTCATATATTTAAAGAATTTTCTATTAATCCTTTTTTAAAAAGATATATCTCTTGTGTTTAATTTCTTTCAAAGTGAGAGCTCTGAAATATTTGATGCATTTCCAGGCGGGGAGAGGGGAAGGAACTGCACATGCCATAGAACATGGCAGGACTGCCATCATTCTTGATGCCCCAGTTTTGTGCATTTTAAGCCATGGCTTGTCATGAAGAAATTGAGCTGGCAAAACTTTAACTATCACTTACCTCAACTTCATGGAGGTGGGGGGAGTGACACGTTTCCATTTTGTGTGGTGAGAGTCTGTTAAAACTATAGAAGTAGGACATTGAAAATGACATCTTTATTCTGAGAAGAGCTGCAGGGCTAACTTAGAAAATTTTGCTATCTGCAGCAAAGGACAATGATAGTGCCCCCCCCCCATTGCATGTACAGGAGTTGGCTGGACTGAATGATAAACCTCAGAGTACACCAGGCCACTTTAGCAGCTACAGACAGAGGCGGCTTAATGCACTTGGCGGAGTAGGTGGCCGCCAAGAGCGGCACATCCGCTGGGGTGCGCCGCCGGCTGGAAACTCCACCTCCATGCCTGTGGAGTTTCCAGCAGGCGCAGAGGCAGAGTTTCCAGCAGGGGCAGAGGTGGAGTTCCCAGTAGGCGTCGAGGCTCCACGCATGTGGGAAACTCCGCCTCCACGCCTGCTGGAAACCCCGCAGGCACTGAGGTGAAGTTTCCAGTGGGGGGGGGGGGGAATAATGTTTGCCTACCATTTAAAATTACCTAGGGCATTAAAATTAACTATATCTGGCTACAGATATAGTTTTTCCTCTTGGAAAGGGCATGAAAAATGTTGTCTTCTACTGATAGCTACCTCAGGTTTTTCTTGTTTTTCTTCACCCAAAACATTATTTACAGAGAAAGCTTAATAATGCCTTATCATTCATAATGGTAGGAATCTTCCATCTGCAAACACTCACAGAAAAGAAAGAAGGTCTGAGGAAAAACTGGGGAGTTATCACTCGTGGTTCCCAATGTCTGTCCAAGAGTTGGGCTGACCCTCCAGCGGACCAGGAAAACATGATTTCTTCCAGGGTGCATCTTCATTGTAGTATTAATGCAGTTTCACATCACTTTCACTTCTATAGCTCAATGCTATGGAATTATGGGAGTTACTGTATAGTTTGGTGAGTCACCAGCACACTTTAGCAAAGAAGACCAAAGACCTTGTAAAGTTAGTTTCCATGATTCTATAGCATTGAGCTGTATTAGCTAAAAGTGGTGTCGAACTGCATTGATTCTACAATACTGCAAGTTCTGCTTTTTGTGCTATGGTCACAATCATCTGCTTCTGGCCGAAATCATCTGCTTCTGGCCAAAATCCTTTGGTCAATTAAAACCAAAGTAAACATTTGCAAACATTTGCACAAGTAAATACCACTGTGTACACTAGCCCTGTTATGGTAATGATATTTAGTAGGCCTGGTTGATTAAAAAAATGGTTCAAAACCTGTTCTGGAAGTAGGGGGCACAGGTGCTTTGAATCTGATAGACTTCCGAAATTTTTCATTAAAATTTCAAAATTGATTCAGATTAATTCTGAAATTTCAGAATGACTTCGTTAATGGCAGACATGCATGTTTAACCCAGTTTGGATGGGGATTTCTTCCCTTCTTCGCATGGAGGGAAGAAATCAGCGTAAAACTGGCATCAACTGAAAAAAAATCAGACTCACTGCCAGCTCCCTCTCTGACAGCTGGTTCCATTCACAAGTGTGGAGGAAAGCCGCTCTTGGGGGTTGTGGAGTGGAGCCAGGGGACAGGCAAGACTCTGCCTGGGGGCTCTGGCTGCCTTTCAACTGGCTGTTTTCCACCCGCGGAGCAAGAGGACGCGCAGGACTCACCTTCTGCCTCGCTAATGCGCATTGCGGATTTCTTGATTGGGGCCTTTCTGATCCGGAGGGAAGGCATGGGCTTCCAAGCCCATACCTTTCCTTCGAATCAGAAATGTCCCATTCAAGAAATCCGCATGGAAGGGAAGGCCAGAGAAGGGAAAACCCTTTTCGAAAATGGTGATTCCTTTCCGAAAATGGCAGCTGTGGCTTCAAATTTGGTAATTTACTTCCGGGTTGCTTAAAGCGCTTCAGAAATGCTTCAAAGGTAATTTAGAATCGAATTTGATCAAGATACAAAAAACCTAACCAGGCCTACTATTTATTTATTTATTTATTATTCAGTTTTATATTCCGCTCCTCCCTGCAGGCTCGGGGTGGATTACAGCAACAGTAAAACACATAGTAAAACATACAGTAAAAATTTAGCTATGAATCGACTTCCCATTCAACAATTGATTCAATAGGCCTAATTTATTTCGGATGAAGCATGTCCAGCTGTTGTTAAGGAAAAGGAAAAATGTGTACTAAAATGTTTGCAGCTCCTCCCACAGTTGTTCTCTCCTCTATAGAAAAGTGTGCGGTGGATGAGGAGACATCTGTGTGTTTAGGGATACTTTGCTTGTTAAATGCTCTGTGGAAGGTTATCACTGTATCTGGCAGCATGCCTGTTTAAACTAATAACTCAACGGCACACAGTCCTCTTGCTGCTGTGATTTATTGCCTTGTACTGTGATCATGTCACATTTTGAAATGCTTGTATTTGGTCAGGGCATGGATGGAAGACCTCCAAGGAAAATAGCAGAATGGCAGGGATTGAGAGTAATGTTGATGATCATGCCGGATACTGAGAAGGGAGCTTTGATGTGTTATATCCCTGTTGACTCTGCTTAAACTCCAAACTTCTGTACATATTGTTGTGGGAGTTGGTCTTGTATTTAATTATCACTAGCTCGGCTGGGCCTGGCCTTCCCTTTGTCCTTCATTCCTTCTTTCCTTCTTTCTTTCTTTCACTCTTAGGGCTCTTCTACACAACCCTAAAAATCAAGCTAAAATGGATTAGCCTGAGGCATCCAAATGACGTTTCAGGCTAACCTGTTTCAAATTTCAGGCTAATGTGTTTTGAGTTTACTCAGTTTAATCTAGGTTTTAAAAAACACCTGTAAAGATAAGTCCCTCCCTCGCCCCCACCTTCTGAAGTGTCATTCTGATGTGATTACAGGGGCCTGAATAGCTGCCAGACCCCTCAGGTAAGTTTTGGGGAAGGGAATGGGGGGGCTGGAGGGTGGCTGGATGCTACTCCCAAGGAAAAACCTGGGTTTGGGGTTGCAGTGGGGACAAATTCCCGAGAGGAAATTGGATTTTATATCCCGATTCCTCTCGGGACTTTGATATGTCTGGAAGAGCCCCATACACTCACTCTCCTTGAATCTGCATACTCAAATTCATATTTTCAAAGTATTTATTGAACACTCTCTTTAATAACTGCTATATACTGTGGAAACCTGCTGGGTGTAGCACAGCAGTTCTCATTTGTGCCTGGAGGGCAGGGGACAGGACCTGGGGTCCCATTAGCATTAGAACCAGCTGTGCTAGAACAGGATTCAGAGGATGAGCTAGATGACTGGGGTGAAGGGCAGCTTTCCCCGCAAGGGCCTCTTTCGCCCACAGAGAGCTTGGCCTGGGAAGAAATGTGTTTTGGTCCTAGGGATGATTCAGATAACCAGGTGCAGTTAGATAGCGATTCGGGGAGTTATGAACATCCGGGAGGAAGATCTTCCCAGGAGCCTCCTGAGGAAGATATGGAAGAAGGCGCATGGGAAACGACTAGGGAGGAGAGCTCTCAGAGAGATAGCAACACAGCTGGGGAAAGACAAGGCCAAACCTTTGATAGGAGACGGAACATAGAGTCTAGCAGAAGGGAATGGTCAAAGAGCATAGACCGGCCGAGGTCCGTGAGCAGCGATTGGAGACGCAGAAGCCTAGAGCGTCGGGGACCTCGGCCGAAGGATTAAGTATAGAATCCGTGGGAACGAATCCTCAGTGCTCCGGCCACGTCTCATCTGAATAGGTGTGAAGCGGAGTGGGACCACAAGCTAAGTTAGCCGTGGTCATCAAGCCTTGCCTTGCCTTGCCTTGCCTTGCCTTGTTTCCTGATCCGCATTGGTTTGCGGAGCCTTGCCCTGTTTCCTGATCCGCATCGGGTGCGGAGCCTTGCCAAGCTTTTTGCCTATTTGCTACGTTATCTTGGACATTGATACTTCAAGCCTTTTGGACTATATCATATTCTATTGGACTATATTCTTTGGAACTGTTTTTATATTCAATAAAGTAGTTAGCTTTTACTCTGTCTCTCTGTGTGTGATTAAGGGGCCGGCCAAGTCCGTGCATCGTGACACTGGGTGATCTTGGGCAAGTCACAGACTCTCAGTGCTAGAAAACCTGTGATAGTTCTCATCTTAGGTCACCATAAGTTGGAAATAACTCAAAAGCACACAGCAGCAAAAACAATACACTCTTCTCAGGGTATCAGCAGAGCGAAACTGCATTATTGAGAGTGGCTGGGTTGTTTTTGGCAGAACTCCTCAGTGGTTGACTAAGAGGCAAATAGCAATTGAACAGAATTTGAAACAATGGTATGGTCTCTCCTTATGGATGTGTATGTAGAAATGGCTAAAGCAGAACTGGAGAATGTGTGGTCTTTCTGTTGTCCATCTTTGCAGTGCTTGGGAAAGGTTATGCGAATTATAGCCAATAGGACTAGACAACTACAAGTTGTCTACCCATGGCCTACAGGAGTGATTCTCATAATGTAGACCTCCATGTGTTTTGGACTTCAACTCAGAGGAATGCTATTGGCCCAGTACTGTGCCCAGTAAAATTTTAGGACATTTAAGCTATCATATATTATTGACTGTCACTTCTGTCCTTTACCAGTGCAAGCTACAAGTCTCATGATCACTTCCCAATGACTACAATGGTGAAGGACAAGCATTGTTATCTTTTAACTCCTGGACTCAGCCACTGCCGTCTCTATACCACAACAGGCGTGACAGTCAACAATACCCCCCCCCCCCCAAACCGGGGTTAACTTATCCATGGATCAGTGTTAGTACTCTATATTAATAACTCTTACAAAAAAAGAGGAGGAATTATTTCATTTTCTGATTAGAATGGTGAAAGGCAAGAGCTTAATCCATTCTGGAAGTATCTAAAAGGAGTACTCTCATCCCTTACTCCCTCTGTAGCAACATTGCTACTTTTCACATTTCTGAATGCCTGGGTGGCGGTGGTAACCAGGGACAACTGGCTCCATGTAATACATCTGGCAGTTTTGCCTCTCTGCAGAACGACCCCCAACTTATCAACATTTGTAATTTTGGCCTGAAAACCCACCATCAACTTATACATGAGACTGATTTATACAAAAATACTTATGGTATATACCATCATCTGAAAGTAGAGGTGGTAGTAGTAGTAGTAGTAGTAGTAGTAATATACAACTTTATTAATATCCCGATCCATCACCCCATAGGGGACTCGGAGCAGCTAACATCATAAAAGGCAAGTATTCAAAGTAGAAGTTAGATAGCTGTATTTAAAGTTTCAAAAAAGTTGCTTTTAGGACAACTCTCAGATTTTCCTAGCCCAGCTTGTCTGGTTAGGTGATTCTGAGAACCATTGTCTAAAAAGTAGTTCTGCATACATTTGCTGAAATCCCTGTCCTGTGTACAGAACTCTACTTAGGACCAATTCTAGTAGCAGAAGGATCTGTCAGCCTTTTCAACACAGCATGAAACAAAAAGGTGTTGCAAGAGAACAGAACTCTTAACCAATCTGTCTCCCTGTGAAGCTAAATTTGCAAAGTGCATCTTGTTCTACCTGATTTGAGTTTGCTCCAAGGGAACAAAAACAGCCCCTGAAGCAAAAATAATTTGTCAAGTGAGAAAAACAGGTTCAATTCAGATTGGTGATGTGTGTCACCCACAACCCCCATGTACTTCTATATCTGTGAAGTATAATATTTGCTTCTGTAAAGAGCATTTTGCACATGGATGGATGATGGCTCTCTGGCAAAAAAAAACCCCCTCAAGAGTTTTGGATGGCAAGGGATGATTAATAGGCTGTTGTTTTCAGACTGAAAACATTTTCTTGGGAGTGTGTGTGGCGGGAAGAGAGATGGAAGGCAAGAACATTGATCATTCATACAGAGAAATTGATGGTTATGAAAACCAGCTATTAATCTGACAAATATCAAGACCTTTTGGCTTGTTGTCAATGGGAGTCAGCAGGAAAACTAGACTTGCTTTATTGGTATTTAAAATATGACAAAAAGGACACAGTATTTTTTGGCTAAGGTCACTAACACAATTCGTGGAGAAAACCAACCCTTATCCATCATCAGCTTGTTCTGATGTCTTCTTTAGTAGAATCCTGTTTTGAGTAAAGATCAGCCTTTCCAGATCTGGTCTGGTGCAGATGGATCCAGGGGACCTGAAACTTTTTAAACAGAGGGCCAGTTCATGGTCACGCAGAATGTTGGAGGGCTGGACTATAGACTGAAATGCCTATGCACACTGCACAAATCTTATTTGTAGTGCAAAAACCACAAAAGACCAATACAATATTTAAAATGAAGAACAATTTTAGCCAACATAAACTTACCAAAGGGAAATGTGGGCCTGCTTTCAGCTGATGAGATAGTCAAGTTAATCAGAATTGTTGTTGTGTGCCTTCAAGTCATTTTATATTTAGAGCAACCTTAAGTCTAAAGTTTGGGGATAAATGACCTTGCAGGGCTGCATCTGGCCCGCAGGCCTTAATTTGGGGACCCCTGGATTAGGCTATAAATTCCTTCATTCTAAGGCAGCACATCAGTATGTATCATGTAGGCCTGGGCAATCATGGTTCTAAATGGTTCTAAAGTACTTACAAAACTAAAGTTCTTGTGGTGAAAACTATGTGGCGCTGGTGCTTTGCTTCTACAGTGTTGCTAAAGTTCTGGTGGTGAACATTTCAGAACTTTAACAAAACTTTCAAAACTTCATTATTATTTCATTATTGGCAATTTTTAAGACAGAACCAATTAGGAACTGCCATTTATAACGAAAATTTGAAAGTTTTGTTAGAGTTCTGAAATGTTTACCACCAGAACTTTAGCAACACTGAAGAAGCAAAGCACCAGCACCACCTAGTGTTCACCACCAGAATTTTAGTTTTGTAAGTACTTTAGAACCATTTAGAACCATGATTGCCCAGGCCTAGTATCCTGGATATTATAAGGCAGGGCTGTCCAACTTCTACCAGCCCAGGGGCCTGAATTATGGTCATTGATGACCTGGGGGGCCGTAGGGTCTGCCCCGCCCCTGGCTCTGCCCCCGGCTCCGCCCTCTTCCCGGCCCCCTTATTTTTATTTAATATTAAATATATTTAATTCCATCCTCCCCTCTCCCCTTATTTTGATTTAATATTAAACATATTTAATTCCATCCTCCCCTCTCCCCTTATTTTTATTTAATATTAAATATATTTAATTCCATCCTCCCCTCTCCCCTTATTTTTATTTAATATTAAATATATTTAATTCCATCCTCCCGTCTCCCCTTATTTTTATTTAATATTAAATATATTTAATTCCATCCTCCCCTCTCCCCTTATTTTTATTTAATATTAAATATATTTAATTCCATCCTTCCCTCCCCCCTCATTTTAATGTATCCCATCTCCTCTTATTTCATCTTTAAATATATTTAATTTTATATTTAATACATGAGGGGAGATGGGGGAGGGGCGACGACTGACTGAGTTGAAGAAGGTCCTAATCATGTCTGTGGGCCTCAGCGATCCAGTAGTAGAGTAGCCGAAGAGTATCGCGAGAATACGCAATCCACGCGGGATTTCGCTGTCAACACCGGCGTGATCTCGCGTTGACAGCGAAATCCCGTGTGGATTGCGTATTCTCGTGATACTTGCTCCGAACCCGGAAGTAGGCATTTTTTAAAAAAATTATTATTTATTTTATTTTTCAATTTTTATTTTTTATTAAAAAGCTTAGGGGGCCGTAGGGTAGGGGCTGGGGGGCCGTATACGTCCCCCGGGCCGCCAGTTGGACAGCCCTGTTATAAGGTGTAGTACAACATAACTGCAACTACCAAGTTGGTAATGGCTGCTTTCAAACCTATCAGTCTTATGGCTTAGCTTTTGGCTGGTTTGTTTTGTTGTTTTTTTCAATTAAAACTCTGCTATTATCATTTCAGTGAAAATTTCTGTGTCTTTTTCCTGGTTCCATTTTTATAGATATTATTGCTACTCCCTCAATTTTGCTGGAACAATCTAGCAGTTCTTATAAATCGGGGGCTGACCATTTGTTTGATTACATCAGAAGGTGTGGCATTCAGGTAATATTCCCAGTCCACCTATCTGGTCAAGAGCTAAGTAAGCACTTCAAAGAAGTGCGTCAACGAATTAATGACATTGCGGCCCAAACCGATATAGACTCTTTGGGTTCTACTGTTTCCCTGAGATGGTTGAGTGGTTTTAAGAAATCCTTCCAACTAACCACTTACTTACAGCAAGGAAGGTTACACCACCTAAGGAAAACTTTCACTAGAGCCAGGTTTGAGCAATTAGATTCAATGGTGAGATATGGGAGGTTCAAGAAAATTCCCTATGAAGAGCGTATCTGTATTTGTGGTGCCCCTGAGATCGAAGATCTAACTCATCTTCTGCTTTATTGTAAAATCTATCAAATAGAGAGAAAACAACTGCTAGAGATATTTCTCGTGGGAAAAAATCATTGGGACCCTCTAGCAAAAGTCTCACTTCTGCTGGCCGGCTCCAACAAGCTGATAACAGATGCTACTGCTCGTTTTCTCTGTAAAGCCATGAAACTAAGATCTGATTACATAGATGCAATTGGAATAAATTGTGTTGGAGATGAGGACCTGTAAATTGTTACCACCTCCCTTAGAATCCCTCCTGCTGGGCAAAACAGGGGTTTAATTGATGTAATGGTCTAGAATTCTCCTCAGATTGTTTTTAGAATCATTGCAATGTGTCTGTGTTCTGTGTGTATTTGATATGGCTTCTGGCTAATCAATAAAAATGTTGTTGTTGTTGTACTCCCTCAATTAGCATCCCTGTTCTGTAAAGAACACTGCATACCTATTAGAAATGCTATTTGCTAACATATGCACACAATAAACACAATGGGTCCTTTGCGACACTGCTGGAATGTGCTTAGGGAAGGCAGCACAAGATATGGCAAATGTGGGAAGAAAGTTATTTTGAGTTATTAATGAAATTACCAACTTGGCTAAAGATCCAACAAATTCTATATTACATGTTGATTCTTTACTCCAAACTAGTTCTCCAAACTAGTTCTCCCATTTCTAACCATAAAAAATGATCCATACCAGTAGTGTCACAAAGTGGAGAGGGAGGGAGATAGATTTTTTAAAAAGAGAAAGGGAAAACAAAGGTTTTAAATAGTGAAGATGAGAGATTGGGTTTTCAAAAAAATATGCAACTGTTTTCCCAAGTCAGACAGGGGTGAATCGTAAAAATCATTTATTTATTTGCTGCATTTTTATACCACCTTTCTCAGCCAATGGCGACTCAAGTCGGTTCAACATTAAAGATATAAAACCATAATATCTACAAAACAATTCCTCAATGTCTCCTTACTGAAATTCTGATCCAATTACATTGTCAGACACTCCATGATTCATTTTCGTCTAATTATGCTCCAGTAGTAAAAGCCTGCTCGAACAGCCAGGTCTTAACCATCTTGTGGAATGTTAGAAGGGAGGGAGCTGATCTTATATCCCTGGGGAGGGTGTTCCATAGCCGAGGGGCCACCACTGAGAAGGCCCTGTCTCTTGTCCCCGCCAAGTGCATCTGCGAGGAAGTCCTAGATGGTTCATAAGGAGAGATATGTTTGGATAGGTAAGCTGGACCAGAACCATTTACGGCTTTATAAGCTAAAGCCAGCACTTTGAATTGTGCCCGGTAACAGACTGGAGTGGAGCTGGCGCAACAGAGGAGTTGTGTGCTCCCTGTATGCTGCTCCCGTTAGCAACATGGCTGCTGCTCTCTAGACCATCTGAAACTTCGGGACAGTCTTCAAAGGCAATCCCATGTAGAGAGCATTGCAGTAGTCTATACGGGATGTAACCAAAGCATGGACTACCATGGCCAAGTCAGACTTCCCAAGATATGGGCACAGCTGCCACACAAGTTTTAATTGTGCGAATGCTCTCCTGGTCACCGCTGAAACCTTGGGTTCCAAGCTCAGCGATGAATCCAGGATCACACCCAAGCTGTGAACCTGCATCTTCAGGGGGAGTGTAACCCCATCCAACACAGGCTGTAACCCTGTTCGGCCTTATGACTGACCAGGAGTACCTCTGGTTGGTCTGGATTCAATTTCAATTTGTTAGCCCTCATCCAGACCGTCACAGCAGCCAAGCACCAGTTCAGGACCTGAACAGCCTCCTTAGTAGCAGGTGGGAAGGAGTGACAGAGTTGGACATCATCTGCATACAGATGACACCGTATTCCAAAACTCCAGATGATCTCCCCCAGCAGCTTCATGTAGATGTTAAACAACATGGGGGACAATATAGAGCCATGAGGAAACTCACAAGACAATGGTTGTGGGATTGAACAGGCAGGGGCCGTTCTTAGTGGAGGCAAAGTAAGCGGCTGCCTCGGCGCCACGTGGTCAAGGGCGCATCCGGCCACGGCCACCAGGTTCGGCGCATCATCCCACGCCATTTCTGTGGGCAGCCAGCGCGTGAGCGGGAGGCTCCGCCCCAGCTGCAATATGTTGTCCTTTTCATCCTCTTGGGAGTGCTCTGTTTTAATAGCGCATGCGCGAAACTTTCACACATGCGCTATTGGGACCGAGCGCTTCTGGTGGAGGGAGTTGCTAAACGCACTCCCAAGAGGCCATAAAGGACAAGCCAGGGAACATTTTGCAGCTGGAGGCGAGAGGCTCCGCCCCGGCTGCAAAATGTTCCCAATAGCGCACAATCCCAATAGCGCACAGTTTAGAACATTATTTTGGGGCTGCATTTCCCAAAATCTCCCAACCAACAGGTACAGTAGCAATCTGAATTGTAATAAAAGTGTAAGTTTTGCAGGCATTCATTTTCAGGAAGTGTTTTGCAAAAGCCTAGCCCTAGATGGAGCTTCATGAAACATTATGTATGATGCTTGTTGTCTATATGCACTGACAAATTCAGAGTTTTTCAGGCCTGTTCACAACTGTCTGACAATGAAAGTTTCCAGAGCACAAAATGCATTCTTCTCTGTAGACCAGGGGTGCTCATTAGGTAGATCATGATCTACTGGTAGATCTCAAAGGGCGTCCTGGTAGATCCCAGGAAGATCACAGGCACAGTGTGTATGGCTCCCATGCCATTTGTGAGGAATGCTCGGGGGCTTATTATACTCACATTTAGTTGAATTCAGTCTTAAAATGTATTATATGGCTCTCACTGAAATAAATTTCCTAATATTTTGCTTTTATGGCTCTCTGAGTAGTGGGTAGGTAGATCTTTGGGACTTGGTTGTTTTATAAGTAGCTCGCATGCTGGAAAAGTGTGAGCACCCCTGCTGTAGACAGTCCAGACAGGTAGACCAAGAAAAGCCCGCGAAACCTCAAACTGAACTCAGATTTCTTACATTCCTTACACTCTTGATGAGTCATCACATATTGGTCAGTAGCAGAGGCAAAGTTACAAATGGAGCAAGTCTTTCTGTTAGTTCCTAAAGAGAGTTTCAGAAGCAATGTAGTAGACATGTGGTTGTGCAGAGTTTGAGAGTTTTGCAGGGCTTTAATTACCAAAATTTGGAAGTGCTGGTATTTATACAAATTTTTCCAAAATCTAAACATGAGAAACAAAGGGGAGGGGGGGGAATATGTCAGCAACTTTAATGACCTCATCACACTCACGTAAAAAAGTGTCCTAAGATGTCCTAGCCCCACATGAGCTATCACAGTGCTGTCCAACTTCGGGCCGAAGAGGGGCCGATCACGGGGCGGGGCTTATTGCAGGGGCGGGCCAATCGCAGGGGTGGGGCCGATCGCACCTCTTATTTATTTATTTTTATGGGGGCGATTTCACCACTTCTGCTGCCTGGCTATCAGTGACGCTGACTTCTAGGAGGGAGGGCGAAGCAAAGAGGGGCTCTCCTTGCTCCTCCCTCCCTTCTACAGCGTCAAACCGGGCAAGAGGAATGGCGATTTCATTTGTTGCAGCCATGGAAGCTTTTGACATGACTAGGTTTTATTTTGGTATGATTTTTTGTGTGGAAAGAAACCACTTCTTTAGATGCAGTACTCTCTGGCATTAGGGTATGAAAAGTCCTAAATACACAAGTTATCATATCCTATCCAATCTTGGAAGCTAAGCAGGATGAGCCCTGTAACTATTTGTATAGAAGACTGCCAATGTCATTGGTTGTAGTTGTATTTCAGAGGAAGGAATGAGCAAAACCGCTTCTGAGTATTTCTTGACTAAGAAAACCCTATGAAATTCATGGGGTCGCCATAAGCTTTCCAGTGACCCAAAGGCACACACATACACATATAAACAGGCCCGGATCAGGCCCTTTTGCCGCCCAAGGCCAAAGAGTCTGCCTCCGCCCCTCCCCGCCCCAGGCTCCGCCCCTCCCTGCCCCCGGATCCACCCCTCCCCTCCCCGCCTTTGCCTCCTTGTCGGATTGAAGGATGGAGGGCGGGGCGAGGAAGAGAAAGAGGCACCTGCCCGCTGCGCATCCTGCGCGCCGCCCACCCTTTTTCGGCGGGGCTGGCGCGACACAAGGGGGGACGGCTGGCGGCGCGGCTTCTCTCTGCCTCCTCCCTGGCGTGGCATCGCCAGGCAGAGAAGAGGAGGTGGAGAGAAGCCATGCCGCCGCTCCTCCTCCCTTGCGTGTCGTGACGACGCAAGGGAGGAGGGCCGGTGGCACGGCTTCTCTCCACCTCCCTGGCTTGGCGTTGCCAGGCAGGGAGGAGGAGACGGAGAGAAGCCACTCCGCAGGCCCTCCTCCCTTGCGTCGTCACGCCACGCAAGGGAGGAGGGGCGGCGGTGAGGCTTCTCCCTGCCCCTTCCCGCCCCCCGGCTCTGAGGAGGAGGAGGAAGGAAAGCCCCACCCCCAGAGCCAATGCGGGGCCTCCCCACGGCTGCTCCTCCCTCCCTCAGCCGCCATGCCGGCCTGAGAAGCAGCCGAAATCACCCTTTCCAGGCAGGCTTTAGGAGGGAGGATTGGCTCCACGCCGGCGAGGAGGCAGGGGCGGAGCCGGAGGTGAGGAGGGGTGGAGTCAGGGGCGGAGCCGATCCTCCCTCCCTCCTAAAGCAGAGCTGAAGGGAGCAGAGCAAAGAAAGGGGGCGGCTGCGCATGCGCCCTTTTAAAATAATTCAATTTTTGGGGGGATTTTTTAAAAATTGGGGGGTCTGGATCTGCTGCCCCCCAAAAGTGCCGCCCGAGGCCATGGCCTAGGGTGGCCTTATGGGTAATCCGGGCCTGCATATAATACACTTCACCATCCAACTCGTTGAATGGTGGAGCCATTTTGTCTCCTCCCCTCGGAGAAGAGATTGGTTAATTTTACAGAATCTGCTGGAAGGGAGGAGGGGCTGGCATGTTGGTGCCAGCCCCCCTTTTCCCTCAGTCTGCATCAAGACATCGAGGAGGTAGGCAGCTTTTAGGGAAAGGCCCTCAACCATATGACGAAGGTCGGTTTGGGGCCTACCAGGGAGCGACAGGTTTTAGCCCCTTTGTTGGGGCTTTTTAGCTCCCTTTGGGCAGCAGCTGCCTCATTAGGGCTGGGGGCACGATTCCAGGCGCTTTAAACCCCTCCCTAACAGTCTGGGATTGGACCGAGGGATTCCTGGGCCCCTTTAAGTGCACATTTTCCCCCAGCCTGACTCACCCACGCTTGTTGGGTGTTAGTGCGGGATGTGACTTACATACAAGGGAGGGAAAATTACCTTGAAGGGGGGTGACGCCAGCCATGTTAGCCCCGCTAGCTCCTGCTTCGGGGAGCACTCTCCAGTGGGGCCCAGGGCGCCAGGGCCCTGCCCTCGCCTTTCTTTTCCGGGAGGACTCGGCGGGAGGCTGGGGCTCTTCGGGCCGCTTGGGCAAGGCTGCGCAGGCGCTTCGCCTGCTGGGAGCGGCCTGGCTTGCGGGCTGCGGACCGCCAGGCCGCATGGTCGGGGAGACTACCCCTCAGGAGCGGCCGGCTGGGCTGGGGGAGCCCGCCGGGCCGCTCTAACAGGGCGAGCGGCGGCGGGGCAGATCTGCCCCCATGGCGGCCTGGCTAGTTGGCTCGAGCCCGCCAGGCCGCCTGGTGCGGGGCGCGGTGGCGCAGTAGGTTCCAGGCGCGCATGCGCCTTGGTGCTGTCGGGCGGGCCCCCCCTTTTTTGGCGCGCATGCGCCTTGGTTTAGGTGGCGGCCGCCATTTTGAAAACATGGCGGCCTCCTATGGGGGCTGCCATGTTTTGCCGTACAGCTGTCTGGCGAGGGGGCCGCCATCTTGCTGTACGGCAATAGGTAGATGGGGGCCGCCATTTCGAGCGCATGGCGGGGCCCGATGGGGGCCGCCATTTTTTGCCACTTGGCGATTGGTGTTGGGGGCCGCCATCTTGGACGCGGCGGCCATTTTCGGGGGCCGAAATAAGGGCATAAATAAATTCAATTAAAGTACCAAAGAAATGTAAATGAAAATTAAATAAATAAATAAGAAGACAATGAAAAATGAATACAAAATATGAAAGACGTGTTCATAAATACTATGAATTAAATGATAAAAAATATGACAAATACTAATAAAAATAAATAAAAATAAAATAAATAAATAAATAAAATAAATAAATAAATGAATAAAAATATATAAGGAAGAAGGAAAATGTGGAGGGGACAATGTTAAACATTATTAACAGTCCTTAACAGGTAATCAGTGAAGGGATATCACAGACTGAAGTGACATCAAAGACAATTAAGAGGTTTGGGAAATAAAATAATAATAATATAAGGGGAGCAGGGAAGCTCCCGACTAGAGGTGCAGCTTGCTATCGACCTATATTACTGAAATGCGGATATAACAGGATGCAAATGTTAGGGTAAATACGAGTCGATATGGACGTCAGACATAAACATGACTATCGACCGTTGTGATTGGATGTTTAAAGTGGCAGTTATTGCATTTAGCTCGTACAATAGTCAGGTGTTTACAGGCTAGCCAGCTGCATTATATTTCTAATGACTGGGAAGTCTTGTATTTAAAGCAAGTCGGGGCCAGTGAGCTCCTGATTTTTCATAGCCTAGTTCGCTATGGACCGTTGCAACCACAACGGATTGTCGCATATGTGAGTTGGCAGCCAGTTCCTTAAAGCCCTACTGACCAAGGAGTCATGTTTGAAGTAAGACCGTGGGACAGGG